>OW569407.1:39118809-39718809 GCA_937654795.1 Cistogaster globosa
GGACAGTGACGGAAAACTACTGGAAAAACTGCTTCAACGCAGGTTGGCGAAGTCCATATATAGGTATAGGACTGTCGGAAAGGCAGCATGGATTCCGACCTGGAAGATCGGCTCTTGGAGCGATTGGGGAGGGAGTAAGACGCTTTGAGCGACCCCAGAGCCGTCGCTGTTATCCGAAGTGCATAATTATCTTGGCTACTCTGGATGCACGGATTGCTTTTAACAGTGTACGATGGGCGGATATCATGAAGGCACTGCAGAAAAATTTCGCATCCCCGGGTATCTAATGTGAATTCTCCGGAGTTATCTGAAGGACCGTGTGCTCCTTTGCGACACACCAGAGGGTCTACTTATTTTTTCTTATTTTTTAATTTTCTGTCGTCCGAATATTTGTTTTTCTGATTCATTTCAACTCACTAAGCAAAACTTACATATATGGTAAAAGGTATATAAGATTCGGCAGAGCCGAATATGGAACTCTCACATGTTTTTTTTTTCAACTTTTGTGTGCAAAAGCACTTGTTGATGAGCCATTAGAGTGAAAAAATGTCAAACCATCATGCGGTTTTGATACAACACCTCTAATTTCACCTAAATTCACCATAACTGTTGTATGTTATTGAACTTTTACAAAACATATCCGAAATATGATGTCATAAAAGAAGTAAAAAATGTTTAAAAATTAAAAAAAGTCACCTTACAAAAAGCGATAGATCTTTTGAACTATGCAAGATAATATAGTTTTTTTAAGAGCGTTTTAAAGGTGAAAGTTCAACCTTTGAAATTATATGCATGTTGTGTTTTTTTAAGAAAAAGTCAAAGGTAATTTTTTGGTGTTTTCAGTTCAAAAGCCCATATCAAATATATGTCAAGTATAAAACGTTCTTCTACATTTGCAGAAAATTTAAAGGTGGACACCCGATTGGTGTCAGAGCTATAGACCAAAACGTGATCATAAATATGTTGTTTGTGATTTTTTATTATATTTTATAACTTTTATGACGTCACATTTCGGAACCCGAAAGAACCTGGGGTCAATCTTTGTTTGTTTAATTATCCTCTTATATGTATGACATTTGATTTGAATTCATTGAAATCGGAGATGATGATGCCGAATATGCCATTGTTTCGTGATGGTTTGACGTATTTCAACTAATTATTTGAACAGCAGGTATTGTCAGCATTTTTTTATTGAATTAAAGCGATTTCGTTTACAATTTTATTCTCGAAAAAATTATTGTCCTTAATGATATTTATACTTCAGCATTAGAGTACGGAAAGGACAATAATTTTAGATTTATAAAAATACAAAATTTATTGGTTCTTTCAAAATTTTATATTTTTTATAAAAACACTATTACATATGCCTATTAAGTGAAAAACAAAGAAGTTGTTGAGAAAACGTAAGCTAATTTATTGAAGTTTGTTTTGATACATAAAAAATATAAAATAAACAAGTAAAAGTGCTACATTCGGCTATGTCACATCTTAAACACCTTTAAGCATTTATCTAAAAATGAAGTTACTTCAATCAAAAAAACAAATAAAGAGGTAACAGAGAATTGAAGATATAAAAAATTACTTAAAAATGCCATCGGCTCTTAATGGGGTAAGAATTTTTTAAAAATTTTAGTATTTCCTTGAAGATCTCTTCAAAAGCTTTAAAATGATACCCATAGTGATATTATACAAGTTTTTTAAATTTCAGAGACGCAAACGTCAATTTTTTCACTTTATGGTTTTATCTTATTTTTTAATCTCCATAGCTCCATTTGTTTCAAATGATATAGAAAATTAGACGTAGGCGTAGTGTTTTGCCTGCTGCGTCAAAGGATATGGATCGACCTTGCTAATTTCCAATAGCACCTCTTTCGACACTATCTCTGATCGATTGGCATATTAAAACTTCTTCTAGCTGATCTAATGCCTCAGCAAACTTGATATCAACACTAACACGGATAAATAGAAGGACATCGCTCAATCGACTTCAATATGCATAAGAAGGTAGAGTATATATACTTTATTGGGTCGGAAATAGATATTGTAGAAAGGATACAAATGGGAAAATTTATTTAAATACAAAAAAAGGGCCAACACGTTGTTTAAAAGAATAAAAAGCGCTGTGATACCTTTTTTTATTTTTTTTTTTGTTTTTGGTTTTGTGAGAAGGAGCTGAAAAGAAAAATTTCCCGTTTGCGGTAATTAAAAAGAGCTAAAGAAATAATGCAAAGAGCTGAGTTGGCATCACTGATCGCTGTTTTTATATCAGCTAATATATTGAAAAATGTGGTATGAAGCTTTTGATGCATACTTTTCGCATCAATTTAATAAAATTGGCTATCTAAATTTAAACTGCTCATTCGACTAATAATTTATGAAAATCAAAAATCATATCTTTTGTCACAGGTTGACAATTCTTAACTCGCAAAAAATCGAATAAGGTTATCATTTATTTTATTTTTATTTTAATTCAAAACAATTTCAATAGATTTGTTTTCATTACATTATCAAACAATAAATATCCCCTACTAAATTTGTTTTTTTTCTATATACTTCTAACACGGTTTATCAACGGAGTAATAACGTTTGTTTTTTGTCTTCTGAAGAGTACAAAAACATGTAAAGATTTGTTAACTTGTGACTGACGCACAGTGGCGAATTTTTTTAAAACAGAATTTCATGACAAAATTTTGTGAAACGAATGAAAACATCATATAAACTCTACTTACTGATCACAATTCAAAAACGTTTTCCCTAATTGCAAAAAAAATTGTAGTTTGTGGAGCTGCTCAAAGCCGATAATTTTTTAGAAAGCAAAAATTGGTGATCTTGAAAAAATAAATGCACTTTAGAATTAAATTATCAGAAACTTTGCCGTTTGATTACTACTTTTTTTAAGATATGTTTGTTTTTTATTAAAAGAAGTAATATAATTTTTAGCAGATGCCCTACTTTTTGCCAGTAGCCGCTTTCAGACACCCTATATTTAGGTAATTTTTACAAATAAAATAGAGCATATCTAAAATTGGTCAAAATGGTTTCGCCCATATTTTCTGCGCATATTTGCCAACTAATGCTTTAAATAATTTACCTAAATTTGGCATCCGAAAGTTGCCGCTATAGGTACAATAAGAAGAAAACTGTTTATAGCGAAAACAAAAAAAAAATTTTACTCATTTTTAAAGTATGTAACAAAGATGTGTGCAAAATGTGAAAAGAAATAAAAAAGGGTTTCCAAATTTTTTTTACTGCAGCAATTTTAGTGTAAAATAAATTTACTTGTTGCAAATTTTTTTTACTTCTTGTTAAATAATAAACAATATTTTACTCTGCCAACAGGTAGGCATAACTATTACAATTTTTTATTTATTTCAATTTAAAAACACCTGTTATAAAAGTAGGTAGGTAATATAATTATAAACTGCAGGTATATTCTAGTTATTTTTATTTTTAATTTTTGGATATAAATATAACCGCAATTAAGTTTTTACTTTCTAAAACTAGTGATCAGTAACAGAACTTATACAATTTTTCTAAAGTGCGATGATATCATTTACCAATTTAGATTTGTTTGAGTTATTTAGAAATTCAGATAATGATAATGCGTTTAAATTGGCTATTGTGTAAAAACTACACGATTTACCAGGATACTACGAAATGGATGTTCATGGCAAAATCCACTTCGTTTTCCTAACAATAAAAAAAATGGCTTGCCTCACGCAGCACGAAAAAAGAATTTATGAAAAACAACCCAGAATGGCTAAATGGATTTACAACTTTTGAAAACATTGAAAAACCGCATACATCTTGCGACACCAAAGGAGGAAGACCTGGAAAAACTATGAACGAGTGTTCTGAGTATACAATAAAACGTAAACTTGAAAATGCCACAAAAGATATATCTAAATCGCATCTTTCAGAAGCGTTATGTCTTAAATTTGCAGAAGATAAAGATAAATCAATGTCCGACATTACAAAAGCTGTGATGTTATTAAGCCCAGTTCGACTGCAGAGAATCAAAGGGAGTATTCCTACTCCCCCAAATGCTTTATCCACAAAGTATGAATAAAAGATTGAGGCTTCGGTAGAGGTAAAACTGCAATACATAACGTATCATAGAGCCAAACGCCTTATTCAAAGTTTGCCTGAAGAGAAAGCAGTATCACTTTCAGATAGGCTTATAGCCCATTCAGGCTGACACGAAATTAAGTCATTTCGTGATTTCGGCCGAAATCAACTTGAAATTACGTAATTTCGCATACATTTTACCATTGCCCAAATTATCTCATTTTACTTAATTTCAACGAAATTAACTTGAAATTACGATAGACAACGCTGTTTTTGTGTAAAATACTACTTTGTGTGCAACCATGAACTTATTTACAGGAATACACGTATGTACATACAGTGATATATACAGACATGTATGCATAATAACCATAGTAATGGATTATGAAAACTGCAAGAACTTAAACATTTTTAATTTATTTTTTGATATATTATTATTAAAACCTTCCAATTTAATTAATATCAAGTGTTTTCTTCTTCTTTTTTCCATTTTGTACAAAACTTGAATGCAAAAGAATAATATAATTCTAACATAAAAACGAACAGCTGTTTCTGAAATTAACTCAAGTGTCAAATAACCCACTATAAACACTCTAGATTTCGTTCGTAATTTCAGTTTGAAATTACATAATTTCGTGGCAGCCTGAACGGGCTATTATTTTGATAAATAAGTGGGGATGTGATGGATCATCCGGTCAAAGTGTTTACAAACAAACAATATCGATAAATTACACAACTATTATAGATACAAATATGTTTATAGCTTCAGTAGTTCTTTTACGACTGAAAAGTGAAATCGCTGAGCATTGGAAAAATCCTCGCCCATCATCAGTTCATTTTTGCCGTCCAATATTTTTTCAATATGCAAAAAAATATTCAAAAATAATCAAATCTACAGTGACCGATAGAAAAAGCAAATTTCGGAACTAAAGCCTTCTGTAGTTGAAATAAAGAATGGAAAAAGTGTTTCGATTGATTATGAATTTTTTCTTACAATTGATTGATAGCAAAGTCTAAAATGCAATAACAGATACCGCTTTAACTTTAAAGTATGCAATTTGCAGAAAGTCACAGAAAGACTTTAAAAATTTGTATGACTAAAGTGATAAGCAAAATTATAAATATGGAATTTTCCATTATATGCCAGAATAAGGTGTATGGAGCTTATTTTAAAACTAGCGTATAAAATTCCGAGTGAAGGTGAATGTTTTGATATGAACGCAACAGAAAAAGAAAAACTATCTACTCGATAAAAAATTTTACAGAATGAATTTCTTAAGAAGCTTGGGCTGAAAGTAGACTGCCTAAAGCAGGGGTATGAAAATACTAGCGATGGTAATATGTCCAGAGCATTTTTTGAAAATTATGAGGTACAGCCCGAATTACTGGGGTCGACAATAATATTATAAAAAGGTAGCAGTTATCCTAAATGTTATAAGCTCTAAAGAAATGGTAAATGGCCTAAAGTTTGATGATTATGCATCAAAAACATCCCAACTTTTAGCTCAATTTACCCTGAGAAGAAAGTACGGTTCATAAGATTTTGGCTCATGGTAAAAGTTTAATTGAAAATCAATGCTTACCGATCGGATAGTTGTCAGAAGAAGCCCAGGAATGTAAAAACAAAGACTACAAAATATTTAGATACTTAATACTTGCAAAAATTCATGGATTAGACAGAATGCGGACCTTTTCAAGATGTTGGCGGCCTCTTAAGACCATCTAATTTCATCACGAAGACATGTTCGATCTCTAAAGGATTTGGAAGAACACAATTATAGCTCCGATATGTTAAGTCTATTAGATAACACTCCCAATGTTAGTGACTATTTCAAAGAAAACTAACTAATGAAAACCAATTATTCTAGCTAAATAAAATATATATACTAAATAACATTATATCTACAGCATAAATATATTTGCCGTATTCACAAGCTCTGCTAAGGTGCATACTACCTTTTGTTTACTTCTTTGTGAACAACCATTGTATCAATGTGTCATTGTACATTGTACTTCATACGTCAAAAACTAAATAAGAAGAAAAAAAGTTGTTATTTATAAGCCAAATGGGGGAGAGAACAGAAAAAAGTAAATTAATAAATTTTTTGTGTGTAAAATATATTGTCGATATATTAATGGTTGACTCAAGTAAGTTATAACCGTTTTCCTTATTTTGTTTACATATTTTAAATGGAAAAAATTAATACAGGCGACGAAGAAGATCAGGATGAAATTCATTTTTAGGATGAACCTAATGTACTTGCTCTTCAGCCGCAGAAGTATACATTTAGGGTTTCCATCAGAAATTCAATTAATTGCTTTTCTTTTTCTTTCTCCACTGTCCACTTTCTTGGCGGATTAGAGCGCACACGTTTTGCTTTCAACTATAAAAAAATTACATGAAATATACTTATACTTATTTCTTTTACATACATATGTATATATTCACCATTTTATCTGCAGTATTTACCATTATTTATTTTATATTTTTTATTTTTATTTTATATTTTATTCTATATTTTTTAAATTTAAAACTTTTATGTATGTATGTATATACTAAATAAACTTGTTTCAAAAATTTCTTCTTTTTAACAGTTGCCATTCACACTGTATTAATAGCACAGAAAGAAATACAACGTTTGAAAAACATATGAAAAAAAGTACTAAGTGTTGTGTCGCATGTTTGCATGCAAATTACCAACAACACAGCTAGCACCGTTGTATTTTGTTAGCACTTAGCACGTACTAGGGGGCTTGTGAAATTCATTCTGTATAATTTTTTATCGAGTAGATAGTTTTTCTTTTTCTGTTGCGTTCATATCAAAACATTCACCTTCACTCGGAATTTTATACGCTAGTTTTAAAATAAGCTCCATGCATCTTATTCTGGCATATAATGGAAAATTCCATATTTATAATTTTGCTTATCACTTGATTCATACAAATTTTGAAAGTCTTTCTATGACTTTCTGCAAATTGCATACTTTTAAGTTAAAGCGGTATCTGTTATTGCATTTTAGACTTTGCTATCAATCAATTGTAAGAAAAAATTCATAATCAATCGAAACACTTTTTCCATTCTTTATTTCAAGTACAGAAGGCTTTAGTTCCGAAATTTGCTTTTTCATATCGGTCACTGTAGATTTGATTATTTCTGAATATTTTTTTGCATATTGAAAAAATATTGGACGGCAAAAATGAACTGATGATGGGCGAGGATTTTTCCAATGCTCAGCGATTTCACTTTTCAGTCGTAAGAGAACTACTGAAGCCATAAACATATTTGTATCTATAATAGTTGTGTAATTTATCGATATTGTTTGTTTGTAAACACTTTGACCGGATGATCCATCACATCCCCACTTATTTATCAAAATAAGCCTATCTGAAAGTGATACTGCTTTCTCTTCAGGCAAACTTTGAATAAGGCGTTTGGCTCTATGATACGTTATGTATTGCAGTTTTACCTCTACCGAAGCCTTAATCTTTTATTCATACTTTGTGGATAAAGCATTTGGGGGAGTAGGAATACTCCCTTTGATTCTCTGCAGTCGAACTGGGCTTGATAACATCACAGCTTTTGTAATGTCGGACATTGATTTATCTTTATCTTCTGCAAATTTAAGACATAACGCTTCTGAAAGATGCGATTTAGATATATCTTTTGTGGCATTTTCAAGTTTACGTTTTCTTGTATGCTCAGAACACTCGTTCATGGTTTTTCCAGGTCTTCCTCCTTTGGTGTCCTGGTAAATCGTGTAGTTTTTACATAATAGCCAATTTAAACGCATTATCATCATCTGAATTTCTAAATAACTTAAACAAATCTAAATTGGTAAATGACATCATCGCACTTTAGAAAAATTGTATAAGTTCTGTTACTGATCACTAGTTTTAGAAAGTAAAAACTTAATTGCGGTTTTATTTATATCCAAAAATTAAAAAAAAAATAACTGGAATATACCTGCAGTTTATATTTATATTACCTACCTACTTTTATAACAGGTGTTTTTAAATTGAAATAAATAAAAAATTGTAATAGTTATGCCTACCTGTTGGCAGAGTAAAATATTGTTTATTATTTAACAAGAAGTAAAAAAAAATTGCAACAAGTAAATTTATTTTACACTAAAATTGCTGCAGTAAAAAAAATTTGGAAACCCTTTTTTATTTCTTTTCACATTTTGCACACATCTTTGTTACATACTTTAAAAATGAGTAAAAAATTTTTTTTTGTTTTCGCTATAAACAG
Organism: Cistogaster globosa; assembly: GCA_937654795.1. Taxonomy (NCBI): domain Eukaryota; kingdom Metazoa; phylum Arthropoda; class Insecta; order Diptera; family Tachinidae; genus Cistogaster; species Cistogaster globosa. The sequence goes on from OW569407.1 coordinate 39,127,130, forward strand.
TTTTCTTATTATTGTACCTACAGCGGCAACTTGCGGATGCCAAATTTAGGTAAATAATTTAAAGCATTAGTTGGCAAATATGCGCAGAAAATATGGGCGAAACCATTTTGACCAATTTTAGATATGCTCTATTTTATTTGTAAAAATTACCTAAATATAGGGTGTCTAAAAGCGGCTACTGGCAAAAAGTAGGGCATCTTCTTTTAATAAAAAACAAACATATCTTAAAAAAAAAGTAGTAATCAAACGGCAAAGTTTCTGACAATTTAATTCTAAAGTGCATTTATTTTTTCAAGATCACCAATTTTTGCTTTCTAAAAAATTATCGACTTTGAGCAGCTCCACAAACTACAATTTTTTTTGCAATTAAGGAAAACGTTTTTGAATTGTGATCAGTAAGTAGAGTTTTTATGATGTTTTCATTCGTTTCACAAAATTTTGTCATGAAATTCTGTTTTAAAAAAATTCGCCACAGTGCGTCAGTCACAAGTTAACAAATCTTTACATGTTCTTGTACTCTTCAGATGACAAAAAACAAATGTTATTACTCCGTTGATAAACCGTGTTAGAAGTATATAGAAAAAAACAAATTTAGTAGGGGATATTTATTGTTTGATAATGTAATGAAAACAAATCTATTGAAATTGTTTTGAATTAAAATAAAAATAAAATAAATGATAACCTTATTCGATTTTTTGCGAGTTAAGAATTGTCAACCTGTGACAGAAGATATGATTTTTGATTTTCATAAATTATTAGTCGAATGAGCAGTTTAAATTTAGATAGCCAATTTTATTAAATTGATGCGAAAAGTATGCATCAAAAGCTTCATACCACATTTTTCAATATATTAGCTGATATGAAAACAGCGATCAGTATTGCCAACTCAGCTCTTTGCATTATTTCTTTAGCTCTTTTTAATTACCGCAAACGGGTAATTTTTCTTTTCAGCTCCTTCTCACAAAACCAAAAACAAAGAAAAAATAAGAAAAAGGTATCACAGCGCTTTTTATTCTTTTAAACAACGTGTTGGCCCTTTTTTTGTATTTAAATAAATTTTCCCATTTGTATCCTTTCTACAATATCTATTTCCGACCCAATAAAGTATATATACTCTACCTTCTTATGCATATTGAAGTCGATTGAGCGATGTCCTTCTATTTATCCGTGTTAGTGTTGATATCAAGTTTGCTGAGGCATTAGATCAGCTAGAAGAAGTTTTAATATGCCAATCGATCAGAGATAGTGTCGAAAGAGGTGCTATTGGAAATTAGCAAGGTCGATCCATATCCTTTGACGCAGCGGGCAAAACACTACGCCTACGTCTAATTTTCCATATCATTTGAAACAAATGGAGCTATAGAGATTAAAAAATAAGATAAAACCATAAAGCGAAAAAATTGACGTTTGCGTCTCTGAAATTTAAAAAATTTGTATAATATCACTATGGGTATCATTTTAAAGCTTTTGAAGAGATCTTCAAGGAAATACTAAAATTTTTAAAAAATTCTTACCCCATTAAGAGCCGATGGCATTTTTAAATAATTTTTTATATCTTCAATTCTCTGTTACCTCTTTATTTGTTTTTTTGATTGAAGTAACTTCATTTTTAGATAAATGCTTAAAGGTGTTTAAGATGTGACATAGCCAAATGTAGCACTTTTACTTGTTTATTTTATATTTTTTATGTATCACAACAAACTTCAATAAATTAGCTTACGTTTTCTCAACAACTTCTTTGTTTTTCACTTAATAGGCATATGTAATAGTGTTTTTATAAAAAATATAAAATTTTGAAAGAACCAATAAATTTTGTATTTTTATAAATCTAAAATTATTGTCCTTTCCGTACTCTAATGCTGAAGTATAAATATCATTAAGGGCAATAATTTTTTCGAGAATAAAATTGTAAACCAAATCGCTTTAATTCAATAAAAAAATGCTGACAATACCTGCTGTTCAAATAATTAGTTGAAATACGTCAAACCATCACGAAAAAATGGCATATTCGGCATCATCATCTCCGATTTCAATGAATTCAAATCAAATGTCATACATATAAGAGGATAATGAAACAAACAAAGATTGACCCCAGGTTCTTTCGGGTTCCGAAATGTGACGTCATAAAAGTTATAAAATATAATAAAAAATCACAAACAACATATTTATGATCACGTTTTGGTCTACAGCTCTGACACCAATCGGGTGTCCACCTTTAAATTTTCTGCAAATGTAGAAGAACGTTTTATACTTGACATATATTTGATATGGGCTTTTGAACTGAAGACACCAAAAAATTACCTTTGACCTTTTCTAAAAAAACACAACATGCATATAATTTCAAAGGTTGAACTTTCACCTTTAAAACGCTCTTAAAAAAACTATATTATCTTGCATAGTTCAAAAGATCTATCGCTTTTTGTAAGGTGACTTTTTTTAATTTTTAAACATTTTTTACTTCTTTTATGACATCATATTTCGGATATGTTTTGTAAAAGTTCAATAACATACAACAGTTATGGTGAATTTAGGTGAAATTAGATGTGTTGTATCAAAACTGCATGATGGTTTGACATTTTTTCACTCTAATGGCTCATCAACAAGTGCTTTTGCACACAAAAGTTGAAAAAAAAACATGTGAGACTTCCATATTCGGCTCTGCCGAATCTTATATACCTTTTACCATATATGTAAATTTTGCTTAGTGAGTTAAAATGAATCAGAAAAACAAATATTCGGATGACAGAAAATTAAAAAATAAGAAAAAATAAGTAGACCCTCTGGTGTGTCGCAAAGGAGCACACGGTCCTTCAGATAACTCCGGAGAATTCCCATTAGATACCCGGGGATGCGAAATTTTTCTGCAGTGCCTTCATGATATCCGCCCATCGTACACTGTTAAAAGCAATCCGTGCATCCAGAGTAGCCAAGATAATTATGCACTTCGGATAATAGCGACGGCTCTGGGGTCACTCAAAGCGTCTTACTCCGTCCCCAATCGCTCCAAGAGCCGATCTTCCGGGTCGGAATACATGCTGCCTTTCCGACAGTCCTATACCTATATCGATGGACTCAGCCAACCTGCGTTGAAGCAGTTTTTCCAGATGTTTTCTGTCACTGTCCAGCATTCAGAGTGGGCGATATGCTGACGGTTGTGTCGGATCGCCTCTACCCTTGCTGATTAACATAAACTTCTGTACCTTCCAATTTGGGAAAGATACCCTTGGCTATACAAGCACTGTAAGCTTCCAGCATCGCATTATTATTATTGTTATTATTTTATTAATATTATTATTATTATTATTATTATTATTATTAATATTATTATTATTATTATTGTTCTTATTATTATTATTATTATTATTATTATTATTATTATTATTATTATTATTATTATTATTATTGTTATTATTATTATTATTAGTATTATTATTATTATTATTATTATTATTATTATTATTATTATTATTATTATTATTATTATTGTTATTATTATTATTATTATTATTATTATTATTATTATTATTATCGTAATTATTATTATTATTATTATTGTTATTATTATTTTTTTTTTTTTTTTTTTTTTGGTGGATCGTCTGCTGCGTCATGTGGTATTCATTCCACTAAAACAATCCCTCCTCGTCTCCTGGGGAGACTCCATTCCCGGAACTGCTTTCTTCGTTACTACGGGAAGTGTCCAGAACGACATCCTAGAAAAGGATCAGTTTACTACTCTCCCACGTCTGGGACCACCATATTTATAGCCAGCATCATGCTATTGGCTCGTCTTCTTATGCCTCTGTTTTGGGGGGCCTCGGTTTGTGATGCGTCGAGGTCTCTCTTTTTTTTCCAAAGGATACGCTGGCATTCTATCTATCTTGCCATCGCTGAATTCTTTGCGATCTCCGTTTGCTACTTCCTGCACTGTCCTCTTTTGTGTCCCATGCCTTCTTCCGCTCACGGGTCAAGAGGTCAACGGGTATTACCCCGCTAATCACGAAGACTGCTGCGTCCAAGACAGTGCGGTAGGCTGAGGCAACTCTGAGTACCGCTATGCGCTGTACTGCTTCCAGTGCCTTGCGCTTGCTCTTCGACCTTAGCGCATCTCCCCAAATTTCACTGCCATACAGCAGTATCGAGTTTGTTGTTGCCATGATTAGCATTCTTTTACTCTACGTGTGGCCGCCAATATTCGCCATCAGTCTTCTTAGCATACCTGCCACTCTTGCTGCCTTGTAGGCCACGCGCTGTATCTGGGCCCAATAAGTGAGCCTACAGTCCAGTTTCAAGCTCAAGTATTTCACCGCCTTTTGCATTACCAGGGAAACATCGCCCATCAGTATGCCGACCTCAAGTGGCATGTGACCTCGTGACCTCAGTACGACCTCGGTCTTGTTTTTGGCGAGCTCCAGACCGTGGTCCTCAAGCCATATCTGAGTTCTTATCATGACTTGGTTTAACTTTCTCCTGGCATCGTCTATGTCTCGTGCTGAGATGACTGCTGCTATATTATCTACGTACCTCACGATATGCCAGAGGATATACATGTATCCTCTGGCATATCTATCTCCAGGATCTCATCGTAACTCAGATTCCAGAGATCCGGACCCAAGATTAATTCCTGCGCCGCGCCAGACGTGATCGCCCTAGCCTGTTGACCCTCTGGTGTGTCGTAAAGAAGCACACGGTCGTTCAGATAACTCCGGAGAATTCTCAGTAGGTCTCCGGGGATGCGAAATTTTTCCCGTAGTGCCCTCATGATATCTGCCCATTGTACGCTGTTAAAAGCATTTCGCACATCCAGAGTAGCCAAGACAATTATGCGCTTCGGATAATAGCGACGGCTCTGGGCGGTCTCAAAACGCCTTACTACGTTCTCAATTGCGCCAAGTGCTGATCTTCCGGGTCGGAAACCATGCTACTTTCCAATAGTCCTCCAGCTATCTCGACGGAGACTCTGCTAACCAGCGTTCAAGGAGTTTCTCCAGTAGTTTTCCGGCACTGTCTAGCATGCAGAGGGGGCGATATACTGACGGCTGTGCCGGATCGCCTCTACCCTTGCTGATCAACGTAAGCTTCTGTATCTTCCGCTGTTTGGCAAAGATACTCTGGACTATACAAGAATTGTAAACATCTAGCATTGCATCTGGCCGGTTTTCAGCCAGTAGTTCTCCTCGAATGACGCGCTATACGGGGCATCGGTGCGTTACAGCCCCTAATTTCGCGCCGCATAATCGCATCTGCCCGGGAACTAGCGTCATCGGTGACGTGTGCAATTGGGGCAAAATCAAAATTAGCCAGAAATGCTCTGGGATCCAGTCTGGACACGTTCCATTTGCGTGTACCTCCCATTCTTGGCGTCAGGGCAGGATTGGATCTCGCTGGGACTTGGAAGTTAATATATTGGTGGTTACTTCCACTATACTCCTCCAGTACCTTCCATTCAACAATTGCTCCGACTAGGTTCTCGGACACAAGAGTGATGTCCGGCGTGCTGTGTTGACATCCCGATCTTCTGAAAGTAGTGACGTTCCCATTGTTCGCCACGACCAGACCAAGCCTGGCGGATATGTCCAGATTGTACCTTCACCGTGATTATTATTATTATCATTATTATTATAATTATGTTAATTATTATTATTATTATAATTATTATAATTATTATTATTATTATTATTATTATTATTATTATTATTATTATTATTATTGTTATTATTATTATTATTATTATTATTATTATTATTATTATTATTTTTATTATTATTATAATTATTATTATGAAGTCCTCAAATATTCAGCAGTGGAGCCAACTTGCGTACTGCACGTTTAAATACGCCGTTTCTGGTCATGAACTCCGCCACTCTGACCTTGCCGTCATCACCTTTGTGGACGTTAAGACTTTCCCGGTCAGCCAGTGCTGAGCCGGGCAAATAGAGCGACCTTGAGACTAGACATCTCTTCGCGATCTTACCTATGCTCTGATATTTCAGAATATAGCCGCGAGACCAAGCCTGCCAGAATGTCTGCTTAAGACTGCAAAGCAGACGCCATTGCTTCTATAACTTCGCCTTTTTTCCTGTCACGTCCTCTGCGGATTCTGACGACAGCGAGCACAGACCCTCGCATATCATTATATGCTCTGAAGTTAGCGTTTCTCCGTCGTTAGGGTGTGAACACAGTGGTACTATGGGCTGACTGATGACCAGCACCCCTACTTCTGCCAGCATTCCTTCCGAAGTGAGGTGTCCAAGGTGGTACAGTGGTATGAAGTTGATCCGCACCCCAGACGACGCTGCGTATGATGTGACGGCGTGTTGCAGCTCTTTAAGCACTAAGCTGGCTCCGAAGGACTTCGTCGCATTGTCGCACCAAACTGAAGAAAAGAATATGTGGACGCACGAAAACCGCTATTTACATTTTTAGCGGTGGTCTACCACGTATTCCAAATGATACGTTCATGGGACGACAGAAGTCTACGCCGACCGTTAAAAAAGATCATCACTCTACCAGTGAGTAAATTGCCCATTATTTGGAACACAATTTAGGTTTAGACTGCACTCTTCTTTCGCATTAATAAGCCATATATAATTCTGCGAAAGATGAACAAGGGCTTTTGTGCTAGGATGGAAATTTTTAAAATGAAGATTCGGCAAATACAGTGCTACAAAGCTATTTTTTTCGGTAATAAAATTGGGAGCTTGGTATTATACTTCAAGTTTGCAATAAACAATTTCTTCTGTATAAGTATGAATATTTGATGCCAAGAGAAGAGATTTTTGCAATTTTGATATCTTCTCACAAAAATGACATTTCTGAATTCTCTCTACTAGCCGAAAGAATGACCATTTCAATTTAATTGCGTTAGGTGTCGAGCTTTTATCTACATTGCGTTTTCTCAAAATGTCAATAAATCTGAGTAAAAAATATTTAACTCATAACAACTTTTTATAAGACTAATTTTTTTCTATCGAATTCAGAAAACAATTACGTGGGTTCCCTACTGAAATGAGTACATTAGTTATTCTGTGTTCCAATAATTTCTGGTTCTCTTTTAACTCGAAGTGTTCGCTAAGAGGCCAATGGGAACTTAAGCTTTGTAAAACAAAGGTCCTTCATGCGTTCTGCATGGTGGGCACATGACGCCATGAAACGTGGTCTGACCATTCTTGAATCTCAGCCACTCTATTTGAACAATAGTAGACAGCGAGGATGCATGTGAACCGGAATCAATTTATAACAGTTTTTCATTCTGTATGGAACTCATAAATTGAAGATGATTTTAAAACCTCTTCGTTAGTTTAAGACCAGCTGAACTTAAGACTTCAGTGATCTGGTAACGAATTCTACTCAGGTTTTGGTATCTATCGGCACCAATTAATTAATCATCTACATAGAAATCACTGCGAACATCTTTTGAACATAAAGGTAAAGTCTCTTTGTAAATTAATCAAACACCTGATCGCTAAAACCGGCGCTGACACCGCACAGTGGCACATTTGGCGAAAAGGCGGTCAAAAATCCGTAACTTTTCTCTAGATCCAAATTTTGATATGCGTTTTTTTCTGTTTGGTAGGTGAGATTTTAAGCTTCAATTTTTGAATAAAGGTTGACTGACAAAAAAAGTTACGAATGGTTTAATATTCGTTACTATTTTTAATTGAATTTGAGTATAAAAGACGAATGTTGAAACATTAAAAAAAAATTTGTTTCATATGTATGTCCTATCCTTCTTTCTACAAATTATAATTATTAATAGTTTTGTAAACTAAATTTTGTCAGGAAACGCCAAATTTTTGTCCCCGTAATATTTTTAAGCTTAAAAGCAACAAGAGCCAAAAAAAAAAGAGAGACCGACTCACTTGGGTCCCAAAGGTCCCATTGTGTTGCCTGGAAACAGGATGTGTTGGGATCAGATTGAGGCCCTACGGCACCATCAAAAAGATCCACATCCAAACCACCCCGAGGACCGGATAAATGAGTTTATCCTAACAACATCGCAGACAGACAAGTCTGCAAGATTCAGCAGTCTCGGACTGCCAAAAATAGCCGCTCTATTCCTAGAAAAAGCCGGACAGTGGCAGAGCAAATGCTCCACCGTTTCCTCCTCTTCCTCATCTTGACAACTCCTACAGTAGTCATGATGAGGAAGATTCAGTCTTCTAGCGTGGGCACCAATGACGCAGTGCCCTGTCAGCACAGCCACCAGTGTGCCCAGCTGCCCCCGAGGAAACCTCAGTAGACTTACGGACCAAGGGCCAAAGGTTGGTTCTTTTAAAATAAAAAATTTTTAATTTTTAAAAAGTTAAAATTTTGCAAAAATCCTATTAAATTTATATTTTATTTTTTAATATTTCAATAACAAATTATAAAATAAATATTGATAAATTTACATACATACGTATACTTTCATATTAAAAAGCCACTATACATAAAGCAATTTTAGTAAAAATTTCCTCTAAACAGCATGGATTTTCATCTTCTAATAGTTGTTTAGCCTCCTCTTCTAATTCGACTGGAGTTGTTTTCCATTTTTGTCGAAAGTTGGGTATATTTATATGGATCTAAAGTAAACAATAAAATGGTGATAAGGTCTACATTACAACATCAAGACATTTTTCTTGTGACATGTTCGTGAAAGAATCCGAAGTCTTTGATCTTTTTTCTTGCGCTTCTTCAGACAGATCTGCTATTGGTAGCAAATTATGTTGAATGATTTGTTCCCTAATATTCAAAATTTTATAAACCATCCAAGGGTATTTTTCATTGTAAAGTTTTATTGGCGTAATTACCAAATTTTTTTGCATTTGTTTCTACTGCATTCTAAGACTTGTAATATGATTTTGAATCGTCTTATTAACTTATAATACACGCCTATGATAGATGCTGCAGTTTTTGGTTCGGAAAAAATCTTCTTGCAGCATTTTCATCATTCGAATTTCCTTCTCCTTGTTTAAGCTGGTCGACTATAAGATATCTTTCTTTAATTTGTTCTCTTTTCTTTTGTGTTCTGCAAAAATAAACAGGTACTAAAAATAATCAGGTACAGACCATCCCATGCAGTGTGTGCGCACTTTTTTTGTGAACAAAACTGTGTTATTCAATTAAGCAAGGAATTAGCTTACATTTTCTTACCTGATATCAAAACTTACATTTGAAAGAATGCCATAATAAACATGTGCATTCACGTATTTTATTTACAACTTTCTTATTTTTTAATTCTTCTGGAATCATAATTTTTTATGATCTTATTGTTTCATGATATATTTGCCATTACTAACTCTAATGGGTAACCAAAATTTTAAGGAATAGTTAGATTTTGCAAATGTGATAAGTACAATATAGTGCATTTGTATATTAATTGATTCCGTCGCAAAAATTATAAACGCCGTCATTCAAGAAGATTTGAAAAAAATTGCCTTTACCTTTGTAGTAGAATTTTTTTTTTTTAAATTTCGTATGTATTCATAATTTTTGTGCAAAATACCTGACCTTTGGTCCTGGCGCATATATATTTTTAAGAATTTTGACCTTTTTTAAGACAAAAAATTGACCAACTTCTAACAAACCTAACGACTTTATTTTGCTGACACTGATAACTAGCAAACCGCATAATTAAAAAAATTTTATTTTGATTTGATATCTTTAAGAAAAAAGTTGTAGTAAATTGAAAATTACAATTTACTAAAAAAATTTTATTTTAACAAAATATTCGGAAAGTCTATTTTGGATCACCCTGATTAGTGTGTTATAGTTGGAACAGTCTTCTAAATTTTTGCCTCTTAAGGTTTACTGGTATTTACTTCCAAATGAATGAGAAAACACTAACATCGATAACTACAATAAAATGATTTTTGGCCGCCTTCTCCAAAAATGTGCGCCGTGCTGTATGTAACAGTGTTAAAACACTTTCATTAAATCAGAAGGATTTTCTCTCCAAAGGACTAATTGATAATATAGATCCAGATAATGACGATAGAGCTTAGTTTGAATACATTTGTGTGACAACAAAATCAGTGCTTTTCAGTCTACTGGGGCTAAAAATACGCAACCAAACTAGCTTGAAAACTCTTTTAGCGCACAGACACATCAGTCAAGACTACCAAAAATGAAGCTCCCCAAATGTATTGATTAATATTCTGATTATTAGAATTTTATGAACTTATTTCAGAACTTAGTCCACAGTGATTTGATATTGGCAGATATTGAAAAGTTTAATCATTTAAATTCATGCTTGTCCGATTAAGCCTTTGATACAGTTAAAGCTTTTCAGATTTCAGAAGAAAATTATTCCAAAGCATTAGCCAGCTTAAAGAAGGTTTATGGCAATGAATGTCATCATCTATATATAAATACAAAAGATTTTGAAGGGTCAACCCTGTAAATGCCAGATTCATCAACCGCTGGAAAGAGATTGGCGCTATCTTCAACCCATAAAGTAATCGTGTGAAATGAAATGAACCATTTTTGTCGAGAAAGAAGTTATATCCCTAGATTTTTCGTCGAATCCACATTGATGAAATCCAAACGGCAGATCTAGGCAATAGAGAAAAAATTTTCCCGTCCTTATTGGTCTAAAATGTCCTCGATTCTTGGGAGTGGGAACTTGTCTGGTAGCGCCTTCTTTGGAACGAGAATAATGGGTCTATAATAATTGGATTCCGAGTTTTCTACTTTTCTGTCTTGCCTTGTTGTCTCATCCTTTTTTGAGTGGGACGTGCGATAATTTTTAATATATACAGGATTGAATTAAAATTTACTTTTTGGCTTAGGTTCAGTTTTTAATTGAATTTTTATAAAGAAAAATTATTGTTCAAATGAATGCGGACGTTTCCAAAAGAAAACAAGAAAAATTAGACACTGGCAGAATGTATTATATACAGGATTTTTATCAGAAGCTCTTAGCTTCAGCGTATAAAAGTTTTTTCTGCTTATTTTTTTTGCTTTCTAAAGCGAAAATATGAATGTGTTTAAAAAATTACTGAATTAGTTTGGACTTAAAAATTTCAGGACAATTTTTATTTAGCTTCTGTAAAATTATGTGTTTTCTTGATTTATCGACATCTGGTAGTTAAAAACTTCATAGTCGGACAGTTTTTCATATATAATTGATTTATTAATCAAAAACTTCTTGTCTTGATTCGTATTAACTATTCTAATATATAGAGAATTTTTCGAAACTATGCATCCACCTATGTACATGTATTCCATCTTGAATAGTTTGATTTGGGATCACTAAATCAGAATTTTCACCGGTAATTTTTAAAGCTCTGAAAACTGCAGCACGAGCTGGAAGTGTTATTGTACCATCGCTTAGACTTTCAAGTATTGTAATATTAATAGTACAGCTAATATTGCACGATCCTAACAAAAGTAGGTATGAGTTTGCACTTTGACCATACTGAATACTGGCACTATAGTTTTATATAAGTCTAAGCCCAGTATACCTTGAAATGATTTTAAAAACGCATCTAAAATTACATGAAATCTATGAGGAATCAAGAATGTTTCAACTTTGATATCAATTTCGACTGTAGCTGATGATTTGCTTATGTCTTTTCCGATGCCAGATATTTGAATAATAGTTCTATTGTTTAATTTCAATGAGTAAAAAGCACTGACCTTAATTAGTTAGACATCAGCACTGGCATCTACTAGAAATGAGGTTAAGTTATTGTTAAGAGATTTTTTAATAAATCTTTTAAAATTAAGTCTTAAGTGGAATATTGAGGTAATGGTGGTTGTTTTTGCATCTAATTTTCCTAAAAGCCCCCCGCATTATGAGGGGAATTCCCGTTTTCGAAGACCTCCTATGCCAATCTTACTCGTCCTCTATTTTGTACCCGATTGTGTTGATTTCTTAAATGATTGTCCAGCATTTTTTATCGCCTATTGATAGTATTGTTATAATTATAATTTCTAAAATTATTTTTATTATGCCAGCCTCGTCTGTGTACTGAATCTGTCATTTCTGTAGTTCAGATTAGCCGAGCCAAGGAGCTAAAGTAAAAAACCGAAAAATTACAACAGGAAGCCTCAGTGATAAATTCAATAAATTTGGAAACAACTTCATTCAACGCCGTTTTATGTTTTATGTTTTAATAATGACATTACCCTCATTACTTGATGCGTTTTGCAAAATAGATTTCGCTGGATTTTGTTTAATAAATTTCTCTGTAATATCCAATTTGTGTTGTTTTGTTTATGCCATCGTATTCTGTACGTGTCATAATTGCAACTATTTTTTCTTTGCTTGATCTGATTTTTTAATTCCGTTTTTACCTCTTCGTCTTCGCCTGTTTCAGTAATTTCTCGAACTACCTCACAGCTTAATGCCAACGGTACCCTGGTATTAATATTATGTCTGTAAAAGATCTTTATTACTTTGTGTCTTAATGTGTGAAAGATCTCGTTAGCTCTTTCTTTGGTTGTCGTTGAGTTTCTGTCATATTGCTTGTGTAATATCGCCATAATACAATTATAGTTTTCAATAAAAGCTTGTATGTGTTTATATGTATATATACATATATATAGATATATATTTAGTGTGCGCATTTTTGTCGTCCTTTTAGGTTTTAGCTCTAACAAAAACCTTACGGGATTGTTGTTAAAAATGCATAATTTTTTTGGTGTTGCTATTTTTTATTAAAATTAAATTACCATAAATAGTTTGTAGCCATAAAAAATATAAACTCCATTAAAAAAAAACAGAAACAATAATTAAAAGCTAATAATCAATGATTACTTCTAAACAATTGCTTTTATGTTATTTTTATCAGAGTTCAGAAAGTACACACATCGTACACACAATATTCTGTTCAAAAACACCCGTAAATATTTTTCTTTTCATACCAATTATGACGTCTATAAATTTTGAAATTTTCCGTACACATCCACGAATGTACTTTATTAAAATATTTATTTGCGTACACGTACGTGAATGTACGACTGTAGCTATTCTTCGTGTACGTGTACGGCAAAAAACGTACATGAAGGATAGAGAAGTTTGAGTGTAAGTACATGAAGAAATGAAAATAAATTCGTGGACGAAAAAAGCGTACATTAAGAAATGGAAATAAATTCGTGTACGGAAAAAACGTACATCCAAAATAAAAATAACAGCGTGTACGGACGGCAAAAAAGTACATGTTCGACAAAAAAGAAATTATCTGTTAGCACACGGAAAAACCTATTAAATGCAAATGAAAAAAAATTTATTTAGCTTAAAAAATTTATATATATTTATTTATATTTATATAATATTTTATTTATTTTATGAATAAAATATGTACATATAGGAATTTCCTTGTTTCGGATAAAATTTAAATCTGCTTACTCACTGTTTTTTACTTTAAAGTTTGAGCAGTCGAGCAAGCTGAAGTTTAATTTTGTTATTACTATATTAAAAATAGACTTTTTTGATAGTTTAGATCTTAACTTGGTCAAGACTGTAGCAAGTGCACTACATGCACGTTCTACAGATACTTGTGTTGCAGGTACAGCAAGTACCATTTCGGCAAGACGGCTTAATTTTGAATTGTGTTGACAATTTTGTTTTCAATATTTCAATACGTTAATATCACGTAAATATTTTTGTTTCTTAATTAAAAGTTGGAAATTTTTTAAAACAAAACTTTTTTCGTTTATTGTTTTCCATTGCTTTTTATACGTCAAAAAAATAATATTTTAAACCAGGATAAATATTTGCACACCGAACATGAATGAAAATTTGCTTTGTTATATATATCCTTATATGTATTATTTGTTTTTCTGGTATATTAAACATTTACATTTATTTTAGATATGTATAAGGAAAAGGTAAAAACTAACTAATTTTTTGCAGTAACGTAAGAATTTTTACCAACAATACCAAGAACTATATAATTTTGTTCTCAGTACCAATAATCTGGTGTTTTACCATCAATTAAGCAGTAATAAAACAATAACAAATGCACATGTAAACGTCCTACACCTAAAACAAAAAATTTTTTTTTTTTTTAATTACTCAATTTTCTAAATATAACGTTAGAAATTCTTTAGAGTTCAAGAATAAGATAAAGAATCTTAAAATTGAGAATAATGAAAAATTGGTTTCTTTAGATGTTATATCTCTGTTTCCTAGTATACCTGTTGATTTAGCAATTGACACCATTAATGAAAAATGGGATATAATTAGACAACATACCAAGATTGAAAAATGTTTATTTTTACGAATTCTAAAATTTTGTATTGAGGATAATAAATATTTATGGTTTTACGAGAGAACATATGTTCAAAAACAGGGACTTCCGATGGGATCTCCAGCATCTCCTATTATCGCTGATATTGTTATGGAGAGACTAATGGATTCGTGTATAGAAAAGTTTATCGTAAAGCCGAAAGTAATTACTAAGTACGTAGATGATTTATTTTGCATTATTTCAGATAGTGCAATTGATAATATGTTTACAATATTAAATTCATTTAATGATGATATAAAATGGAGAAGGAAATCGATTCCAAACTTTCTTACTTAGATACTTTATTGATAAGACAGGGTAATAAAAGAAAAGAAAAGATAAAGAAAATTCTAGAATTAATCAATTTAGAAATAGTAATAATATTAACACAAGAAACATTATGGAACCTAAAATTTACAAATCTTTAACTTATGTACCAGGTTTTTCCGAACGTTTAGGAAAATCTAATATCTTTGATAAGAATAAATATAATATGGCATATAGGACAGATAACACATTGAATCGGTTATTTAGTAGGACTAAGGATAAAATTAATAAATTTGACATTTCTAATATAGTCTACAGAATACCGTGTAAATGAAACGATCAGGAGAACTGTAGTAAAGTATAAATAGGAACAACAAAGAATAAGCTTAAAACAAGAATAGCTGGACATAAGTCTGACTTAAGGTATGTTAATTCACAAAAAACAGCATTATCTTCCCACTGTTCTGAATTAGGTCACTATCCAAACTTTGAAAATGCTTCAGTTCTAGAAATGCTACATATAGTTAATACACCAATGACAAAAAGAATTAATTTTAAAGCTGATACTGACAATGTTGCACATATATATAGACATTTAATACATAAAATTACATAATTATTTGTTTATACATGGACGAACACAAAAACATTAGTTAAGTTTTTTGTTATTTCATATATATTTGTTTTTTGTTAATATGACTTCAAAAATTTTTCTTTTAACTTCATTATGAAAAAAAAGTTTTTTCATGTTTTCAAATTTTGTTTTTTTGTTCAAACATTTTTATATACATTTTAATTCCTGAAGATGGTACACAGAGGAGTACCGAAATATCGAAAAATAAATTAAAAAATATTTGCAATTTTTTAAATTAATAAAGGACTCTCTCAGCTTTAAAATTAGTTAATTTATTACAACAAAAACAAAGCACATTTATTGTGCTGAAAAACCACAACAACAAATAACGCAGGCAAATTTAAACAGCACAAAAACAATTGGACAAACAAAAAGCCCAAATTAAAAATGTTATTTTATTATAACAATAAACATCAAAAATCCTTTCCTAAACATAATTGGAATAATGTTGCAGATAAACATGTTCTTACCCTTCTTCTTATTAATGAGTCATTAATATCACCCTCGTTTTAATTTTCAAGGAACGTCACTAGTTACCAATGATCAAAAACAAACTGCAATGGTAGGCTTCAATTTTAACTAAAAAAAAAACAGTAAGAATAACAATAATAAATGTTATTTTATATTCAGGATCACTTAATTCAGACGTTTGAAATTTTTAATCAAATATCGCATTTGACATTTTCTCAAGAAGAAAATGATGAATGTTCTACTTCGTTAGATAATACTCCAACTACGTCAAGTGCTGCACACTATAAACTAGTACAATATGTCCACCTACTCCTAAATTCATCACACTTAACAACACAAAATCAAAATTATCACGTTAAAACCGAACTGCTTGCTTTATGTGAAAAAACCAATGCAACCCTTTGATATTAACGTATTGGAATATTGGAAACAAAATTGTCAACACAGTTCAAAATTAGGCCATCTTGCCGAAGTGGTACTTGCTGTACCTGCAACACAAGTATCTGTAGAACGTGCACACTTGCTACAGTCTAGACCAAGTTAAGATCTAAGCTATCCAAAAAGCATATTTCTAATATATTAATAACAAAATTAAACTTTAGCTTGCTCGACTGCTCAGACAGAGTAAACAGATATCAATTTTGTCCGAAAAAAAAATTCCCATATGACATATTTTATTCATAAAATAAATAAAATATTATATAAATATAAATAAATTTTTTAAGCTAAATAATTTTTTTTTTTTTTTAATTTGCAATAATAGGTTTTTTCGATTGCTAATAGATTGTTTGTTGTTTATCGTCCGTACACGAAGTTATTTTTATTTTGCATGTACGTTTTATCCGTAAACAAGTTTATTTCCATTTCTTCATGTACGTTTTTTCCGTCCACGAATTTATTTTCATTTCTTCATGTACTTACACTCAAACTTTTCTATCCTTCATGTACGTTTTTAGTTGTACACGTACACGAAGAATAGCTACAGTCGTACATTCACGTACGTGTACGCAAATAAATATTTTAATAAAGTACATTCGTGCATGTGTAAGGAAAATTTCAAAATTTAGAGACGTACATAATTAGTATGAAAAAAAAATATAAACGGGTTGGTTTTAGTTCTGTGTTTTCCATTTATGGACAAGAATTTTGTACAATGAGTGTACTTTTCTAAACTCTGATTTTTATACATTAATGCATACATATAAAATTTTACGTTGTAAATGACATCAGCAGCAACTAGCATTATTAATTTGTTCTTCTTCACACATAAGTACGTTGTACCAAGAAAAGGAACCTAATTTTAGCAGTACCTTCTCTCTCACGTTCTCATATTTTATGTTCATACTTTTCTGTGCGAACTTATTAAGGAACATATTTGGCTGCACCTTCATGCTTGTAGGTATTTGTATTCACATGTAAAACTAAAACGTGCTCGATGTAGACCTCTAATTTATTATGCCATTCCATAATTTATTTAGTTATTTATTAAGTTAAAGCAAAAAATCTTAGTTATATATATATTTTTTTGGGATTTATGTCTTTTGTTTTATTTTTTAATAAAATTACTTTCCTAACTTACAATAATATGCTTTTGAGCATTTGGAAGGTGGCTGCCGTTCGTTGAAATGATGTCTAAAATATGGTAAACAGGGGTCATTTGACCGTGACTGCATTGTTCGTCATCATATTGTATTCCATGTAGCTTCAGAATGTTGTAGTGTATTTCATAATCACCTATTACCTAAGTTCTTTATTTACTCTTGTCGTACACTTTATTTTTTATCATTTCACTTTGGCGTATAAACATAAGCTATTGTTATTACTTTCTCTTACTCTACTTGTTCTATATGTTTCACTCAATTTCCACCCAATTTAATATTTCGCGACAACAAATAATGTTAAAGTAATTATTAAGGGTACCGTAATATCTATTTATAAGGAAGAACTTTTGAAAAAACAAAATAATTATTGTCTAGCCTTTTAATTGGATTTTTTCACTTTAGATAAGCATACATCTGCTTATGCATTAAAATTGCCTTAAAAAACCTTTTTTGGCCAGTGGCGTTTTTAAGCGACGGTAAATCACGGGCAGGTTTTTTTGTTTTAAAAATAACCTTAAAATACAAAATTTAGTTTAATCAAATCTTTTAAAAAACAAAAATTAATTTTAATAATTTTGGATCCTGAAGATTCCACCCAATGGTGTGATAAAATATTGAAAGAAAAAATAAAAAAAATAATAAACAATATTTTTATTTTAAAACTGACTAATATAGTATTATTTCATGGGTTAATAAAGGTGCCTTTAGACGATTTTCCATAACAAATTACATATGTATCGTGTAAACGGTTTAAAACATTTCGTATGTTGAATACATATGTAAAAGCCATATAACAAATTTTCATTTAGAGCGTGTTCTATTTTTATATGACAAAGCATATGACTTCCAGTTGTGCAACTTTTTCTTTCTTCACTTATGCCGATCAAAAAGTGCAAAAAGCGCTAAATTCGTTGGAAGCAGAATAGAGTTGACATCTTTGTTAGCATTAACAGCGCCGCTCACTAAACAACTGTTGTAAACAATGATTTACTTTGTAGGTTATGTCAGAAGTAATTTGCATGCACGTTTAAACGCGAAATTTAAAGCTATATGTAAAAATGACTACTTTGACATACATAAGGAATTTCATGTTGATTTTGAAACTGACAAGTCATATGTAAAAAACATTTCGTCTAAAGGCACCTTAACATGAATTGTTGGTATGTCAGCGAAACATTGTGCATTTTTTCTACAGTTGATGAGAGAACATAATTTTCAAGCCGTGTTTTAATAAGTACTGGAGAGATTGTGTTAGGTGTTTGTTGCATAGATAGTGGTGGGTTAAGGTAGTTTTGTCCGTTAGGATGTTGTCTATTAAAATTCTATTATGCGGGTAATTTACCTGATATCTGCCATGTTTATTGAGGATTTATAATTTTAGTGTTATAGTCTTTTATTATTGTGTAGGTAAGTGTGACCATCTTTGGGTGTTTTCCGTTTGTAAGATTGTTTTAATAATTTCAGTGATGTAAGAATTGAGTCAGGTTCGTTAATAATATCTCCGTTAAACGTTCGTGTTTTGTATATTTCCACGTTTTTAAGAATGTCTAGTCTTCGTCCTTTTTAACTAGGGTGTATTAATGTCATACATTTATTTATTTCCCCTAACTCGTGTTCATGTGTGTTAAGGTGTATTGCGAAGTTGGAATCTTCTCTAGGACTTCTTTTTTTTTCGTTTAGTTTGTCCTGTATATGTATGATTGCAGGTGCAAGTAAGTCTGTATACTCCGCTGGTGTTAAATTTATCGGTTATATCTATTGATGTATTGAGATTGTGTCGTAGAGTGTTGCTCGTTTTTAATGCTGTCTGTAAAAGGTTAGGTAATCTATGTTGTGTCGATTGTCTCCTTGTTTTTAATGTTGTATTGTCTATTGTAGTGTACCACCACAATCAATCAAACAATAATAAACATTTATCGCATCTGATGGCCACACACTGTATTAATGACACATAAATATTAATGACACATAAATATTAATGACACATAAATAGAAGAACAAGTAGTTTGGAAATAATGTTACATTGATAAATGCAGTAGACACAAAATTAGTCTAAACGTAGAAGACTTAGTATTAATAAAACGAGAAAATAGGAAAAAGGGACAAAGCCCATATAAAGGACCTTTGAGACTATAATAATAGTAAGTAGGAATGGCGTAAACAATATTATAGACAAAAAGAATAACATAACAATGAAATTGAAATTAAATAAATACAATTTTGAATACTGTAAAAACTAAATAAATTATTATAACATATACTAGTATTAACAAGAATATTGTAATGGCGTTATGAAATTGAAATTGAAAAGAAAAATCACTCCCATAACTTTTAAGGGTGAGGGTGTAGTGTACCACCACAATCAATCAAACAATATAAACATGTATCGGATCTGATGGCCATACACCGTATTAACGACACATAAATATTAATGACACATAAATAGAACAACAAGTATTTTGGAAATATTGTAACATTAATAAATGCAGTCGACACGTGTTGGCCAAGCACAATCAGAGCTGTAAACGAATGATTCATTTTTGGTTTTTAACTCACCGTGAATTAAAATGTTTGAATGCATTCATCTGTTCCAAAAAATGAATTGAATTAAAATTTGAATTCATTCACAATGAATTTGAATTCTTGAATGCCATTCACTTGGCCACACAAAGTTAATGAATTTGAATGAATTTATTATGAACAAAATTTGTGTGAATGCATTCCTTTCATCAGCCAAAAAATGAATTAGAATCTGAATGGATGTATTATGAATTTAAACGTCGTGAATGCATTTACTAGCCATCGAATTAAATGAATTAGAATTTGAATGCAATTATTGGGAGGAAAAATATATTGAAGGAATTCATTTTTTTACAATAATTCTTTTAAGTTGAAAATTATACAGTGTGTGTTTTACTACGTCGGCCATGACATAAGCTGCAGAAAAGTTAACGGGTGTTATATCGGGCATGATAAACGCTGTAGAAAAGTTAAAGGGTGTTACATAATTGACGTGACTTTGACGATTATAGTGTTATCTTTTGAACTATAAAAGATAAAAACTTGAAATTTACGCAGTGTGTGTTTTTACATCGGCCACGATAAACGCTATAGAAAAGTTAAAGGGTGTTACATAATTGACGTAATTTTTACTATTATAGTGTTATCTTTTGAACTATAAAAGATAAAAACTTGAAATTTACGCAGTGTGTGTTTTTACATCGGCCATGATAAACGCTATAGAAAAGTTAAAGGGTGTTACAAAATTGACGTGATTTTTACGAATAGAGTGTTATCTTTTGAACTATAAAAGATAAAAACTTGAAATTTACGCAGTGTGTGTTTTTACATCTACCATGATAAACGCTATAGAAAAGTTAAAGGGTGTTGCAAAATTGACGTGATTTTTGCGATTATAGTGTTATCTTTTGAACTATAAAAGATAAAAACTTGAAATTTACGCAGTGTGTGTTTTTATATCGGCCATCATAAACGCTATAGAAAAGTTAAAGTGTGTTACAAAATTGACGTGACTTTGACGATTATAGTGTTACCTTTTGAACTATAAAAGATAAAAACTTGAAATTTACGCAGTGTGTGTTTTTACATCGGCCATGATAAACGCTATAGAAAAGTTAAAGGGTGTTACAAAATTGACGTGATTTTACGAATAGAGTGTTATCTTTTGAACTATAAAAGCTAAAAACTTGAAATTTACGCAGTGTGTGTTTTTACATCTACCATGATAAACGCTATAGAAAGTTAAATGGTGTTGCAAAATTGACTTGATTTTTACGATTATAGTGTTATCTTTTGAACTATAAAAGATAAAAACTTGAAATTTACGCAGTGTGTTTTTACATCGGCCATGATAAACGCTATAGAAAAGTTAAAGGGTGTTACAAAATTGACGTGACTTTGACGATTATGGTGTTATCTTTTGAACTATAAAAGATAAAAACTTGAAATTTACGCAGTGTGTGTAACTACATCGGCCGTGATAAACGCCATAGAAAAGTTAAAGGGTGTTGCAAAATTGATAAAACGCAGTGTGTTACTACGACGACTATGATAAACGTTGTAGAAAAATTCGTATTATTAATTATTTACCAAAAAAACAAAAATATTTCACACCTTCGCAAACCGTTTCCATTTTTTAAGAAAAAAAACTTTGAAACAGTTTCCACTAAAAATCTCACTATAAGTGTAATAAAGAAAGTACCTACCCCTTAAGTTAGTGCTAGCAACAAAAAAATGGGTCACTGAATGGTCTGTTTGTTGGCCACGTGCTACATTGTGAAAATGGCAGGTAACAAAAATTTAAATAATCTTGTTCAATTGGATTGTTTTAACTACTATATGATAAAAATTCAAATGAAATTTTAGAACTAAATTCTTTACACTGGCAAACAAATTAGAATTATTATACCGACCTTAAATACTAGACAGATATTATTGTACATTCTCTATTTCACTCATATTTACATTTGTGATGGAAACTGTAACAAAGTTTATTTCTTAAAAAATGTAAACGGTTTGCGAAGGTATGAAATATTTTTGGTTTTTGGGTAAATAATTAATAGCACGAATTTTTCTCCAACGTTTATCATAGTCGTCGTAGTAACACACTGCGTTTTATCAATTTTGCAACACTCTTTAACTTTTCTAGAGCGTTTATTATGGCCGATGTAGTTACACACACTGTGTAAATTTCAAGTTTTTATCTGTTATAGTTCAAAAGATAGCACTCTAATCGTAAAAATCACGTCAATTTTGCAACACCCTTTAACTTTTCTATAGCGTTTATCATGGCCGATGTAAAAACACATACTGCGTAAATTTCAAGTTTTTATCTTTTATAGTTCAAAAGATAACACTATAATCGTAAAAATCACGTCAATTTTGCAACACCCTTTAACTTTTCTATAGCGTTTATCATGGTAGATGTAAAAACACACACTGCGTAAATTTCAAGTTTTTATCTTTTATAGTTCAAAAGATAACACTCTATTCTTAAATATCACGTCAATTTTGTAACACCCTTTAACTTTTCTATAGCGTTTATCATGGCCGATGTAAAAACACACACTGCGTAAATTTCAAGTTTTTATCTTTTATAGTTCAAAAGATAACACTATAATAGTAAAAATTACGTCAATTATGTAACACCCTTTAAATTTTCTATAGCGTTAATCATGGCCGATGTAAAAACACACACTGCGTAAATTTCAAGTTTTTATCTTTTATAGTTCAAAAGATAACACTATAATCGTCAAAGTCACGTCAATTATGTAACACCCTTTAACTTTTCTACAGCGTTTATCATGCCCGATATAACACCTGTTAACTTTTCTGCAGCTTATGTCATGGCCGACGTAGTAAAACACACACTGTATAATTTTCAACTTAAAAGAATTATTGTAAAAAAAATGAATTCCTTCAATATATTTTTCCTCGCAATAATTGCATTCAAATTCTAATTCATTTAATACGATGGCTAGTAAATGCATTCACGACGTTTAAATTCATAATACATCCATTCAGATTCTAATTCATTTTTTAGCTGATGAAGTGAATGCATTCTTAAAAAATAATTTCATGATGAAACTCAAATTCTTATTCATTCATTTCGTGTGGGTAAGTGAATGGCGATCAAGAATTTTAATTCATTGTGAATGCATTCAAATTTTAATTCAATTCTTTTTTGTGTGGAATGAATGCATTCAAAAAATCACAATTCAATGCGGGAATGATTCGCAGGAATGATTCAAAAAAGAATCATTCGTTTACAGCTCTGAGCACAATATTGTTTGCCCCAAGTTCAATAAACTCAATTTCAATCATGAATGAATGTCAAATTGAATTGAGTGTATTTAAGCATATTGATTTGTGATTGGTTACTGTAGGCCAATTTTTTGACACTGAACGAAACAAATGGAGTAGTATTGGTAAGCTAGAATAAGTTAGAGACGCTCAGAGTTATTTTTATTAGTAGTATATAAGCTGGAACAAAAATTTAATAAAGCAGACTTGAAAAGTAAAAAGATATATCGTCTTTAACAGCCTTGTTTTTAATTTTAATATCTCAATATTTCGGCAGTTCCTTTGAACGCCTAGTGCTAAGCTGTCCTCCTCTGCAGCTATATAAATATAACCAAGGACTATAGGGTGTACACAAATTAAGGAATTCACTTACCACAGTAGTTTATCGATAGTTGAGCAGTTGAAGCCGTTAGTTAGCTATAGCGTAAGTTGTGTCGAGTTCTTTGTTATATGTATATGTCTGGAAAAATTGATCTTAAGTCTGTGAATCATATGTCTAAATGCTGCGAGTTTTTGTTGGGTGGGATGGTTTGAGGAAGTGTGGATAGTTGTGTCTGTTGTGGGTGGTTTCTGTAAATTTCAAAGTTTAAGGAGTCAATTCCTCGTGTTATTTTTATGTCAAGATAATGTATAGTCCTGTCTTCCTATTATTCATTGCGTATTTGATTTTGTTATGTAAAAAAAGACAACCACAACAGACACAATTTAAACACTATCTGTCAGGCATAATTACAAAAGATTTCCAATTGGAATTTCGTCCATTGCAAGCAAGGGGAGCTAGTAAACATAAAATACACTTGGGATTTTTCATTACCATTGATATTTCATTGGCATTTAATAATAATAATTTTATTTAAATTATAATTGTTTTTACATATAGTAATGAAATTTTATCACAACCGTTTAATTATTTTTTTACAATTGAGAAAAATAATTTTTCACTAAAAAATAAGTTTATTACACATAGCACAACGTTAAAAAAACTGTGCATAAAACAAATAAATATTAACCCTATTGTCGATGGATCTATATTTGTAAGTTTTAATAATAAAGTCATATAACACCCCAACTAGCAAATCTTATTACTCATCTTTCCTTAGAATATATATATATATATATATATATATATATATATATATATATATATATATATATATATATATATATATACATAACTTTACCCTAAGATGTTAATTTTAGGTTAAAAAGACAAGGAGGGACGTTTATTAGTGGTAATAAAAACATTAGTCAATAATAAAAACATTTATATCAAAAATATATTTCGCAAAAAATATATATCAAACAATATAATAATAAGACAATTTTTCTAGTGAAGGCGTAAGGATTCGAAACAGGTTTTTACGTATCGTACAGAGCTTACATTAGATTATGTGTATTTTGAGAACTGTTACAGGATGTAGATTACTTTGAAAATAATGAGAAAAGTCGGTTAAGAAACTGGGAGAGGTGTATAAGCAAAGAAATTAGTAAAATGCAAATATTTTTATAATTTCGTTATGATGGTAAAGCAAAATGTATTGAGTGTAAGCTAGTTGTAATTAAAAATAAGCTTTGGGTAATGCGTCGACAATTTAAAAGTAATTTTTTAGATAGATATTTATAGGTGACATATAAAGATGGTATGTGTGGATATTTGTTTTTATACCCTTCACTACAGGTGGAGAAGGGTGTACCTAATGGCGTTCTTTTCTGTTATTGATTTTTTTAACTACCTTTACATATCAGTAAAGTTTATTTAGCGTTTCAAATATAAAGCAATATAGCAATGTGCTTAGAAACAAAAGCAAACATCACTTTTCTACAGTAATAACTACTTAAAAAGAGTGTAGCATACTTACCCTTACATAAAGTTGAGGGTAAAATATGTAACATATTTTAAAATTTTCGTGCGATACATTTTCAAAAGAACATACTTTGAATTTACACTCTCGATCTTTTTTTTAGAAAAGAACACAAATCTGTAAAAAGTGTTGAACATATGCAACATTTTTGTCAGAAAAGAAAACGCCATAAGTTTGTTATTCCTACCATATATATTCTGAGTTCTTTTGCATAGCAAAGTCAGTGTTAAAATCAACTTTGCCAGGGCACTAGATAATTTAGAGAAAATTTAAATACGCCAATCGTTCAGCAAGATCGGTGCATTTCCTTCAAAGCAGCGGGAAAATCAAATGCTTAACCCATTTAGTGCTGACGACATTTTTGTGTAAAATTTTTTTACTTTTTTTATTCTCCGTCATCTAAATATTTGTTATTTTCTGAGAATTTATTTCACTAAACTAGATTAACGTACATGGTGGAGGGCATATAAGATTCAGATTCAGCCGTATATTGTAGAAATTACAAACGGAATGGTAAACTTAAATATACCCTTTTTCCACCTATGGTAAAGGTTATAATAAAAGAATTAGCTTCCTAAGCAAAATTTTTTATTTCCATGTTTAATTTTAGAAATGTGCGTACACCTAATTATGGGGGCAAATTACGGCATTCGATACCTAACGAAATTTAAATTTAATTTCTATTGAAATTTCGATCGGTATCGAATGCCTTAATTTGCCTCCTGTTTTTAAACGGTATATGGGTTCCAGAAAAAATTTCAAAGGCCCGTAACTCGGAAAATATGGGCGAGCGCCAATTTTTTCACTTGACAGTTTTTTTCTTATTTTTAAATCCCTATCGCCCAAATGATATAAAAAATTTAGAGGTAGGCGTAGTGTTTTGCCTGCTGTGTCGAAGGACCTGAACCGTTCTTCTTAATTTTCAGTAGCACCTCTTTCGACACTATATCTGATTTTTAGCGTTTTTAAACTTTTTCTACCTGATCTAGTGCCTCAGCAAACTTGATTTCAACACTTACACGGAGGGACATCGACTTCGCTATGCATATGTAGTCAGGGTCGAAAATGGATATTGTAGAAATTACACACGGAATGACAAAATTAGTTATACCGTTTTTCCACTTGAGGGGTGAATGGTAAAAAAAATACCGTGCAAAACATGGTTAGGTATATAATATGATTCACAGAAGACTTGCATTATTCTAGTAATATGGGTAAAAAATGGCTCGAAAAAAATTCGTAATAAATTATCAGTAGATTGCAAACAGTATCAAAAATGAGTAAAAAACGCGAGTCATAATGGTCTCGTTCAGTCCCAACTAGGGCAGCATTTTTTCCGAACAAATAATCGTTTTCGACTTAAAAACGAGCACATAAATAAATCATTTATATAATCGTGCAGAAGAGTCACAAAAATTGAACGTGATCAATAATTTTAACAAATGCTGATTGGGTATTACGATTGAATACATAAAGATATGTTCCAAATTACTTCGCTGTGAGTACACCCACATTCATAGTCAACAGGGAATCTGCCAACTACCTTTTTAAAAATGCGTAAAATTTACATGCTTTCCAAATTAAAAACCAATTTTTTAATCGTCCAAAAAAGGTGAAGTTTTGAAGTAAAAAAAAATTTTAAAATCTATTTAATCATCCCTATCAGGTATCCTAACCATATTAGAAATTAAACAAAGAAATTAATTACGATTCCCGATAAACCCCAAGTGAATTCGTTAAATTTTAGTTTTACTATTTAAGGTAAAATTAATGCACGCAAATTTTTTTACAATTGGTTTTTGGAATGAATGAATTCAAATTTTAATTGAATTCATTTGCTTGGTGAAACGATTGCATACAAAAATTTTCAAAATAAAGATAAATTCACTTAAAATTTTATTAAATTCATTTTTTGATGAATCGAGTGCCCTAAACTCTTCAAAATTTATTGTAGCTCTGCATAATAAAAAATATAATGAACTTATTTTACTATTTTTTCTTTATTTAATAATTATTTTATAGCCAAAAATAATAATGAAAGATAGTGAACTGTGTAGAAAATGTTCGTGTGATATGAAATATCTCCAAATTGATTGTAGCAACAAATCAATGACCTTTTTATTTTCTACTATTGATTGGCAAACTTTGCAAAACGGTGACGTCTTGTTTGATATAATCAAAATAAATCGTAACGAAATTTCATCTATACCTCCACTGCCAACGTATCCCGTTAAATCGTTGTTTATAAATTTTAACAAAATCAGCAATATAAGCTTTGGTGCTTTTCAAAATCTTTCCCAGTTGACGATTTTGGACTTATCACATAACAAACTAACATCAAAGTCTTTAAACCCACACGTGTTTAAAGGATGGTATGCCGCTGATTCCTATGAGCCATTAAAGAATTTAAAAATGCTCAATTTAGCCTATAATGAAATCCACACTCTGAACAGCAACATATTTGAACATATGCCTGCTTTAGAAACTTTGATTTTAAGCAAAAACACTTTTCATATCATTGACGTGAGTACGACAATGGCTATATCGAGTTTAAACTTCTTAAAGGTGAGTATTTTAAAAAAGTTGTTAAAACAATTTTTGAAAATAATTGGTGTGTTTGTAGATCTTGGATTTATCTTATATGGAACTTAGAGAACTGCCTGATACTATGTTCCACAGTCTCATCGACTTAGAAACATTGATTTTAACCGGCAATTTATTTAGTACTTTACCCACTGCCCTAAAGCGAGCAAAACATTTAAAGAAATTGGTTTTAGACGAAATTCCTTTAAGTGATTTTAAATACACCAAGTAAGTATGAAATAGTTTCTCTTACTTTGAAAAATTGCTTATTTGAAAACAGACCTAATCACCATATGATGTTTTCGTTATTGATAAATAGATATCAAATTTTATATATATATATATATATATATATATATATATATTTTTTGTCAAATATTGTCGTTGAAATTTTTTACACGACAAGTGTTTTTTTTTTGTATACTTTTAAAATGAACGCTCACAAAAAAAAGTTTGTTTTTAAATTTTTACATTATGCTTACTTCTTTATTCCAATGTCAATAAAATTAACGCTAAAGAAAAATGAAAAATAGCAGCACAAAAAAAATTAAACATTCAAGCAGAACTGTGTACGAAAGTTTTAAGTCAATAAAATAATTTAAAAGATTTAATAGTAAATACTACATATTAAAGAAAGAAAAACTAATTAAAGAAGACCGATCATGGAGAACATCTTTTAATGATAACGTGCGATGAAATCGAATTAAAAAAACGTAAAATTGAATTAGAAGAAGTGAAAGGCAGTTTCTACTAGTAATTGAAGTGTATTTAATTTTACACTATGTTATGTAAAGTTCTTTCTTACTTTTATGTATGTTTTCATTTTTTATACATAAGATTGCAAATTGAATTAAGAGCTAGTAATTTTTTATTACTATTTGCAACTGTTTAGTTATCATATAGAAAGGTACTGCAAAAAAATTAACATTTTATTTTTCGATCTATTACAAAATATTTTGCTGTCGAATATTTTACATAATACCAAAAAAAGTGACTAACGACGACGACTACGACTCTTCTCGAATGTCGTTTTCGACAAACGTAATAAGGCCGATTTTATTATTCAGCCTGATTACGGTTGTCGAGGACGTAGTCGAATGTCGATTTTTTTGGAAAATGGTACTACGGTTGTCGAAAATGCACAATCTGTTACAATTTTCGTAACACGGAAGACGAAAACGACTGTCAAAGTATGCTAAAACAGTCGATAAATTTTTTTCTCACGACTAAAGACGCCGCCGCATTCAATTGACACCAATTGTTAGCCGTTGGTTTCATCCGCTAACATAGCGTAAACTAATTTGAAATTTAACACATTCTTTGACATCTATATATTTCACAATAAATAAAAGTAACAAAATACTATAAAAAAAATTCTTTAGTTATTTAAAACATTGGGTAAAATTGCGGCATTTTACATAAAATATTTTATCTGATGTCGGCCACCGGCATAAAGTTTATGACGCCGTTACTTGTTTGTGTAAGATGTCGCCGTAAAAATTATCAAGCAGGCTTCATTTTCTGAATATATTCACATATGTTTACAAAGATGAGCTTTAAAATGTAAGTATTTGTTTTTTGTGAGCAAATTCATTTAATTAATTATTTATATATTATAGGAATAAAATAACCACGCAACGGCAATTTGCAAAAATGGTGCAATTATTGGAGGCAAATCCAAATCTTGCGCGAGCGTACCACAGCTGCCTGCAAAATGTAAACACTAAGGAGGAATGGGCGAAAATTGCCAATGAATTAAATTCCATTGGACCTCCCGTTCGCCAAGGACCAGAATGGATGAAGGTGTGGGCAGACTTCAAATATAATTTGAAGAAGAAGCTGCTGCACAACAAGGCAGAATGCCCTGCAACGGGAGGAGGGCCACACAAGCAGTATACACTGACACCAGTGGAGGAAGCAGCCTCAAGTTTGTTGCAGCTAGACTCCATAGTAAATCCGGAGGGAGTCGAATTTGGAGTCGCAAATACTCCACATGAGTCCAGCGATTGCCGTATGGACACGACAGTAGAAAAGGAAAATAGTGAGGATTTCTCGACACCGCGAATGCGGAAAAAAGTGCAGACAAAGGCTGCAACAGAGAAGACAGTGCTGTTGGAAAACCAGCTGAAATGTGGAGAGATATAATAGGAAAATTTTTAAGATTAAAGAAGAAGAATTGAAAATGTACAAAGCTGCGGAGAAAAGAGAAGAAGACAAGTTTTCATTGTACAAAATGGAGCTGAAAAAGAAAAAAGATTTTAGAAATAAATTGTTAAAAGCTAAAATGGAGGAGATAGAGATAAAAAAAAGGAAAATAGAGCTGGATAAATGGAAGAGCGAAAATCGGGAGTAATTTTCTGATCCCATGTATTTTTTAAGTTTAGGTTTAAAAAGACTGAATATCTGTAATTTGTTTTGTTTCCTTTTTTATTTTATGTTATAATCTTAGTACCTGAAGTACCTTTTATTTTAAATAAACAATGTTATTAAATATTCAAAGATTGCATTATTCTCCTTCTTATACTTAAAGCAGTGGCGTCTTCGTTAGTTTCATTGAGGTTCGACATTGCTTCATTGCTAGGAACGTCTGTGCTTTCATCAGGTTCTACTGTGGTTTCAATATTGTAGTGAATACAAATGTTATGCAAAGCAGCACAAACAGATGTAACATTTGCAGCCATTTTTTGATTTATAATGCAGTTGCCTCGCTCCTAAAATATATCGAAAACGATTTTTGAGGACACCAATTGTACGCTCCACTACATTTCTGGTTTGTGCATGTATGTAATTAAAGCGGCTTTCTTCAGTTCCGTCTTCCGCTGACCTAAATGGAGATATCAGGTAGGGTTCAAGAGGGTAGCCAGCATCTCCTACAAAATAAGACAAATTTATGTTGAGTTTCACTATAAAAACAATATTTTTAATACCAAGCAGCCATGTATTAGTTTCCCCATTTAAATAGTTGGTCTTTAGAAACTCCTTCAATTCGCTTGTGTTCCACACCAAAGAGTCGTGAACTGAGCCAGGATGATGGGGGATATACATCTTATCCTAAGTGTATGGTCGCAAACCTGCAATTAAATCTTCAAATAAACCAAGACTCTTATTTAAAATAGGATATTGGCTTACCAGGGTAGCATTTAAACTATAAAATCCTTTTCGATTATAATATTTAAACCTCTCATCGACTCCTGGAGCCAAAATTTTGATGTGAGTTTCATCTATGCATCCAATAATGCCGGGGAATTTAAACTTTTTATAAAAATAATCCTTTATTTCAGATTTCTCCAGTTCAGTCATTTGAAACGATATCCAACTCGGGCAAATTTCACTGTGCATTGCATCGATGCATTCTTTGAAGATTTTGCTTACTGAAGACTGTGAAAGGCCAACATTATAATCGTTGCCAGCTCCTTTTTGATAACTGCCCTCAGCAAGTATACCCAATGTTACCGCCAACTTCAATACTTTGGGAACAGCAGACGACTTTATTTGGTCCTCCAATCTTGGTGATATTTTTTCCAACACGTATTTGAATGCATCTTTATTTAATCTAAAAATGCCAATGAAACTTAAGTGCAGATGGGGAGTATGAATTGGCACTCATTTCTCAATTTCACTACTTACTTCCTATTGGGCATTGCAAATATGTTTGAATTTTGCCTTATTTCTTTGCGCAAGGCACTTATATCACATTCTGTGTATGCCTTATCGTCTTCATCCGAAGAAAACAATTGTCCCAAACTTAACATTGTTATTTTTTTCTATTTGTTTAATTATAAACTGAGAAAATAAAATTTTGCTTTTGGCGTACAATTATGTAAAAGTAAACATTCTTTTGACAGATGTAACAGGGCAATTCATGTAATTTTGTTATTATGAAACATCTTGTACTTTTCAGTCTATACAAAATCACAAGAGTCGAAAAAGTTACGTGGTACCAAAAATGATCGAAATCGACAACGACTTCGACTGCTCTCGATTTTCGTTTTCGACAACCGTAATCAGGCCGATTATTTTATTTATTGGTTAAATAAGTTTTATTGAAGAAATTTCTTCAATTTGAACGCTGTCTTTATTTATTTATTTAAACTATGCACAGTGGGGCAGAATCACAATATTATAGAAATAACTCAGCCATTTGTAAAGGTCTAGGTCGTTTGATCCAAAATTTCGAACGAGCATAGCAGAGGAGTATTTGAGCTTGAGTTTTCGATCCACTTTCCAAGAATGGCACTATGTGGTCTTAAAGTTGGGTACCTCGCACCAAAAAATCTTTCAAACACTTGGAATTTCTTAAATTTTTGTCTGATTGTTAAAAATTATAATTGGTCATAAAGGCCTCGGTATGTTTAAAAATGGTCGAATTATAAGCATTTTAAAAATACAATTTTTGATTTTTCCATAGCCTGGTCCAGGTTTTTCAATATAATGGGTACAGTTTTCAGAAAATTTGTTTGATTTTTTAACAAAGTTACCAAAGATTATATTTTTTTGCCTCTAAAGTTATAGAATTATAAATTTAAAAAATCCAAAATTATTGAATTTTTGTGTATTTTAGCCTAAAAATTCTTTAAAAATATAAAAAAAAAATTTATTTTTGTTTCAGATAACTATATGTTTGTTTGTACGGTCCTTCTTGTAGAAGATCATTCTTATAGAAGATGGAGGACCTTAAATTTGAGTTATTTTACATCGAACTTTTGATTTTAAATGCATAAATCAATCGAAACAAAGACCACGTTTTTAGAAAATAACTCAACAATTAATTTCTACAATGACTAGAACTTTCAATAATATTCAATTCTTATTACTCTTCGTTGATAACTTTGAGGGTACTTAATTTTATTTTTTAAATTCGTATTCTTATTTACAAAATTAGTTGGTAAAGTAGATGATATTTACGAAGTGCACACCCTAAGGCAGATAGATTCAAGGAATGCTGATTAAGGAATTAGCAGTACAGAAAATGCAGCGTTACATTCTGCTGGTGTCTTATCTTTATTGTTTTCAAAAACGTCTGCATACATTTGTAAAATAATTTTTCTTTCAATAAATATTTGTTTGAAAATTTAAACTTAAAAACTCTTAATTTATGTACGAGTATATCAGGGTTAAAAAAATACCTATCATACATAACATGTGTTGTACGAAAGCAGCATACATATGTATTTTTTTACATATCAATTATGTGTGTTTCTAATTTTTATATGTTGCCGAACACACATATATGTTTGTGTTATTTTATAATACTTGGTTTTTACACGAACACATGTTCGGCAAGAGAGAACATGTGTCGTATACTGAAAAAACATACATGTACAATATATTTGAAGTTCGTGTAGACTTATCGAATAAAGGATTGGTGTAGTTATGTAATTATAACAATAAAATGTTAAAACTATAAGCGAGAAACTTTTGAATTTTTTTATATATTGCAGTATTTTAAAGGTCCCATAAGCGAATATTGAAAAACCAATAAAAAATTAAATGTTATTCTATCAGGTTATGCATTTTTGAAAATTTGCAGTAATGTAATTTATATAAACATTTATAATGGAAATCTTCTGGATTATTATTCTATATTATTATGCATACTTCAACAATTAAAATTTAGAGGGATTCATTAGTTAATGTAAAATATTTTAGAATAAATTTGCCTTATGTCGATATTGTATTTTTCCAGACATTTAATTATTTCCTCTTTTTAATAGTGGGCTGTTTATTTTTTATTTAGTTAAATCATACCTGTGTTCAAAATTGTTTGTGGTTAAAACCAGTGTTGTTGTTATTGTGTTATAAGTGTACTTTTTATTGTAGCGATCTTATTAGCAATAAGTTTTAGTGATTTTTAGTACACTTTTTAGTGACCTTTAGAAGTTTAATTAATCTTAGCTTAATTTTTCGCCATCTTTTAAGGCAACATTACTGTTCATTAAGAGTATTTTTTGTGAATATTTGTGCCACTTTTACTAACAAGTAGAAATTAAGTAATTACATTTAACTTATATATTAATAAAACATGAAAACAAAATTATCTTTTAATTTGCATAAACTAAATTTGCAAAAAACTTTAAAAGTATATAAAGAAAAAGGACAATTGAATTAGATTGAAATAAAAAGTTTATTTTTACGATTACTATTATAACTGATTTAGCAACTATCCATTAACGAAAAAACGATTGCAGGTAAATCTAAACTTGCTGCCATGATAAAGAAGCATATATTTTGGATGAGAAATTTTGTTAAAGCCCAATAAAAAGAGAATACCAGAATATTCTTATTGCACAAAAAAGATTTTATTGCAATTATAGATTTTATTGCAAAGTTTAGCTAAACTGTCTTTTGAACACCAAATAAATCTTAATAGAGAAAAACTTTAAATTTTAAATGGACACAGGGAAAACATAAGTTAACACCACAAATGTTTAAATCTTGTTTACAAAAAACTTTCTCACAAAAGCATAAGTGTCAACTAATCACTCCTTGCCTTGTGCATTAATATTGTTCCAGCAATACAACAAAAACAAACAGTAAGACCAACAGGCACATGCCAGGAAAAATTATGAAGAATTGTTGTGCACTTGTAAGCCAAGTTTAATCAGACATCCGCCACATGCAGCAAAAACTCTGAGGAACTGGTGTGAACCGTTATTTTTTCGCACACCTGCAGCAATAATAAAATTCTGGAGAATTGGATCACGCCAACAGCAATTAATTAGTATTTAAAGAATAAGAAAATATACAATAGTTTAGTTGTTGATTTTATTGTAAAAAACTGACAGTTGCAACTAATAAAAAAAGAAGCTTTATAAAAATAATGATAATGATACATTGACATATATATATATATATATATATATATATATATATATATATATATATATATATATATATATATAAAATTTAAGAGTAAAAAAATATATAAAATTTAAAAATAATATACCCACGGAAATCTAACCATCTTTTTAAAATGGATTCGTTTTTACGCTTCCTTAGATCTAACGATCTGTAGTGCGATTCACTGACTTTAAACCATACGACAATTTTTATATTAATCGTCATTTTCTGTTGTTTGCAGTAAGGATTATGTGATTCACTAACTTCATTTTAACGACTTTATAGCCCATTCAGGCTGACACGAAATTAAGTCATTTCGTGATTTCGACCGAAATCAACTTGAAATTACGTAATTTCGCATACATTTTACCATTGCCCAAATTATCTCATTTTACTTAATTTCAACGAAATTAACTTGAAATTACGATAGACAACGCTGTTTTTGTGTAAAATACTACTTTGTGTGCAACCATGAACTTATTTACAGGAATACACGTATGTACATACATTGATATATACAAACATGTATGCATAATAACCATAGTGATGGATTATGAAAACTGCAAGAACTTAAACATTTTTAATTTATTTTTTGATATTTTATTATTAAAAGCTTCCAATTTAATTAATATCGTGTTTTCTTCTTCTTTTTTTCCATTTTGTTCAAAACTTAAATGCAAAAGAATAATGTAATTCTAACATAAAAACGAACAGCTGTTTCTGAAATTAACTCAAGTGTCAAATAACCCACTATAAACACTCTAGATTTCGTTCGTAATTTCAATTTGAAATTACATAATTTCGTGGCAGCCTGAACGGGCTATTAGACATTTTTGATTTTCTTATAATACAAATTAATATTGAGTGGCATCTCCGTCAGCAACTATATGAAGAACGCGAAAGAGAAAAATAAAAATAATAATAATAATAATAAAAAAAAGCAAGGCACATGCATGTGTTTATTTCTTTAATGTCAACTTACACACATTAACACGTATAATCTAATATGCATGTATGAAGTTTGACATTAAGAAAAGCATATTAATTGCTTGGGTTGAAGAGTTGCGGTTACCTCTTCTTGAATACAGTAAAAACATATGCTTATCCGAAAATTTTTTTACATTTATACATACATAAAAATTAGCATAAACGTAGAAAGTATATACATATTCGAACACAAAATAAATATGTAAATAAAATAAATACAGTTTGCTTTCAAATTTAATTAAATTAAACATTATTGTTTTATTAAGTTTAACTAAGAGCATTAAAAATTTATTTAAAAAATAAATTTCTTGTTAAAAATTTATAGATAAGCATATGTTTGACTGCATTCAAGAAGAGGTAACCGCAGCACTTCAACGAAAACAATTATTATGCTATTCTTAATGTCAAACTCTATACATGCATATTAGATAACACGTATTCATATGTGTAAATTGACATTAAAGAAATAAACACATGCATGTGCCTTGCTTGAATCCACATGTTTTTATTTTTCTCTTTCGTGTTTTTTCGTATATTTGATGACCGAGATGCCACTCAATTTTAATTTGTCTTATAATAAAATTAAAAATGTATAATATTGTTAAAATGAAGTTAGTGAATCACATAATCGTTACTGCAAACAAAAGAAAATGACGACTAATATAGCAATTGTGTATTGTTTAAAGTTAGTGAATCGCACTCCTGATTTAGTTAAGACTCTGATATCTTAATGACAGTTCTTTATCCATTATAAACGTCTTTTGTATTCATTACCAACGCATCAAATTTACCGTACCATAAGTAAAATAAAATCTTTGTAAAGTTAATAAATACTAAAATTTTCATCCTGCTTTTTTATTATCGATAATATTATTATATACTTACTTATGTCTTAAGCTTATAATGTTAATCATCAAATGTTGCAACGTTCTACGTTCCTGCACTATAAATATAAGACTTGGTGTTGTTGTGCAGGAAAGAGAATTAATTGAATAAATAAAATAATTAAACAAAGTTCTGATAATAGTTTTATAATATATTCTTTTATGTCTCAAGCTAAAATTTTTTTTATAATTTATATTTTATTTCAAGTTTTTATTGTTTACTGTTAAATATCAACACTACCTGTAAATAAGTATCCTGTACTGTACTTATATGATTTATATTCTTATTGTGATAGTGTTGTTTGATTCTTAAAACCAGGGGAGGGTTACCTATTTTAAACGCTCGCCGTTTTCAAGGTAACATTAATTGCCTATGTAGATACTTTGTGTTATTTTGAAGACTTAATTTTTATTTTCAAACTTAAAATCTTTAATTTTCAATTACTACACAATTATAGCCATTCAGACACACAACTTTTTTGATATGTTTTTTTAAGATTTATTTATTTAGTTTTTTATTTTTTCCCAACCAGGATTTGAACCGTAGATATTATATTAAGAATCATTCTTTAATTTAATTTCTAAAAATTTTTAGAAAGAAAATTTTTTTCCAGACGTATGCTGACGTTTTCCAAAGAAAACAAGAAAAATTACACACTAGCAAAAGTGTAATACATCCTTCATCAGCTTCTCCACATCTATCTATCATAGGTTATGTTTATTGTAAACATCATCTATTGAACCAACTAATGATATTAAGTTGGTTAGAAAAAGCCCATATACAACTCAAATCATTTACTCATTTTTCTCTCTATAACTTGTCTTGTACATTTGTTTTTGCCTTGTACCAACCATCGGTATGGCTACAGTGCAATTTATAATTCGACTAGAATTCATATTTGCTTCCCCACAACACTACAGATACTGTTCCACTATCATATTGACTGTTGTTGAGTTAAATATGAGTATACATTAGACCGTATCACCTTACAAGCAAAAAAAGTGCCTACACCGCCTAATATGAAGTATTTTTGTTAGGCAGTAGGGGTCGCCTTTTTACATTTTTCGCTACATCTTTGGCAATAACAGGCGGATCTCAAAGTATAATACATCAATGTTTTTGTCTCGCAAGTATCCATTTATAGTATTTATTCCCTAAAGATCTGTTCTTATTACCATAATGTACCAGCCTAATGACAAAAAATCAAAACTCCCAACAAATCATTAAACTTTTGCTGAGGAAGTAATTCGATAATTTCAGCAGAAAGATTATAATTTTAATTATACAAAAAGAATCAAAAATATTAAATTAAAACAAAAAAATTAAATTTAAAGTCGACCATAGTTCGACGTGATTCAAGTTGGCTAGAAAAAATATGGTCATCAGTGACCGCCTTGGATGATTCATGTTCTACATGAACAAAGCACTCGCTGTTTTGAGAATGGCATGGGTTAGCTGTGAAAATAATTAAATTTAGCAAATTAAAGTGCCAAATTAAATTACTTTGAATACATGAATACACAAAACTAAATTACTTTTAATTTTAACCAGCTGAAGTGCTTGTAGCTGGTCTTACGTGTAGAACTGTAAGAATGGCGGCTCAGTCATTTCGAAGTTGGTCCAATTGATCATATCAACGTACGAATCGCTCTCAAAGTTTATAAAATTATTAACTTGTCGACCGAACATTTGACGAATGCATCCTGTTGCTTCATTGCGGACGGATAAAATTTTAGCATAGCCATCAGAACGTACTATCGGATTTGCGACATCCGTGAATTGGCAGCCTTTTATGGGAAACCAAAATGTTTTATCAATATCATTGAGGGCTGAGTGCATGTTGAATAATAATAGAGTATTCGAGAGGATGTTGTTAACCAGCGTGCTGTGCTAATAGCACCAGGCTCTCCAATATAGACGGCTCGAACCATATGGTACAGATAAAGCTGGTCACCTTGAATATTCCAGCCCTTATGTTCGGCGGCATTTCTTTCACTGGAATGGGTTCGAAATTATTTTTTACCTATCCAAACGGAATAAGAAATAAAAAACCGAAGTATTAATTAAGTAAAAATTTACATTACGTATGCTTTGCGAAACTCGTTGAAGTGAAAAAGGCATTCGAACCATTGCAACGGACTCTGTAAATGGCGCTCCATTCTCGCAATGACTCCATTTTTGTAGCCAGTATTGATAGGAGTTCCATCGCAACTACCAGCAGTTAGATGATCCATATTAAAGTTTTCGCTACTCAAGTAATCTACGATGCTCCTCTGGATTTCTAAAGCAGTACTGTCAGTGGGCGTAGCCAAGCCAATGAACTTGGAATCTGGTTCTTTCACAATGGTGATATGTTCTTCATTCACGACAACATTTCTCGTCACATTTGGATCCGTTACTCTTTTCAAACTTTGCTCTTTCTTGCCATCGAAGGAGATGCATGTGAGTAAGTCTCTACATCTTCCAGTGAGTTTTGCTTCATTACGAATCTTCTGACGTTCTCTAAATATATTTTATTTTTGTCAATTACATACCCTTAAAAGAACTGGCGTATATTTTTGGTTGTGTTTACTGGCAACCCTTCTTCGGTTTTTGCGGCAATCGGCAATTTCAAATCTTTTATTAGCATGGTCGCAAGTAAAGCACCGTAGCAAACTGAGGTATTACTGCGATCCAAAGCTGAGTTATTGTAATGTTTTTATTTGAATGAAAAAACGTTGTAACTCATGCTTTAAAATACATTCTTTATTTGTTCACTACTGTCTTAATACTAATCTTAACATTATTCTAACTTAAGCTTATATTTGATTGGGAGACGTGATGTATGCATGAGTCATGTACATAAACGTCTAGCATTAACAGAATGCCACACATATAGGTCATTCTGAAACTAATCTTTCGCTACTCATTGCTAGCTTACTAGCAATTCATAGGAAAGGAATGCAAACAATTTGAAAGACGAGAATATTGGAACTCATTTAATAGAGTATTTTGATTAAATAGATTGCTCGTCGTGTGGGGCAATGCACTTTAAGCATTTATTGATATACGATATATTGTGACAAAATATAACGTGGCATGTGTATTTTCTCATGCATACATAACACCTCCCTTTTGCAGAAGAATGATCTTGCCATTATGCAGACAACTGCAAGATCCTTCCTAACAATTTCCAACGAAATAATTAAATGCTCCTTTGTTTTTTTTTTTCTTAGTTTAATTATAACAACGTTGAATTTTATTTTGTTAATTTAAAGTGTATTGTCATACATACATTTATTTCTTTTGTGTTACTTGATATTTTTGTTTTTATAATAAGAAGTACATTGACGCACATTTGTTTATATTACCTTATTGTTTTTTTTTTTTCATATACAGAAATATGTTTTTTTTTATTATTATTTTTTTTCTTGTTACTATAGGTCAGTTAGATAATTGGAAATACTTTTAATACATTATTTTCTAATAAATTTTAATTTTCATAATAATTTACTTAATATAAAATTTTAGGGGATCCGTAGAGTGTAGTTGCTCAATTCCAATCAATTTGCAAAGTTCGGCAAGTACTTGATTTTTATATTCCATGCCCATATCTGTAAGCAGAATTCTCATGGGCCCGAATTTTAATATACAATTCATAAATATCGCCTTTGCTATGGTTTTTGCAGATTTATCGTGTATAGGGACGGCTATTAGATATTTCGATAGGTCACATAGTATGGTTATGGCATATTCATTACCCGTATCAGATTTCATAAATGGCACTTTCGTGTCTACCATGACTATATCGAATGGTTTGGCTGAGGTTGGTGTTATAGCCATATTTTCCCTATATTTAGGACGTATTTTGTTTAACTGAGAGTGTACGCAATTTTTAACGTATTTTGTCACCTGTGTGGTCATATTCTTCCAGTAATAGTTTTTTCCCAGTTTTTTTAATAATCTAGTGATCCCTGGGTGGCCACCATGTAGTGGATCATCATGGTGTACCTTTATTATTTCCTGTTTTTGTGCTTCATTTGTTATTACACTTACTCTTGGGGTTAGCGCTATCTCTAATTGTTCTAGTTTATTGTTCGCAATCTCCTTGAATTCTCTCGAGTATTTTTAAATATTGTATCTCCTAGCGAAAGTTGAAACTTTTGAATGCCTTCATTATTAGCTATCTTTTCGAGCCTTGGCAGAAATTGATCTAAATCAATCCTTCCA
Source organism: Cistogaster globosa (assembly GCA_937654795.1). Classification (NCBI taxonomy): domain Eukaryota; kingdom Metazoa; phylum Arthropoda; class Insecta; order Diptera; family Tachinidae; genus Cistogaster; species Cistogaster globosa. The sequence goes on from OW569407.1 coordinate 39,167,508, forward strand.
TTAACAATAAGGTCATCCACCGCGATTATTGTTAAAACACGTTTACCTCCTATTAGTGAACACCTAAATGCATCTAATTTTGTTGTAAACTTTAAACGAACTAGTTTTCTCACGTCATTTTGGTTAATAGTTTCATATGCACGTGGTTTAGTGGTTATTTGAGTAGTATTATTTGTATCCGTATCATTCATATAAATATTTTTATTAGTTTTCGTTTTTATTTTTTAATCGTGTAGTGACTTTTAATATATTAATGTTTTCATCCATATTTTTAATGTCACTAAAGTTCATACTTGATAGAGCATCTGCTCCGCAGTTTTGTTTTCCCTGTATATATTCTATATAGAAATCATATTCCTCGAGGTCTAATCTCATTCGGGTGAGTTTAGATGAGGGATCTTTCAATGAAAATAAGTATACCAATGGTCTATGGTCACTTCTTACTAGGAATTTTCTTCCATAGACATAAGGCCTAAAGAAATTTATGGCCCAGTGTATAGCTGTCAGTTCCTGTTCAATCACTGATTTGTTAGACTCACCTTTCGTAATTTCAATCACTGATTTGTTAGACTCACCTTTCGACAATTTTGCTTGCATCCGTTGTTATGCAAAATTGCTTTTGAAAGCTTGGATATTACAGTATTTGTGGCGATAGTAGAGAGTTCTTGAGATACTGAAATGCATTTTCACATTCTTCTGAACAAATAAATTACGTATTTTTCCTTGTTAATCTTGTGAGATGAATTGAGTGTTCCGCAAAGTTCTGTATGGATCTTCGGTAATAGTTACAGAAGGCAATAAATATTCTTGCGTCATCGGCGTTTCTGAGTGTAGGGTAATTTTTCATTATTTCAAATTTTCCATCATCACTTGTGACCCAAAAAGGTCACCTGATGATTGAAAAATATACACTTGTCAGGATGTGGCTTTAAATTGAATTTTCTGCACATATCAAAAATTTCCTTAAGGTTCTTAAGCATATGATTTTCTGAGCATCCAAGGACAACCAGTAGTGCGATTCACTAACTTTAAACAATACGACAATTGTTATATTAGTTGTCATTTTCCGTCGTTTGCAGTTACGATTATGTGATTCACTAACTTTATTTTAACGATATTAGACATTTTTAATTTTCTTATAAGACAAATTGAAATTGAGTGGCATCTCCGTCAGCAAATATACGAAAAACACGAAAGAGAAGAATAAAAACATGTGAATTCAAGCAAGGCACTTGTATGTGTTTTTTTTTCTTCAATGTCAATTTACACACATGAATACGTGTTATCTAATATGCATGTATGGAGTTTGACATTAAGAAAAGCATAATAATTGTTTTGGTTGAAGAGTTGCGGTTACCTTTTCTTGAATACAATCAAAATATATGCTTATCTGTAATTTTTTTGTAAAAAGAAATTTATTTTTAAAATAAATTTTAAATGCTCTTAGTTAAACTTAGTAAAACAATTATGTTTAATTTAATTAAATTGAAAGCAAACTGTATTTATTTTATTTACATATTTATTTTGTGTTCAAATACGTATATATTTTCTACGTTTATGCTCATATGTATGTGTGTATAAATGTACATACACATGTTGTAGGTCGTTCGTTTCGTCGTCAAATTTAACAACGCAAAAATTACAGTCGCTTTTTTAACAATGAGCAACTCGCTAACTATAACAAATGGTTTTAAGCAACCACAAATATCGTTAAAATTATTACTGAATAGCAAAATTAACAATTTTGTTGTTAAGTCAATTAAACCAAGCGATAGTCGTTAAAAAATAGTAGTGAATCGCACTACAGGTCCTCCATATATAGAAATGCTTGAGATGGTTTTAGCCCAGCAAAGGCCAATGACATCATACGTCAAGACAAGAAAAATACTTGGCCCTTCCCAGTTGATCTAAAATATCGTTAATTCTGGGAAGAGGGAATCTGTCAGCTATCAGTTTCTTGTTAACCTGCCTGTAATCAATGACGAGTCGCCATCTTTTTTCGGTACTATTTGGATGAGGTTTTTTCGGAACAAGCAATATCGGACTGTTAAATTCCGACATGGAGGGTTCTACTATACCATCATTGATAAGTTTTTGCACTTGGCTATTTATCTCCGACTTTTCGGTTTCCGGGATTCTATAATTCTTTATGTATACTGGTGTATCATTCTTTAGCCTAAGTTTCTGTTCATAAAAATTATTGCATGAAATTTTTTCAGATTCCAGACCGAAAACATCTGTGTATTCTGAACATATATTGGTTAGATTCTCATGTGCACCAGTAGGGAAGTTTGCTTGTAATTTTTTCAAAACTCTCCTTTTTTTTCCAAAACTCTCCTTTTCAGTGTTCATATTTCGGTTTTGCGGGTTTTGCACTATGTGGTAATTTTTCAAATTTTCTGTTGTGATCTTTCTGTTAGAAATGAATGTATTTCTATCTATAGTATTAATAACACGTGCATAAGGTGATTTATTGGAAGTAATAGTGTTACCAATAAATATTCCAGGAGCTATTTCCTGGTTGGGGATAAACACATAATTATCCTTTGCCCCCACATTCCATCTTCTAATCACCTCACTTCGTGCCGGTATTGATAAGAGATACTCTGAAGATGGTTGATTCCTCAATTCGAAGATTATTTCATTTGGATGGTCATCCGGTCTTAGGACCAGCAATTGTCTACTCCTCCAAAAATTAAGCAAGCAATTGAATTTTGTAATAAAGTCAAGTCCTAGGATTGCATCAGTGGGTATTGGGAAGTTGTCATCAACGATAAGAAAATCATGTTTGATGAGAGCATCTTCTTTAATCAAATGGCCTATAATTTTTCCTTTTGTATAGACTGGGTTATTGCCTATGCCCGTAAGTTTGCATTTATATGATGGATCTAGGTTTTCTTGTGTTCTGATGCAACCATGTTTTACCACTGATACGCTTGCACCAGTGTCCATTAAAAATGTATTGATATCATTGCTAAATGTGTTTCTAATTGAGCAATAGCTTGATAAGTTAAGGTTTAGGTGATAAATTTTACCATTATTTAGAACTGCAGATCTAATGCCATTGTCTGTATTACTATTGTAATTTAGTTTTCCCCCAGATGGGTGCTGCTGGGGTCGTTGTCGTTTCCCTGTTCGTCACTATTAATTATGCGAACATTTCTGTTAGAAGTAGGACGTCTGTTGTAATTGCGTGTTATAAATATGAGCGTAATTACGGCTATTATTGTAATTGTTATTGCCGCGGTAATGGTTATTATTGTTACGTGTGCGATTATTATCGGCACGGTTATTTGCATTGTGCCGGTAATTATGACAACCTCTATTGTAAGGATATTTGTTGCTTCCATACCGGTTTTGGAATCGGTTGCGATATCGCTGGCTTTGGGATAAAGTGCAATAAATTTGCTGGATTTTGTTCAGGCTGTGAGCTGAGTTATTAAGTTACTACCTGCTCTACATTCGTAAATGTAGCCGCTTCTTTGATAAGTTTAGTTCTGTCTGAATTTACAATTTTAACTACCGATTTAACTGCAGCTTGCAACGCATACTTGCTCGCGGTTTCTTCGGAACGACCGTCAGCAATATAAGCCGTTTTAAGGGATTTACATAAATTTTCAATTTCTTGGGCGTAAACCGTGGTGGTCTTGCCCAATTGGCATGTAGCCATTAAATTTAAAGTAATAATTTCACGTGACTCACCCTTTATACTTGCCTTAAGTTTATTTATGATCTCAACAATAGTGTTGAGGCCGTTTATTTGTGTCCGTGTATTTCCACTAATTTTAGTGTGTATTAGTTGCACCGCTAATTGTTCGTGAGTTTCCTTTGCGCTATTTAGAAGTATCAGTGCATCCAGAAATTTCTGAAGATTTTTAAATCTTTAAATCTTCGTAACATCCATTTCTGCTCCTATTTGGGCTTCTCTATTTGTCGCATGCAAATTCTTTTTTCCTTGTTCTATTTCTGTCTCACCATCTGTTTCATCCTGATCACTATCTTCCGTTTCTGTTATATATTTGTTGACTTCACTTCTCAGATTTAAGGAAACTTTAATGCTTATTATTTTTATTAATTTATCCCTTAATTTTAGGAATATTTCGTCGGCATTTTATCTGTGGGATGTCGTGTATATATTGTAGTGTCTATGTAGCTGAGCCCTAATAGTGTTGAACGTATCTATTAAAATGTTAACATGTTTATTTAATGTCTCTTCCTATTGTCCTTTTCTGAGTTATACACTGAAAAGATTTGCTAAATTCCTATTTCAGTGGTTTTATATTTTCCAGTATAACGAACAACACTATCATTATTACCTCAAAATTATCGAATTGGTCATCTCTGACTTCATTTGGTAATTGGTGGGTATATGAATTCATAATCGCTACGAGTTCCCTATAATTATGTTTATTGTCACCATTACTTTTTCCTACTTCGTTACCTGCCATGGCTATAGGGATTGTCCTTAAAATATTTTTCCACCAAGTCATAATGTCTTTGTTTTTTTGTTGTTGTTTAGTAACTAATAAAAATCACTGCTTCTCTAATATACTCGCCAAAAAGGATATAAATATATATATACAGTTTGTGAAAAAAGTGTTTTCAAAATCAAAGAAAGTTAAAAACTTTAAGATAAACCTTTATTATTAGGTCAAATATATAACATTTATTATTATTATTTTTTTTTATTTACATTGTTTTAGATGTTTCTAAACACATTTCACAAGAAAGCTCTAAATTAATTCCAATAACAAAAAAAATTGTAACTATAAAAAATACTTCACTTTGCACGCTGTAAAATAAATGTTTTCAAAATTATATAATAAGTAAAAAAATTGTTTCTATATGCCTAAAAAAAAGATTTTTTTCTCCTAATACTTTGTATGTCTTCCTTTAGCATCAGTTACAGCTCCTAATCGTTTACACATTGAATGTATCAGTTTTGGTATGTTGTAATCATCGGGTATTTTTTCCCACTCTTCTTTTATAAATCTTATTAATTCTGCTTTGTTTTTCGGGAACCTTTTTCCGACTTTTTTCTTTAGGTGGACCCACAAATTTTCTATTGGGTTTAGGTCGGGGCTTTATGCCGGGGTATCAATTACTTTTCTGCAATTATATAGCAACCAGGATCTGCAAACGTACGATTTATATTTTGGGTCATTATCTTGGTAAAATTTATATTTTAATTTTGCGGGATTTTCTGGGTCAATATAGCCGAATTTTTGAGCACTGGCAGTCAACTCGTTTCTTAAAATGTCCAGATAGACTTCCTTCGTCATTACATCTTCTAATATTTTTAGTTCGCCAACACCCTTGGTTGAAATGCAACCCCACACCATTACAGATAATTTACCAAATATTACCGTGGGTATTATATTTTTGTTTTTTAAAGCCGCCAGGGGCTTGCGCCAAACTTTTTGAGGTCCATCATGATAGTAAAGCATCACCTTCGTCTCGTCGCAAAAAATTACATCATCCCAGTACTCCGGAGGAAAAGAAATATGCTCAATGGCAAATTTATATCGTTTTTCAATATAGAGCGCGGAGAGCAGAGGTTTTTTCCTGGCGACTCTTGAAGAGTATTTACGGCTCTGCAGAACGTTTCGGACCGTCTGATGGGAGATACTTATATCACATTCACGATTGATCTGAAGTGCAATTCCCCTAGTGCTGGAATGTGGATTGTCGTCAATAATTTTCAAAATTTTTCGTTCAATGCGCCGATCTACTTTTTTTGGTCTGCCTGGTATTGGTTGTGGTTCAAGCCTTCCTTCTTTTTCCGCACGGTTTATAACATTATATACTGTCCTTAGATTAAGGGAGAACATTTCCGCAATTTCTTTGTGAGACTTTCCTTTATCTGTAATTGAATAACACTAGCTGTGTAATATCTTTGCTCAGTCGTTTTCCTGGCATTGTGTATTTTTAACTGTGTGATAACTTTTTGCTTGCATAGGCGTAATTTCAAGAATAAATGCTATCCATAATACTAACCATGCTTAAAAGGAACTTACATTCAATAAATGTGCAAAAAAGATAACGGATCATCTTTGCTTTTGGTTTTTTGAAAACATTTTTTTTACACCATTCAAAGTAAGTAAAATTATTTTGTAGCATTGTTGTTGTTATGTTTATTATTATTATTATTTCAAAGTGTCGGCGCCTTTTTGTCGCCAACGTACAGGAAAACAGTTACATAGAAAAAAAATTCAAAGAAAATGATTTTGTTGTTGTTTTTCATTATTTAAATAGAAATTCCTAAAATTTTCTAGCTTTGAAAACATTTTTTTTACAAACTGTATATATATATATATATATATATATATTTATTTATATTCTTTTTGCCGAGTATATTATAGTAGCAGTGATTTTTATTAGTTACTAAACAAAATAAGAAAAAAAAATATTTACTATATGTAAGGTAATAATGATACATATTTCTTTTCTAAATAAAAAATGTGTACCTTATAAGTATTTTTTCAATTAAAATAGACATTAACGATTATATGTAAACAAAAAAAATTTACATTTAAAAAAAATTCTTTTGACAATATATTTTAAACCAAAAATAAAAACATTTATGATTTTCCGTTAGACTTTTAGTTGTGTGCGAAGCAGTGTGACATATGGAGTCCTATACCAAATTAAAGCTGAGAATCTCAGCTAACAGACTAGAAAAAAAAACCTGCCCCAATTTGCCCGCCGCCGAAAAAACAATGAAAAACCAAAAAATTACAGTAAAAAATATACGTTATGCTTTATTTTACGCGTGCAAAAACAACTGTGCATTCTTTCGTTCTATGCTACTCGTACACGAAGCCGGTGCCAATTTGGATTAGAGAAATAGAATATTTCATTGCATGTGTACTATTTAGAAAAAACTTAAATATGAGTCCCGATTACAGAAACAGTAATATCGGTATTATTGTTTTTTATAGTACGTCGGCTACTTTATGTCTCATGTGTTCTTGACATTCGGTTGGTAAATAAGTTATATATATAATAAACAATGGAAAAGCTAAAAATATCTGTCAGCACGCTTTCGGAAATTGTTTTTCAATGTAAAAAAGATATTGATCTTATAATTGGTGTAGTTATTGTGAATTATAAAATAGTGTCTGAGAAAAATCAAGAAAAGTTCAGACGGTTTTTGAAACAAACATTTATGCCTCAATTTTTAAAGAAGTGGAAGAAGAGTCAGCGTAACTCATCAAGATTTTTTAATGACAATGAAGAATGGCTAACACATTCCTATACGTTGACTAATGAAGTAGTGGATGATACAGTGGATAAGGAAGAGGAAACCCTTTGAGGAGAGCAATGTCAGAATGAAAAGGAAAAAGCTGAATTCATTTTGTGAAGCTAACGCTGGAGCAATCATATTATCTGCTGCCAAAAGAATTGAAAACAAAAATTAAGTCCAAAAATGTTTTAGCCCTGAAAAAGCACTTAGTCTCATTATTGATGCTTAATTGACAATACACCAGTATGAAGTGCTGCGAACATCAGCACAAGATATTGGTTATAATATATATCCAAGCTACAAAAAGGTTTTGGCAGCAAAAAGAACGTGTTAACCAGCAAACGTAACAGTAGAGGAGAATTTAAGCAAGGTTAGTTTGCAGGGGCTTTTGGATCACACGGCAATTAGATTGATGAAGTCAAAATCTGAAAATGAAGTAGCATCATTTCCAAAACATATGCAACTCATGAGTAAATGGGGATGTGATGGCTCATCAGGACATTCAAAGTATCATCAAAAATTTGCGAATGAGACTTTTTCAGACAAAAGTATGTTCTTGACGTCACTTGTGCCGTTGGTAATGACTGAACGGAACGATGAGTCAAAAGTTTTGTGGAAAAATTTAGAGCCATCATCAACGAAATATTGCAGGCCGTTAGAATTTGAATTTGTTAAGGAGGCAGCAAGCGTAATAAATGAAGAAGTTAACCGAGTAAACCATGAAATAAATAATTTAACAAATTCAATTATTGAAGTTCATACTAAGAAATTCTTTATTACTCATAAGCTTTCATTGACTATGATAGATGGTAAAGTGGCAACAACTTTAACTGGCAGCTCTTCTATGTCCGTGTGCTTCATATGTGGTGCTAAGCCTAGGGAGATGCACAATATAGACGAATTGGCAATAAGAGCAAATTCGGGAGAGGCTTTAAAATTTGGTATTTCACCTCTGCATGCGCGCATAAAATTTATGGAGTGCGTATTACATATCGCTTACAATAAAAGCTTCGCAGCATGGCGAACAAATAAAGAAACCAAAGAAATGAAAGAAGACGCCAAGACCACAATTCAAATTAACCTTAAATGTGTATTGGGAATAAATGTTGATGTGGTTAAACAAGGAATGGGTTCCAGCAACGATGGGAATACATCTCGAAGATTTTTTGAAAACCCTAAAATTGCAGCTGACATAACCGGAGTAAATGAGCAACTGATTCATCGGTTCAAAATTATATTATCCACAATTAGTTGCAGTCAGGCAATAGACGCTGAGAAATTCCAAATATATTGTATGGATACGGCAAAATTGTACATTGATTTGTATGGATGGTACTACATGCCCATCACAGTGCATAAAGTTTTGATACATGGTAGCAAAATTGTATCTGAGGCCATTCTACCTATAGGTAGGTTAAATATACAAATTGTTTTATACATTTTAAATTAATATGTGGTTTATTTTTCAAAGGAATGTTATCAGAAGAAGCGCAGGAAGCGAGGAACAAAGATTATAGGCGTTATAGGCTATATCACTCTCGCAAAACTGGGCGCTGTTCTACTAACGAAGACGTAATGCTTGATTTGTTGATATCCTCCGACCCATACATCAATTCATTTAGAACGAAATTGAAGCTTAAAGAATTAGATTATCACGAAGATGTGAAAAAGTTGATAATAAATGAAATAGAGTGAAAAATTTTTTTATTGGAGTTGCATGAGGGGTGGGTGTTACAGTGTGCGGATTTTCTTTATATTTTCAAAACAGCATTTAATAGATGTTATATGCGTTTTTGCGAAAAATAAACATATTGCATATAAATTTATTGCATTTTTGAAATATCGTTTGTATGGGAGGTGGGCGTAAAAGTGGGCGGATTAAGTTCATATTTTCAGGAGGTCATTCTACAATTATAATATTAATGTTTAATGAAAATTGAGTTAATATATTTAAAATCATGGAAGTTATGCCAAATTTTCTTATTAAGTTGTATGGGAGATGGGCGTAAAAGTAAGCGTATTTTTGTAAAAAAAAAATGAAATTCTTAAAAAATTTAAAATAAATGTGTGCAAAATTTCATAAAGCTCCGCATCCTCCTTGATTTAAGACCATTAAATACACTACACAGCCACAGTGAAAGAAATCAAAGCTCCCAACAAAACATCAAACTTTTGCTAATGAAGGAATGCGATAATTTCAGCAGAAATATTATTAAATTTAATTATACAAAAGAATCCAAAATATATATATATATATATATGTATATATATATTTATTTATTTATTTATATTCTTTTTGGCGAGTATATTAGAGAATATTATTAGTATTATTAGCGAGTATATTATTAGTTACTAAACAAAATAAGAAAAAAAAAATATTTACTATATGTAAGTAAATAATGATACATATTTCTTTTCTAAATAATAACAATGTACTGTAGATAATTAATAATATATATATTTTATGTATTATTTACGCTGCTAATCTGCATACCTTAAATGCTGCTCTTATGTTGTCCTCATATGGCATGTTGTTTAAGATTGTTTCTTCTGTATTCGCGCTGGATAATTATGTTGAAATTCATAATTTAGTTCAATTTTCATTTTTAAAATACAATTGGTTCTTTCCTCTTTTCACATTTGTTTTGTTTGAAATTGCTATTTAATTTTTAATTGTTTTTATCTTCTCTTTTTTTAACTGTTTCTTCATTCCTTGTTTTGTAACGTTTTTTTTTTAATTTTGTGAGGATGTTCTTTTTAATGTAGATGTATGTTTGTTACCTTTTTTTTTGCATAATAAGTTTAATATTTTAGTTTTAAATAACACAATACAAGTTATGTGTATATGTTTAACAAAATAAATCTCCTTTTCGTCCTCAGTCTAAAATTTTCATTTGGTTATATTTTTATAACAATACGAAACTGTATTAGAGTTTTATTTATTTATATATATATTTTGACAGTTATTGAATAAATAACTAAATTCGTGTAAAATTAATTCATGTGGATTGAAATCATTAGCACTTTAATAAAACTAATTTGTCTAAAGTTAGATTTTTAAATTTAAATTTTAAACTCCTTAAGGTTGCTTTTCAAATTTATTCTTTCGTTCGATTTTCACAATGTCACGGTCACCATTTAATGTTTTTATTTGAATCAAAAAACGTTGTAACTCATGGTTTAAAAATACATTCTTATTTGTTCACTACTGTCTTAATACTAATCTTAACATTCACCCCTATTCTGCGTTTCGATTAAGTCTCCGCATTCAGTTCCGTTACGATCGTAAATTGGTATTCTGAAGAAAAACGGAATCGAAAGAAAAAGAAGAAGACAACAATGTTTACAAAATTAATAGCATCATTGTGGAATGTGGAAATGAAATAGCAAAATAAGCAAGTTTGTTATCATTTTCATAAACAAGTTGTATGTTTACATAATTAAAAATAATTTCTTGATATAGTTTAATAAAAAAAATTGTTAAATAAAATAAAAAAATTTAAAAACAAAAATTAATTGTTCACGGCAACTAATTTTTGCACTGGCGTTTTTTGTTGAAGGACCTAGTGCATTGATAATTCCTGCAACTTCCTCTCAGAACGCTGCTACTTCTTCCTTTGATCGCTGGTGGTATCCGCATGTAATGTCTGTTTTAGATGCCATTACATCTGCCAGTTTTTCATACTGCTCTGGTGTTGTTGTTTTTGATCCGTAATACATAAACAAAACACATCAGATTCGGGTACAAAAATTAACAATTTAAAACAATAAAAATTTATTTAATTTGTTAAAAATAATTTTAAGTGTTTTTTTTTTACGTTTCTGAACATTTTATCTCATTTTCTACCTACATTTTTCAATTTTTAACTAAAAAACACAAAAAAAGAAAACCCCTCCGTTAACAAAAAAGCAACTGAGAAAAACGGAGCTCCGATCGTAATGCAGAATACCTACAATCGAAAGAAACTGAGCGGAATCGAAACGCAGAATACCAAAGTTGTCAGACGGAGAAAATTTCAATTCGAATCGAAACGCAGAATAGGGGTGATTATTCTAACTTAAGCTTATATTTGATTGGGAGACGTGATGCATGCATGAGTCATGTACATAAACGTCTAGCATTAACATAATGCTACACATTTAGGTCATTCTGAAATTAATCCTCCGCTACTCATTGCTAGCTTACTAGCAATTCATAAGAAGGGAATGCAAACAATTTGAAAGACAAGAATATTGGAACTCATCTAATAGAGTATTTTGATTAAATAGATTGCTCGTCGTGTGGGGTAATGCACTTTAAGCATTTATATATATATATAATATATTGTGACAAAATATAACGTGGTTTGTGTATATACTATATTAACTATAATTGCGCAATGAAATGTTCCCCACTGGTGGTATATATACATCGCTGTTGAAATCATTATACACTGTATTCGATGTTGCAACAATTGAACATGTTTCTGTACCACAGCTTTTCAGCGGCATCGTGTGAGCAATATCATCTTAGGTCAATAACCTTGGACCACACTGATCGATGAAGAAATATTTCGCTTTGTGTGGGATTTTATCAGAGGCAATGCAATTGCATGCAGTATTTAGTATAGTGCCACACTTACAACGCTAAATAAAAAGCACTATATTCCATTCATCTACTTTGTATTTTAGCGGATATTTAATGGCTTTGTAAAGTTCAGTCAAAAGTTTTTCCAAACGTTTACGAACAGTTGTTACTGATATAATTGGAATAACAGCGGGCTGCCACAATAGGATAAAACATCTCAAAACTTCTTGCTTAAAAGCAATTAACTTTCGATTTCAGTCAGTATTCTGTTTCAGATACAGAAAGAAATTAATAATATTGAACTTCGTTGGAAATTTAGTGTTGTTTAATTCACTGACATTAAAAGCCATTTTCTAGAATTTTTACCATTTTATATTTGAAACTAACAAAACACAATTAATAGTTGCGAAACATTTTGATGAAATTCGAACAGTTATTTCACAGTTAAACGATAAGCATTAGAGTAATAGAGTAGTATCGATATTTTTTCATGATGAATGTTTGGCTTGATTTTAAATGCCATTTCTGTTTGTCCAGCAATGATCTCAATAGACATATTTTTTTTAAGCTACACACGAAATATGGTCGACTAAAAATTAAAACTTTTTGGTTTAATTTAATTTTTTGGATTCTTTTGTATAATTAAATTTAATAATATTTCTGCTGAAATTATCGCATTCCTTCATTAGCAAAAGTTTGATGTTTTGTTGGGAGCTTTGATTTCTTTTGCCATTAGGGCGCACACTGTGGCTGTGTAGTGTATTTAATGGTCTTAAATCAAGGAGGATGCGGAGCTTCATGAAATTTTGCACACATTTATTTTAAATTTTTTAAGAATTTCATTTTTTTTTTACAAAAATACGCCCACTTTTACGCCCACCTCCCATACAACTTAATAAGAAAATGTGGCATAACTTCCATAATTTTAAATAGATTAACTCAGTTTTCATTAAACATTAATATTATAATTGTAGAATGACCTCCTGAAAATATGAACTTAATCCGCCCACCTCCCATACAAAAGATATTTCAAAAATGCAATAAATTTATATACAATATGTTTATTTTTCGCAAAAACGCATATAACATCTATTAAATGCTGTTTTGAAAATATAAAGAAAATCCGCCCACTGTAACACCCACCCCTCATGCAACTCCAAAAAAAAAATTTGACAGTTTCACTCTATTTCATTTATTAACAACTTTTTCACATCTTCGTGATAATCTAATTCTTTAAGCTTCAATTTCGTTCTAAATGAATTGATGTATGGGTCGGAGGATATCAACAAATCATGCATTACGTCTTCGTTAGTAGAACAGCGCCCAGTCTTGCGGGAGTGATATAGCCTATAACGCCTATAATCTTTGTTCCTCGCTTCCTGCATTTCTTCTGATAACATTCCTTTGAAAAATAAACCACATATAAATTTAAAACGTATAAAACAATTTGTATATTTAACCTACCTATAGGTAGAATGGCCTCAGAGACAATTTTGCTACCATGTATCAAAAAAAATTGGCCGAAGCTCGCTCAAAGACGAATTCCGTGAAGGTCGTCCAAAAACGGCTGTTGTGCCAGAGAACATTGATGCCGTGCGTGAACTCATAATGCAAGATCGACATGCGACATACCGAGAGATAGAGACATCCTTGGACATTTCTTTCACCAGCATACATTCGATACTGCATGGACACCTGGCCGTAAAAAAGGTTTGTTCTCGTTGGATCCTGCACAATTTGAAAGTCGCTCAAAAAAAGGCTCGTGTCGATTGGTGCAAAGAAATGTTGCAAAAATACGATTGCGGTGCTTCAAAAGACGTTTATAAGATCGTCACAGGTGACGAATCATGGATCTATGCGTATGAGCTCGAAACGTCGCCAGAAGAAGCTGTTGAAGTGTTCAAAAACCATGTTTTAGAGGTGTCTCAATTGGAGTGGAAAAAGTGCTTCGACAACTGCTTTGAGCGCATGCGAAAGTGTATAAATCATGCTGGAGAATACTTTGAAAAACAAAAAAACTATTTTTGAATATAATATAGAGCAGCCCTCGTAGTAAACATAAAAACACAAATATTTTGTATGTTTTAAAATTTAATTTAATATTTTTTTTATAAAACTTGTAAATAACGCGTTTGGAACACATTTGGGTGCATGAAACATAGAATTTTTTGTATTTGCTACTGGTTGCTTTTTAACTAGCTGATGGTTTTTCGGTTTACACAATTTAACCAAAGAAAATACTTAGACTGTTTCGTGCAGAAGGAAAAATAATTCTATTCTGTCAAAGGCGCTCTTTTTTACCCAAACTTGCAGCACGAGAACATTTTTCGGTAACATTAGGAACTGGCGGGATTCCAAAGTTGAATACGGGAACGCACCTTATATTTGTTTATGATAAAAAATAAATAAATTCTTATATTACAATAAAAATTAGTCTTGTTGTGCAGGATGGGAAAAATAAATTAAAATAAAACTTTAAATAAAGACAGAAAATAAGCATTTTCTCAAATTGAAATTTTTCTTACAATTGTTTTTTTTTTCAATTTCGATCGATTTAGGGTATGACACATATAAAAATCCATCTTTTAATTTTAACGACAACAATAATATACATTCTTATTTTATAAATTTTAAAGACATACAGACTTGAATTTCAAACACTATTTTTTACTAAAATTTTAGCGTCTTTGCATCATTAGCTGAACTGGAATATTTAAGCATCTCTTATTTGCCTGATGTAACTAACATTGGTCCATGGGAATTAAGTGATCTACAAAGTAAGTGTAAATACACCTTAAATACACGTTGTTTTTAGTCTCATTAGGTTTTTGTATAAAAATGCATAAATGGTTATTTCCAATTTCTTTAGCGTAATGCAAAACATAAATTCAAATATAAATTTAAAAAAATAAATGAATATTATTGGTTTTGAAGAGATCTAACGTGCATACAAAAAATAACTGCTGTCAGTTTTTCCTATCACGTGGGCATAGTAAATAACGCTTTTGATTTGTATAACTAAAACATCAAAACATGTAGATAAAAGACGAGTTTTTCGAGCATATCTTATCGTTTCAAAATTTTTCAGAAATTTGTGGCAAAAAAGAAACTTTGTAAAAGTTATGTCCTTCAACAGCTCTCATTTTACTCCTTCATTTACACTGATACTTCGTATACTGGGGATTTTTGTTAATTAAATTTTGTAGCAGGGAATTTGTCCGATTGAGATAATGAATGAGATAATGAGATAATGAAAAAATTAGTTACTTATAGTTTTTTAATTGTTACTAGAACGTACTCGAAAAACTGGCAACGAGAGAGTGAAAAAAGAGAGTAAAAATGTGAGAAAAAAGATTTTGCAAGTAAATTTTTAGTAGCAAGAGCTTATCTTTATTTTTGTCTACAAAATAATATGTTAAAAAATGTCTGAAGAACTAAATCTTCGTACCATTGGAGAAAATACAAGTCTTTAACAATTTCAAGAATAAAAAAAAAAAAATATTTTATTGCACTGTTATTATACCCTTTATAACAAAAAGTGGAAAAAGAAAAGGGTCCGCCATCTAACCTTTTTTTTCAACTAGTGCTTATTTCGTGAATGATAATACTTAACTCATGTCATTTGACAGATAATTAGTTTTATCCTTCCGCTGAATGAGTATGGTTGCGTTTACGCTTGAGCAACGCTGGGAGATACTGCGACATATTTTGAATATCAAAGTAATGTTGCAGAATGTGTGCGGAAATTGCGTTCGGATTTGGGAAGAAGAGAAACACCGTCAGCTCCGTATGTTCGTTATCTTGTGAAAAAAGTGAAAGAAACTGGCATCCTCATCGATAAACCAAAGCGTGAAAGGCCAAAAACAGTGCGTGCACCCGAGAATATTGCTGCTATGGCAGAAAGTGTACGCGAAGCGCCATCAACAGTAACGCATATTCGTTCTTAACAATTGAACATTTCGGAGACAAAGTGTTATGCCGGCAAGCCGATAATGTGCTTAAAAATTTGACTGATCGTGTAGTCTACTGCATGGCTAGCCGAGGCAGCCATTTGAATGAAATTATTTTCCATTATTAACTGTATTCAGTAGTTTTCTTTTATAACATTTTAAAAAATAGTTATTTGGTGGACCCTTTTTATATTTTAGTTTGTCATTCTTTTGTTATTTCTACAATATAGATTTCCGATCCCATAAGTAACATGTGTTCTGAGTTCTTATGCATAGCGAAGTTGATTAAGCGTTGTCCGTCCGTGGTAGTGCTGAAATCAACTTGTTATACCCTTCATTACAAAAAGTGTTAGTGTTGAAATCAACTTTGCTAAGGCTAGAGAAAATTTAAGTTCATGAATCGATCAGCATAGTTTCGAAAAATTTTTCCGAATATACCACTCTTACTTGTTTTTTCTTATTTTTTAGTTCTCTGTCACCGCAATATTTGTTTTCTCATAGGAGCTACTTCACTAAACTAGATTTACATACATCATGAAGGGTGTATAAGACTCGACTTAGCCGGATATAGCACTCTTACTTGCTTCTCTTAGTTTTAGCTTGAATCAAGGCGAATTAATATAAGGTGGGCACACGGCTACAAAAACAAAAATTTTATGCAATTTTGTTGTTGTAGACCACAATGCTGATGTCATAAATAGCTAACTCGTATTTAATTTCCACTTTTTCAAATTATTCGAAAATCATTTTTAAAATTTTTTAAAAATTTGTCAACAACGTTAAACATAAACAAAAATCAGTTGGGCTATTAAGACCACCTGTAAATTAATTCGCCTTGCTGGGGAGTGTATAGCAAAGAAGTTTAAGACAACTGAAATTAGATTTTTTAGACTCTTCTAGCATTGTAGGAGTTTTTCCTTTTTTTAGGAATAAAAAGTAGTTAATCCATTGATGAAACATTCAATAACATATACTTTTTTCGTTACGAATTTTATAATAATAAGAATAGAATAGTTTTTATAAACAATTAAAAATAATTCCTACATACATATGTATGTTTGTAGTTTAGATTACTTTTTGTGTAGATATTTTTGCATCTCAATAACAATATACATTTTATTAGAACTGGCTGTAAAAAATATGTTCTTGATGCGCTTAAACATAATAAAACATTTTATATACATATTTTTGCAATTTGGTTACTAAGAGTATCATTTTTAATTTTTCCTTTTTGTTGTCATCAGTTTACTGGCTTATATAAATTTCACTCTGATACATTTATTCAAATAATGTAACTATTTAAAAGCCAGGCCACAATAGCCACAAGATTTTACTTGCTAGCTTTTGCTAGTAAAGCGATAAATACTTTTTACATTTCAGAGAATTTTGAAAATTTCTGTTCTACTTTCTCGTTGCCAGCTTTTAATGAACAGGTAATATCTATACGTTTTTAACAAAAACTGTCAACATCGAGAGCGCTCATACTGATTTTTCTTTAATCTTTCTTCAGAGTATTTCCCTGCAGAACGTTGTTATTATTTAGTCTTTTCTAAACTAGATTACTCTTTATTTTTTTAGATCTAACTACTTTAATAGCTTCAAACAATCCGCATTTGGCACATATTCATGAACTGGCTTTCACTAAAAACACAACAAACCCAACTATTTTTAATTATCCACCCCTTAAAAAGGTTTGCCGTAAAAAAAAAAAACTATGATTTATTTACTAATAAGTATATCTTCAATGCAGCTTTTATTACACAACAACAACTTAACAACTGTTAAGCACAATTGGTTAGTTCGCTGGGATAAAGTGACGAAAATCGATTTGCGTTTTAACCCGTGGGTATGTGACTGTACTAATAATTGGTTTATTCACTCCCTAATGAAGCAAATAAATAGTACAACACCACTACTAACACCCGAAGTTACTTGCGCGACTCCATTGGCGTGGAAAAACAAGCCACTTATAGAATTGAGTGATAAGCAAAGCGAACTCTTATGCGCTAATGCTAACCATCCCGATAACGGCAGCCTAATTTTTGTCGGTTTGTTAATTGGTGTATTGTTGGGTATTCCATTAACTTTAGGAGGATTTGTGATTCGCCGAAGAGGTTGTTTTGGTTTACTTAATCGTCGATATATTACAACAGACCGTTCCCTATACAGTCGTGCTAGTTTCGCTGATGAATTTTATATATAAAGTAAGTTTTTGATAAGACAACTATTAATAAATTTGTACAGTTTAAACTGAATAAAGCTTTGCTTAAAGAAAGAATGCATTGTACTTTTGATCATAATAAATTATAGACTCCCTTGCCGTGGTTTGAGAGGCTTAATCTAATACCACTACCAAAAAAAACATCAGCATACTCTGCACAACAAAAAAAAAAAAAAAATTAAATACAATGGTCACTCTGATGGTTTTTGGTGCCATATTCTCTTTACCCTCCCGACCTGCTGTTTATAACTTATTTGTTTTGATAAAACAAAAAGATACTACCCCTTTTTTCGCGTTGCATACGTAAGAAAACTAAGATCATTTAAAGCAACATTTAGGTTAACACTTTTATTCATAACATACGGATTAGAACAATTCCTATCAAAAATCTAAGCATAGAAAAAAGAACTCGCATTAACTCAAGGCTTATCATTGTGCTGATAAATGTTCCGGCCTTGACCAATATTCCTTGAAAATTTTGGAAATTAAATCATTTGTAAGATTTATGTGTGATGACTGCATCCAATATATTCAAAATTTAGATTTGGTTTTAAAGGAAATCCAAGATGGTGTCAACAAAAACGAAACAAACTTGGCGGAATATAAAACCGAATTTCAAGTCTCACTAAAGCAAAATGAAATTAAACAACTATTGAAAAAAGATGCGAAGAGGGACTTAAGAAAATCGATAGTGCACAAAAAATATGTGAAAAAATGTTAAAGAGGTTAAAAAATTTGGGGCGTCGTTAATGATTTTGAGATAAAAAATAATGATATACATATATAACACAATAGAAAAAAACAATAAAAAAAACAAGTTCCCCTAATGATAAAACCAAAAGAAAAACAAAACAGAGAAAACCGAAGCAAAATTAAACAATAAGGTAGATAACCAATTGATATTAAAATTACTAAGATGAATAACACACAGAGAAAAGAAATTCGTTGGGGGAACTGAATTCGTTGCCAATCGAATTTTGTCGGTTGTGTGTATTATCTTGAATTCGGTTGTAATAACTGAATGAGTATGGCACTCACAACTATTTTTTTAAATGATTCTTGGGTGACTATAGAATATTATTGTGAATTAAATAAAACGATATAATTTTTTAATATTTATTTTTATTAAAAAAATAAATTTCAGTGATAAGATTTTACATCATAAATTTCATGATTTGAATCATTTATTTAAACCAACTCCTTCTTTGAAAT
Organism: Cistogaster globosa; assembly: GCA_937654795.1. Taxonomy (NCBI): domain Eukaryota; kingdom Metazoa; phylum Arthropoda; class Insecta; order Diptera; family Tachinidae; genus Cistogaster; species Cistogaster globosa. The sequence continues at coordinate 39,186,704 of OW569407.1, forward strand.
CAAGATAACCTTTTTCATATAGTTTCTTTAACTTGCCATCCTATACCGCAAGTCTTGCCTCTGTGAAATGTATTAAACCTTTTTATACTTCTTTTATTTACATATGGCTTTGTGAGATAATTTTAAACTTACCACCATACAACATTGAACCACCATACAACTTTTTACCACTTTGAAAAAATCTTTGTTCTTTTAAACTAAAATATTGTTGATTTTTTGTATAATGTGTACAAATTTTATTTTTAGTACGTCAAAAAATTTTCTATTTTAGAAGATACAATTGATTTTTATAATTCTAACTACCAAAATTCGGGTTTCAGTAGTAATGTGCTGAATAAGTTTAGTTGCATATTCTAATTAATAGAATAGATTTTAGTAAAGATACAAATCGGTCAGGTTAACTTTTTAAAAAGGTGTTACAACCAACATTTAGATGCAAATATCAAATGTTAGTTTTTAATATAAAAAATAAATCAAGATTGTAGTTTATTAATAATTAAAATCAAATTATTATATTCCTAATTGAATCTTGAACATATCGATGGAATTTTTACCAGTTTTTTTTCTGTGTGCAGAGGAAACGGAACCATTTTGATTCAAAGTGAATGAAAGAGAAAAAATTAAGAATGCAATAGAAAACAAACTGGGTGAAAAGTATGATATAGGGCTCCAGCAGAAAATGATTTGTCAATAATAATAACTGATATAAATTACAAAGATTAAGAACTAATGAAAAATAATCAAAATCAACAATTGAAAGACAATGATATAAAAAATAGTAAAATCCTACGAATAGAATAATTTACAAAAGGAAAATACAAGTAGACAAAGAAACATACTAAAAAATAAAGGCAGCACAAAAATTAAATATTGGGTGGGAAAAATGTCGAATATATGATGGAGCAAAAATACTACAATGCATTAAATGTCAAAGATATAACCACAAGTTGGTTGATTGTAAAAATGAAGAAACTTGTTATAAACTCCATGGAAACAGCAAATCTAAAGATTGAGAAAAAGATATAATTAATGAACGTGTTAACTGCATTAGGGCAAATAAAAAGCTAAATTTGGGTCTTGACAAAAATCATGTCTCATCGAACAGAGAATGTCCTGTTTATCAACATAAACTTTATTATATATTAAATAGAAAAGACAAGGTTAAATTTTTTAAAAATTACAGAAAGTTAAAGGTATCTACCCAAACATATATGGGTAAATTAACGACTACAATCAAATGGAAATAGTTTCTAATGAACAAAATTCAGAATTTATAATATTAACTGAAACCCACTTTACAAAAGATGCAGAGGAAGGAGATATATAAATTAAAGAATATAATCACTATATTACTTACTAAAATTCCAGTAGAATAGGGGGAGTTTTTACATATTTTTAAGAAAAATAGGACTATAAATTTACTTTAATTGATTGATAAAATGAAGTTCTCGTTAAATTAATTTGGCTTTTGGTATAAGACTCTGAGGTCTTCTTTACAAAATTTGGGTAAAATACACTGATGATCTATATGAGCAGTAGTGAAATTGCCATATGGATATGCTTTCCCCGCAGTAATACATTTAATTTTTTAGTTTTAAATAATAAATATTTCATGAGAATATCATGAAATATTTATATTTGAAGGAATCAAGCACAATTAAAGTAAATTAATATAATAAAGATTCCAAATAATAAATTTTCTTGTTAAAGTATTTGTATGTGCACGTTTCGTATTTGTAAAAATTGTTTACAATTTTTATTTTTATTTTTTCATTAAATCTTTCAAATACATATGAATGGTTTCCAATGGACACCTTTATGTAGAAAAATGAAAGAAAAAATAAAAATAGTTACTCAATGGTTACTGTGTTTTTGTAATAAAAATTTTTGGGTTTTGTGTGGCCTTTTTTCCTTATTGATTCAATGGAGTTCTCATTTAATTAATTTGGGGTTTGGTATAAGACTCTAAGGTTTTCTTTACAAAATTTGGGTAAAATCCACTGATGAGCTATATGAGCAGTAGTGAAATGCCCATATGGATATACTTTCTCCGTAATACATTTCATTTTTTAGTTTAAAATAATAAATATTTCATGAGAATATCATGAAATATTTATATTTGAAGGAATCAAACACAATTAAGGTAAACTTATACAATAAAGATACCAAATAGTAAATTTTCTTGAAAAAAAGGACGTGAAAAAATGTATAAAAATACATTAGACTCAAATTTTTAGATAAGTGCGTATATGACGAAAATTAAAAATAAACAGTTTATAATAATAGATGTGTATTAATCACCAAGTAGCAGTAAAGCAGAATTTGTGAGGTATTCGAACAGGTAATGGAAGATAATAATAGCAGATGATTTTAATATAGACTGGAGAAAAGACAGTACATATGTATAAAACCAAATTGGAAAGTATATTAAATGATAACGGAATGAAACAAATAATGAACGACTATAGTAGAATCGTACAAAACTCAAAGACTATAATAGACTATGTAATAACAAACAATGCCAATCTGTTTTTTAAACAATGAAAATAAAATAACAGACCATGATGCAATTGACATGGAAATAAAATGCATAAATGAAAATCAAAATAATGTTATAAAAAAAACCGTTTAAAATTTTTAAATACGACAAAAATATTTTCAATAGATAACCTGGTACAAATGATTACAAAACTTAATCTTAGAAAACTGGAACATCATCGGTAAGAATTTACTACAAGTTATACATAAATAAATCCCTTCAGCATGGCATATTTGGTGAAAGTTGGAAATATTCAATGTGTGTTTGTTGTTTCAAAAACAATTTAATGTGAAAAATTCAGGCCAATAAATACCTTAAAAACTTGTAAAAAATTATAGGCAAAATTGCCAAAGAGCAGTAAGGAAAATATATTGAGCAACATAATTTGATATCTAAATACCAATCTGGTTTTTGAAAAAAATACTTATGGGAAACAGCAGTTAATTATGTTATTAATAAATGGAAGTATCGAGATGCAAAAGAGAAGATAATTGCAGTTTTCTTGAACTGTAGTGAGAACAATCACTTCGGTGTAATATTCCTTTGTGACTTACTTAAATAGTTATTGGATACTTTAAAAAGATATATTTGAATTTCTTAAATGACTAAACATTTTGGAATGTGTTCTTACTGCATATGCATTAAGTATATAATAAAACAAAATAAAACTACAAAAATTCAGTTCGATTAGAACAACCAAAAAAAACCTGTGGTTTTAATTATTCCACATATCCTAACATAGCGACCATGAGTTAAAAAAACAAATTATTAAATAAAAAAAAAGCAAATAAAGAAGAAACATTTTTAGTAAAAGAAATATGTATTACATTAACTTTGAACTAATGAAGTGACAAAAGATTAATTAAGTGTTTTAAAAAAACAACTTTAATAATTACAAAGAACAATAAACAAAAAATGATATAGAGCTATAAAAAGTATTTTTGTAGGAAAATTCGTCGAAAAAGATCACTTTAAAAGATACAAAATAAAATTTTCGCTTTTCGCAAAAGTCAAAGTCAAAGAAGTGTTTCAAATCTCAATTTATATTGGTCTGGTGGAAAAAAATTTTAGCCACTATTCACTTCTAGTAGCAGGCTATGAAGTCTGGAATTCAACCGAAGAGCAAAACAACAACAGCAATTAAGAACTAGTGGAAACAATTCGTAACTGTGAACAAATAAAAACTGTACAATAGAGCGACTCACCAAAAAAGTGCTGATATACCCTTCTAAAAATGAACCTTAGACTGATGACTTTTAAAATATTTCGGCTACAGCTTTGATCTCTCGTGAGCTGGACCATTTTGAAAAAGGGTATATTTTTTCATATTTTATCAATTTGAGAATCTGTTTCCTTACCAACATATATAATATGGATCTCATAAGGAAGGTTTATTTAAGGCGCGTCCAAATGTGTATACAGTTTGTTCAAGGACGATCATCCATGTCCTTTTTTTTAGGATATTCTGCAAAGAATAACGATTTCTGAAATTTTTGTTCAGGGTTATGTGTAATAAAAATGCCAAATTAACATATTCTAATCTTAAGTCGATTTAATTAAATATGGGTCTCAGTATTTTTTTATATTCTTGATAGTACGTTGACACAAATGCACTGGGGTGGTAATCCTTCGTTTTAAATAGGGCAATATGGGTACCAAATTTTGTCTTTTGCAAGTACATCATCTTTGTATGTATATAATTAAGATTTTTGCAAAAAAATAAAATCAAAGACTGTTGTATGAAAAAGTTCATGCATACAAACAAAATTGTAAATTTGATTTAATCAGTTCACAATATCGTTGGTTTTAAGCTAAAAAAAATTAAATAATTCTTCATTGTGTCGTGATTAAAACGCCTTTCGCGTAAGTTGCATGAAACCGAAAAAAATTACCACCAAACCGCGATGTGATACAAAATTTATTTTTTTTGCGCGCTCAAAACAAAAATACTCTCTGTGTTTTCATTTTGAATATAACTAAAACCATATAGTTAACAATTCCAAAATACAGATAATAAGAGCATCTTAATTTTTTAAGAGGATTTTTAATCTATGATAAATTTGCAAGTCGTTTTTGTTTTTGAGGACAGTTATGTAAATATAAACAATAAAATTTAGTAAAGTTTTTTTTTTTTTACTTTGCGAAATAAATATGGTGCAAAAAAGTAGTGTATCACTACTTTATGTCTTTCTTAAGTCCTATTTTCATCCATACATGGTATAGGAACTAAATCCGCTATCATATTAGAGTTGCCACAAAATTGCATTTATATATATATACTTCGTGTAAAATCGTGCTAAAATCTAAATTATATATGTAACGAAAATGAATTCAATTTTTTAAGCATCTGTTTTGTAACTGTTTGAATTCTTGTTTATAAACTAAAGAAGAAACAGATGTTTCATCATTTTCTTTTATCATGTTATTTTATCATTTTTAATTTTTAGAAGAAAGAGTCAAAGTTTCTAAATTATATTGGAAAGCAATTTATACCGAAATAATAAACTTTAAATGTCGTTTCTTTGTTTACAGATGATAATTAAAATAATAATAGAATAGAATAAGAAATAGTTTTTAAATTCAGTAATAAAATGTGTTCAATCTATTGAACACATAAATTATAACTTTTGTAATTTTATATTAATTAAAATTTAATATAAGACAATAAAATGTATTTAAATTGTCTAAGTGTAAAAAATGAATATAACAACATTGAAATTTAGTACAGCGAATTGTTCGCTTTAAAAAAACCAAAATGAAGTCATTTTTAAGTAAAATATAATTAAATAATCTAACTTACCTTTCAACCATCAGTTGAACCACTACACGAAATTATAATTAATCTTACTTACCTAAAAATACTTACCTAAATAATGTACTATATCTAATATTACTTATATCTGCATACACTTACCTAAAAATATTTACATTAGTTATCTTAATATTGCAAATAAATACCTACCATTTGTGAATTGTTAAATTGAAATATTAAGTCTTAATTGTTGTGCTTGGAAGGAAGAAAGGAAGGAAGAAACTCAACCAAATCTTAAATACATCATCATACATAGTATGACAAAGCGCTGGTCATCTACAACCCCAAAGAGTAAGAACACAAAAAACCCAATTATATTCAAAATGTATTAAACTCTGTTTACAGAGAAACTCAATTTCGTTTATTTAATTGGAGTTAGCTTTCGAGTAAAAATAAATTCTATTATAAAACGACATTTTCTTTTGGTTTATGATAAAAATTGATAAATTAAAATTCGAACTTGTACAAAAATCAGCAAGCGATGGAAAATCAAATTTTTATCCCTAACCTCAATAACTACGACAGAGAATAAAATGTTTTATATACCGGAACAATACCAAGATGTTTCACAACATACAGAAATTGTAAAAACTGCACCATTCAAATAAGTAAAAAATTCTATTAAACAGAGACATCGAACACGATGAGTCTGGATATAATTAGACGAGAAATTATCAGCAATTTACTTGCATGAAGGAAAAAATGTACAATTCAACGACTATTTTTTGGAAGAAATTGATTCTTCGCAGTCTGAAAGAAAATAGCTGGTGATAATGCCATAACAGAAGAAATAGTAACGAATATATTGCATACAATCTCAACAAGAAAATAGAACGTTGTTTGTGTCAAAGATCTGAGAAAATTGTTAGGAAAATTTGTATTGGGAACAGTCTCTAATAAGAGTTTAAATGTTAATCAATGGATAGTGGATTTTGAAAGTGAATTTGATCGTCTGGAAATAAAAATGATGAAGAGAAAATAGAAGTTATGCGATTTTTTTAGAAACCTCCTGTTTGGACTGGTACGGCTCCATGCTTATAAAGCTTACTCTAGACTCAAAGCGGAGCGACTGGAAAGGTTGAGTATTATTGATGGCTACTACAAATTTTCTGTCGGAAAGAAAATCTGCTATAATTTTACATAAATATCTCGGTATATTAGAACGCATTAATTTGTATGTAAGTCCGTTGTGCCAAACGGTGTCGAAAGCCTTTTCTACATCTAGTAATATAAGGCCCGTAGATTGTTTGTTTCTTTTATTTTTCTTTATAACGTTTGTGATACGACTAAATTGATGTACAGCACTATGTTCTTTTTTGAAGCCAAATTGTTCGCTAGATATTAATGATGTATTTTCCATTACGTCAAATATTCGGTTTTGAGTAATTTTTTCATATAGGTTTCCCAAGTTGCTTAAAAGACTTATAGGTCTGTAGCTGGTAGGGTCATTTTTAGGATTGTTTGGCTTAGGAATTACTATAACTTTTGCATTTTTGAAATGTTTTGGGAAGTAGTTTAATTTTAGACAACTGTTGAATATTAGCATCAGCAACTTTACGGCTTTTTGGGGTAAATTTTTTATCAAAATGTTGGAAACATCATCTAGCCCAGGTGATTTTGAAGATTTTAGTGACGCTATTAATGAGTTGATCTCGTTTAACGAAATTGTCTGAAGATTGTCGGTGTTAACAGGTAATGAAGTAAGTGTTTTGACATTTGAATTAATGGTTTTGTTGATAGAATGTGCATAAGAAGTTGTGGGACTATTAGAGACCGAGAATGTTTCGGCAAGTATTTGGGTCTTTTTATAATCTGTAATAATTTTTTTGTTTCCTTGTGAGAAGTGTGGAATATTCCTGTTTTGCTTATCTCTCAAGCATCTACTGATTTTCCAAAACGACTTATCTCCTAACCTTAATTTCGATAACATTTTGCGCCATTTTTCGTTACGGTAAGTGTTTATATCTTTGTTAATCATAGTAGTTAGAAACTTCACACATTGATTATAAAATGTAACTTCTGACACATTTGAAGTGCGTTGGCTATTTCTTTTAAATGTTCTTCTTAGTTTTATTAAATTCAAAATATTTGTTGGTAAATAAGTTTTCATGGAGTAACCTGCCATTGGAGTACAGTAATTTTGAACTTAAAAAAAACTGCGTATAACTGTAGTTCCCAAAAGCAAAAATTAGTAAAAAATAATACTAAAAATTAAAGGGTGTCCCCAAAGTTGCATTAAATTGACCTATATAAGCCTATCGTATAAACCTTTATTGACAAACTATTGAAAATCGGACAGAACGTCGATAACTATGACCGTTAAAATATTAAGTATAAAAATTTTAAATTATAAATTAAAGGGTGCCACAATAATTTATTTAATTTGATGTATATGGTCATTCTTTTGAACAGTTGCAGACAGATGGTTAAAATTTTAAACGAACCTGTGTTTGCTTTAACATTGAAATATCAAATTTGAATATTAAAGGGTGTCCCTATAGTTGATTATTCTCTTTTGAAGTCGTTTTTTTTCTAAGAGTTTTTCAGTGAATTAAAAAAATTCATTTTCATCAAGTAACTGAAAATTTCTAATAAAAATTTAATGAGTCAAAAAATTTTTTCTTTTGTTTTTAATACACAAATCTGTTAAAAATGGCAGTTAGGGCTGTTTTCAATAAATTAAGCAATTACTGAAAACAACAAACAAATAAAAAACAATACTTTTTACTTCATTGTTTAGCGGTAAACTAACATTTCCATGTCCGTATACTGCACAGTAGTTGTCTAAGGAGAGTGAAAGGCAAAGTGATTGACATAACAGTAAAAATGATTGTAGGCCTTTCTGTTGTATTTTCTTTAATCAAGTAAATACAAAAACAACAATAAAAAACAAAAGTCGAAAAATTCAACAAAAAATTTAAAGCAACAAAATAACACGGATTTAGTTTGTTAAAGGAAGCAGTAGTTTAAAGAACAAAATAGAAAAATAGCGATTAAAAGAAAAAATATACAAATAAGATTAAATTAAATTAAAAAAAAAGATCAATAAAATTAAATAAAATAAAAACCTCAAATATAAAATAAAATTGTGTATTAAATGTAAATAAATTAAATAAATTTAAGTTTTTTTTTTCTAAAACAATAAAAATATAAAAAAATATTTTGTTGTAACAAAGAAAAATTAAAAAAAAACGTTATTCTTTTTATTGGAATTAAATTGAGCAGACTAAGGTAAGTTAAGTATATTTAAAAAAATATTCTTTTATTTACCTAAAAGTATGCTTCACAATCTTCTTTAAATCCATTTATTTAATAGCCCTCACGTATACGTAACATTTATTGATAAAGCGTATTTGGCCAACTAAACGTATACGTAATATCAATTTATTTAATCCATTATTGGCTTAAATGCTTAAAAAAGTGCATGCGTGTTATTTAATTATAAACAAGCGTTAAAAACAATTACAAAGCCAATGTAAAGCACAAAAAAAGTATTAAAAAAAAAATAACAAATTAAATTAAACAGCAGCTGTTATATTTTAAAATATAATTCGTTAAATTAAATAAAAAACAAATTTCTCTTTATAAGTGAGAAGACCAGGGGATGAACCATTCTCCATAAATTAATAATAAATAAATAACAAACACCAGACATTGTTTTTCCAACTCCATATAAAAGTTATCCACTTAAAAAAAGCAATGAAAAGAAGAGAAGGATAATTTATGTCGTTACTAAACTGTATAAAACTGTTCACCTTTAAAAAACTTTATCTAAATTAAAGCTTTAAATATTTTCACACCAAATCCTTCGTATATGTGGGTTCAATTTATTCTTGAAATTTTTTAATATCCTTTCAGTGATGACTTGAAAGATCTTCTAAGGTCCGGCGTGAAATCTAAACTCCAAACAATTGCGCTGAAACGCTAAAGTTAACTAGGAACTTAACGATGTCTTTTGTTAAGAAAACCTTACCTGTTTTTAGTGCTTTAAAATTCAAACATCATATTTTGGCATGTGGTTTCAGCGCCTTCAGAGTTTTATTGATTTTTTTTTTTTTTTTTTGTTAAAAAATTTTGAATAAATTTTTAATAAAATAATTTTCTGTAAAATTAATTAAAATATATAAAAAGATTAAATTTTCTTTATTCGATGAGAAAAATTTTATTGATTTCATTAAAAAAACGAAATTTTGGTGAATATTAGACATCCCAAAATTCCGTGATATTTAAGGATAGAATCGGTTGTAGAAAAAATTATCTGCAGGGGGCAAATTACGGCATTCGATATCGATTGTAATTTTTATAGAATTTAAATGTTAATTTCGATCGATATCGAATGCCATAATTTGCCCCCTGAATTAAATGCAGAAGGTAAACACTTTAGTAGAATGGGCAAGATTGTCTGATCTGCCTTGCCATTTCCTCGCTACAATGAAAAAGCCATTCTTCCATTAATTTCCTTAACTCTGTGTAAATTTGCTTATCTTTAAAAATTTATTTAATAATTTTTTTGTGTGCAAAATATTCCATTTTACTATGAAAACTCAAAAAATAGTTCACTATAATTGTGTATGAATTTCTGCTTATGCTGCATTGAACCCAATTGTTAGGAAAAAAATCCATTACAGTTTTAGTTTATAGTGTGAATTATGGCGCGTGCGAATACCTGTCCCTTAGTCTTGCGTCATTTATAAGATATTTGCTCTACAAAAGGGAATTTTCTTCGGCTGTCAATATGCAGAAGTGATAACAAACTTTCTACAATAGGAATTAATTTATATTTTGACAGTTAAGACAATAGTCTTTTGGGCTAATTATGGTCATTAGAAATTAAATGTAAATAAAACAATTTACTTCATCTTTCACTCAACGTTTTGTCGATAAGGTTGTCGACTTCTTCAGGAGTAGTTTAGATTTTATTAAATTCTGTTGAAGAAAGTTTTTCTTATACATATGTTCATATTTAAGAAAATATAATTAAAGCTTGACTTACGATTTAGTTTACATCAGAATCATGTATTTAGTTATCATTATTAAAATTAATGAACAACAAGACACAAAATTAAAAATAATAAATAAAATAAATAACTAAAGTAAACAAATCACAACATCAACCTAAAACTATATCACAGAACTATTACTTTTGGTGTATTGCGGGAGAATATTGCAGTTTTGTTTGGTCCTTATCTTCTTTTGTATTTAGAGCTTTCGATAAACGTTGTTGTATTCTTAAGCTCTCTAATGTATATCTCTTATTCTCTGATCTTTCTTTGTCCAGTATTTTGACGCTCTTAAAATCTATCGTGTGTTTGCTTTCTTTTATATGTTGTGACAAAGCCGTCGTCTCTTTTCCCTTTCTAATATCTGCTTAATGTTCGGCCAATCTTGTACCAAGCGTTCTTTTTGTTGTTCCAACATACACGTTATTATACTGATCCCTTTCATTGCCTCGGCATGTTATTTCGTAAACTACATTATCTGTCTTTAATTTGTCTATTTTCGTCTTTTTGCTTGTAAATAAATGCCTTAGTGTAGCATTTGATTTATGTGCTATATTTACGTTCTTATTTTCGATGATGTTCCTTAATGTTTTACTTTCTGTCAACCTCGGTATAAATGGTACACTGTAAAAAATGGTTTCTTTGGGATCTTGTTTTTCAGAAATTTGAACTCTTTTAAGTGTTTTATGGATTATGTTGTTTATTATAAAAATTGGATAGTTATTCATCAATAGTATGTCCCTTATTTTGTGTATATTATTCCTTCTAAAACGTTTATCGCAAATATGAATTACTTTCCTAACAAAGTTTGTGGCAGTGTTTATTTTCATCGTTAAAGGTTGAGTTGAATTGAAATTAATCAATCTTCCTGAAGCTGTCGGTTTCATGTACCAATCAGTGATTATTTCGTTTCTGTTTCTTATAATTTTTATATCTAGGTATGGAATTTGTTTGTTGCGTTCTTTTTCTATTGTAAATTGTAATTTATTGTGATAAGCGTTGAGCATTTCTAATATTATCTTTTCATCTTTTTTGTTTATAACTGCAAGCAGGTCGTCCACGTATTTTGATATAAATTTTATGTGTATTTTCATCTGCTTTAGTTTGTTCATTACGTCGTCAAGAAGTGTATCTAACACTATGTCAGCAACTGTTGGCGAGAGAGGATTTCCCATTGGCATTCCATATGTTTGTTGATAAAATTTATTGTCATACGTAAAATAATTGTTGTCTGTAAGACAAAATTTTAGTAGCTTAAGAAATTGTGGCTTTTGTATTGTTGTGTGTATATTTGTAAAAAGTGATACTACGTCAAAGGAGACAATGATGTCACTTTCGTCCAAAGGTATTGCACATAATCTGTCTTTTAATTCAAAAGAATTTTTGACATTAAATACTGGTGATATTAAATTTTTTAGAATCGATCCAAGATGTTTAGCCAGATGGTAACATGGTACCTTTGTTGATGAAGAAATTGGTCTAAGAGGGATATTTTCTTTATGTATTTTTGGTAGTCCATATAGTTCTGGTGCTGCAGCCTCGTGTGAAGTCATAAACGATTTTTGGTATTTTGATATATTGTTGCATTTGAAGAGTTGATTAACAATGTTGTTGTTCATCTTCTGCAGTTTGGTTGTCGGATCTATGTTTAATTTTCTATATGTGTTACTATCTTTTAAAAGTTCGTACATCTTACTTTCGTAGTCTTTTTTATACATAATAACGGTTTTGTTGCCTTTGTCCGCCTTTGTTATCAATACATCCTTATGTTGTCTAATAAATTTCTTCGTTTTTCATAAATACCAAGAATAAATTACTCCTTCATATTGTTTCTTAAAGATCTCTTGTAGTATGCGATTCTATTTGCTATAATAGATCTCTTTAAATCTTTCTCCGTCTCGTCTGTAATTGATTGAATCCACTGTTCTATGTCAGCTATTAGAGGAACAGGCCTAAAATTAGATTTCGTCACTGGTAATGCAAATTTGTGTCCTAGCGAGAGTATCCATTGTATTTCCATTTCTACTTTTATGTCCGTGTAATTTACGAACCAGTCTTCATTATATTTAATATTAATTTACCAAATACTTAAATTTACGGCGGGCCCTCCGTTTTTTGTTTATATTATTTTTGTGATTTTTTGTGACCAATATTGTTTAAATATTTTGACAGTTAAGACAATAGTCTTTTGGGCTAATTATGGTCATTAGAAATTAAATGTAAATAAAACAATTTACTTCATCTTTCACTCAACGTTTCGTCGATAAGGTTGTCGACTTCTTCAGGAGTAGTTTAGATTTTATTAAATTCTGTTGAAGAAAGTTTTTCTTATACATATGTTCATATTTAAGAAAATATAATTAAAGCTTGACTTACGATTTAGTTTACATCAGAATCATGTATTTAGTTATCATTATTAAAATTAATGAATAACACGACACAAAATTAAAAATAATAAATAAAATAAATAATTAAAGTAAACAAATCACAACATCAACCTAAAACTATATCACAGAACTATTACTTTTGGTGTATTGCGTTTTGTTTGGTCCTTATCTTCTTTTGTATTTAGAGCTTTCGATAAACGTTGTTGTATTCTTAAGCTCTCTAATGTATATCTCTTATTCTCTGATCTTTCTTTGTCCAGTATTTTGAAGCTCTTAAAATCTATCGTGTGTTTGCTTTCTTTTATATGTTGTGACAAAGCCGTCATCTCTTTTCCCTTCCTAATATCTGCTTCAAAAAAAAAAAAAATCACAGGAATTAATTTATGTTGGACTGATCTGTGGACTAATAGGGCGATCCACCTTCTCTTGACATTTGCCTATCATTGCGATAAAATAAATAATTTTTTTAATATGTTTTGTGATTTTCCTTGAGATGTGTTTCATTCAAAGATGCAATATGAATATTTTCTCTCTCAAAGATTCAAATTGAAAGAGGTGAGAAAAGTTTGTAATGCCGTTGGTATTCCAATGAAGTATTCTTAATCCATTGTAATTATCGGAGACCATATGCATATTTGATCATCGACGTAACTACTTGAATTTGTTGTATTTTTTATGTACATTTTTGAAGATTACTTATTGCTGTTGTAAAAATATTAAATAACACATCTACGCTAAACAGACTATTATTGGTTTTAACGCAGTCAGCATATGATACAGTATTACGAAAATTGTTGTTATTGTTTTGATTTATTGTCGACAAGTCTGCATTAATATACTGTGGTTAACTTTGGTTGTTTTTATTGTATGTATGACTGCTTCTTTTCTAGGTAAAGTGAACGTATAGGATAATTGAGGTCATTTGCAGCGTGGTCATTTCGTTCTTTATTATATATTTTGCAGTTAAAGCATGCAAATGCAACTGGAATTTTATCTTGACTCCGAAGTGGGCAATCGTTGGTGTGATGTTGGTTTGCACATATCATGCATGCTGGCAGACGGTTACAGTGTTCTTCGCCGTGACCGTACATTAAACAGTTCCAGCATTGAATTGGATTGTCATGTTTTTTTGGTTTATGTTTTTTCCATGATACAATTATATTGCAAATTGCAGTAATATTGTTTAGCGATTTGGGATTAAAATTTTTCCTAATGAATTGAACCTTGTACACAGCATTATTTATTGTACTATACTTTGTGTTTACTTCTGTAATAGAAGAGGGGATTAAGTTGTAACTTCGGATATCTTCTTTGATGTCCTCTGTGCTAATTTTGGGGAGTCCATAAAGAAACACTGTATAAGGTCGATTCTCTTTAGAACTAAAGGTATGAAATTCAATGTTTCTTATCCAATAATATTGTTTTGTATTTTTCGTGCTATTCTGAGCTCGGTGGAAAGACCTTAGTCCCAATAGATGTACGCTTATAAAAGAGTCTTTACCTAGTAAAACTTGTAGGTCCTTGAGTGGAATTTTGCCATCGACAACTAATGGTGGTGGCCTTACACTTTTTTCTTCATTTATATTAGAAGTTGCATCTAATTCCATATCATTAAGAATTGCTAGGCACTGAACCGATTTATTGACGAGGAAGGTAAGTCAGAAAGCATACCTAATGGAAGAATACGAGATCTTTTTTGTCTCTTGATATTTGTCTTTTTTAAGTTTGTGGAGATTAGTTTGGCCCCCGGGGCCATAGCTGTTATGCTACCTCTGAGTGCGTTTTGTAATTAATTTCGTTAAAGAGTTCAAGAAAAGCACCGAAAACAACTACAAAAAAATTTTTTGTTTGTTTTGTACAACAAAACCGAATACATAATTACAGGATTTACACAAAAATATTTATTAGAAGGCACATATAGTTCAATATTACCCCATGAATTAAGACAAAAAGACAGATATGAAGACTAGCTGCACAACAGGATAAAAGCTTTGCAGAATGCAATTAAATCCCGCAACTATAACCAACAAATATTTGATAAAAATAGAAAACATTTTGAATTCCAAGTAGGAGACATGGTATATAATAAATAATAATAATAATGTTACGTATATTTAAATTAATAAACGTTTATTTTACTGAGTTCTTTTATTGCAAAATAAATAAACACAATTTATTTATTAGTTTAATTAAATTACACTTTTATTAGACGATTATTAACTTATTCGCGATTAGTACAAAAAAATATGCGATGGCAACTTCACCACTGTTTTATCTGTTTTACCACAAGATGTTTACTGGTTGACGTTTTCACTAAGAATGATTCAGCATGTATGGCCGTTGCTTTTATATAGCCAATGTTAAGGCTCTTGAATATACTAGAATTTTACTCCATCTGTTGGTAGAATATTTCTCTACTACGCATTTATCATTTGAGACACATGATTGTTATTTGGTTCCAGAACCTTCCATTATTAATTTGAATTTATTTATACATGCTGTCTATTTTTATTAATCGTTATGTAGGTGTGTGTGTGTAGTTGTGTGTTGCGTTTATTTTTATAGCTTTATGTTAGTTGTTTTTGTTTTATGATTAAGAAGTTTTTGTAGAAACTTCTGGCGTTGTAAACATACACAATAGGTCATTTCGTTTTACTTTCTTGGTGACAATTATTTTTATTTCTTTTTATGACCTAAATAAAGCATCTTCGCAACACTGCCGCCCACTTAAGCCTTTTCGTCCCGAATAGGCTCAACATTACCTTTGCCATATTTGGCCAGCCGTTCCAAGTGAACAACCTTCATTTTTGACCTCGGATTATGGTATCTCTGTATCCGGTAAGCCACATCATTCAATTTCTTGATCACCTTATATGGTCCCTCCCAGTGAGTTTGCAGTTTAGGAGACAGACCTTTCTTGCGTTGTGGGTTATATAGTAGAACCATTTGCCCTTCAGTAAATCCCTCCGTGTTTGCTGCTCGATCATATCTGGCTTTCATTTTATCGCTAGACATTTTAATGCGATTACGGACAAACTCATGAAGCTCATGCAGGTCTTCTTGTGCTTGAGGAACATTTCCATTGTCTTCGTCTGCAGGTCCTGGCTTAATACCAAATTCTAAATCTGCTGGCAGTTTTAGTTCTGTTCCGAACAAGATTTTTGCTGGACAACGTGAGGTTGAATCATGTACAGCTGACCGATAAGCTAGTAAGAACTTTGGTATATGCTCATCCCAATCTTTCTGGTGTGCACTGACCACTTTTCTGAGATATTCCTCTAGGGTACGATTAAATCTTTCTACCATGCCATCAGACTGTGGATGCAGCGGTGTCGTTCTCGTCTTTTTGATACCATACACGTCACACATCTCTTTGAATATGGCCGATTCAAAATTTCGTCCCTGATCTGAATGCAGTTCTAGTGGAACACCGTATCGACACACCCAATTGTTAACAAGAGCGTCCACTACTCTTTTGGACTCTTGGTTTGGAATGGCATACACTTCAGGCCACTTGCTAAAGTAATCTATAACCACTAGTACATATCGGTTTCCGGCATTACTAACAGGAAATGGACCTGCTATATCAATAGCTATCCGCTCAAAGGGTTCACCTGCATTGTATTGCTAAAGCTTGCCACGACTCTTTCTTGTAGGACCCTTGGCCGCAATGCACTGTTCGCAATTTGCTATCCAATCAGCTACGAATTGTCGGCAGCCTACCCAGTAAAATCGTTGCTTTATCTTTTCCAGCGTTTTTGTTATCCCCATATGACCCCCGCTGGAACTATTATGAAACTGCTTCATTACCTCACTCCTTTTAGAAGTTGGCACGACAATTAAGTCTGTTGTGGTTTTGCCATCTGTGCTTTCCCAAGATCGGTATAAGCAGCCATCTACCACTTTCAGGCTATTCCACTCAGCCCAGTACGATTTTTCTAGGCGGCTTTCTGCCGACATTTCATTATGGTTCGGTCTTCTATTATTTTGTTTAGCCAATATAATTTTTGCTAAAATTGGGTCCTCATTCTGTGCCTTCGACCAGTCTTTGTTTGAACCAATTTGAGTAAGCCGCACGTCAATGATGCACTCCTTTTTTTCGACATTTGTGCAGTGCTTGCACTCTACATTGCATGGCCGTCTTGAAAGGGCATCAGCGTTGTTGTGTTTTCTGCCTTTTCTATGTACAATACTCAAATCATAGCTTTTGATCTTTTTCGTCCGTTTGTTGTCCTTCTGTGGCGCAGCAGATCCTGAACTTTTCTTCCTAGATCTGCAATTGCGCTGGAAGTGGCCGACTTTACCGCAATTAAAGCATTTGGAACGAGACTTACTCCTTTCCTCCTTTATCATTTGTTTGACAATCTCCCTTATCTCGCTCCTTTTGTCGCCGTGGTTATAATCATCAGTCTCAAGACATCGCACATTGTGCACCTGTTTCCTTGAGATGACTTTTGCGATCTCCTGTGATAGCGCGTACGAAACGGTTTCTACAAAAGTGGATTTTTTCATAGCACAAACAGCATATTTCACATCTAAGTCGCGAATGCCATTCACAAAAGCTTCAATCTTGAATTGATCCAGGAACGGATGATGTTCACCTGGGTAAACCAGCAGCACCAAACGTTCAATTTCCATAGCGAAGTCTTGCAATGTCTCGTTTGCTTTCTGCTCTCTACCTCGTAACTCCATTCTGTAAAGTTCTCTTCTGTGCTCAGTTCCGTACTTGCGTTGTAAAGCTGCCATTATATCCTGGTAATTATTTCTGCATCCGACTGGTAAGCATTCGAGTATCTCTGCTGCTGCTCCCTTTAAGGCCAAAATAAGCTCTATAGCTTTTTCATCATTGTCCCATCTATTCTTGTTGGCCACTGTTTCGAACTGGAACTTAAAAACATTAAAAGGTGCGCTGCCGTCAAAGATCGGACTATTTATCTTGCTAGCATGCTCAGAGATAACTCTTACTGGTCCTTCTCGAATTTGTAGATCGCCCATTTGCACTTTTAATTTATGCAATTCATCGTTCACTTTTCTATCTAAACCGGACAATTTTTCATCAAACTCGCTGACTCTCATTTCCACGACGTCCACTCTTTTGCCGAAGGCTTCTGATATTTCTTGAAATTTCTCATTAACCTCTGCTAAAAGCCGTTCTCCGTTTATAGTAGAGCTTTCTAGTATTGCTGTTTGAAGCTTCTGGTTATTTTCTTCCATTTTCTTTATTTGGTTGTCCTGCTTCTGATTATTTTCTTCTATTTTCTTCATTATCAGGGCGCTCTGCTTCTGGTTATTTTCCTCTATTTTCTTCATCATAGCTGCAAATATAGAATTCAAGTCCATAGCGCTGCTTGTTGCTGGGGCACATACTTCAATCTCTTCTTGTTTTTCTTTTTCTCCGAACTCGTATGTCCCAATATCAATACCTCGCTGCTTGAATTCGTCTATCAATCTCTTTTGCAACTCCGCTTTATTGCCCGCTGTCGGCAGATCCAACTTACTTAGCTCCATTTTTAGCTGCTCCACTTTAAGCTCGTCAAATTTCATCGTGATTTATTTATTATTTGCAATCCCACTTCTGACACCAATTGTTACGTTTATTTAAATTAATAAACGTTTATTTTACTGAGTTCTTTTATTGCAAAATAAATAAACACAATTTATTTATTAGTTTAATTAAATTACACTTTTATTAGACGATTATTAACTTATTCGCGATTAGTACAAAAAAATACGCGATGGCAACTTCACCACTGTTTTATCTGTTTTACCACAAGATGTTTACTGGTTGACGTTTTCACTAAGAATGATTCAGCATGTATGGCCGTTGCTTTTATATAGCCAATGTTAAGGCTCTTGAATATACTAGAATTTTACTCCATCTGTTGGTAGAATATTTCTCTACTACGCATTTATCATTTGAGACACATGATTGTTATTTGGTTTCAGAACCTTCCATTATTAATTTGAATTTATTTATACATGCTGTCTATTTTTATTAATCGTTATGTAGGTGTGTGTGTGTAGTTGTGTGTTGCGTTTATTTTTATAGCTTTATGTTAGTTGTTTTTGTTTTATGATTAAGAAGTTTTTGTAGAAACTTCTGGCGTTGTAAACATACACAATAGGTCATTTCGTTTTACTTTCTTGGTGACAATTATTTTTATTTCTTTTTATGACCTAAATAAAGCATCTTCGCAACAATAATAATAAATTATATATTACAAAATTGATTCCGGTTTCCCACATTGAATAAGAAAAAATATCACATGAAAAAAAAACATTTTTTTTCTTCCTCGGGGAGGGAGATGTAACGCCATCTTTTTTTTAACTGTTTGAATTTTGGTTTATAAACTCAAGAAGAGACAGATGTTTCATCATTTTCTTTTATCATGTTCTTTTATCATTTTTAATATTTAGAAGAAAGAGTTAAAGTTTCTAAATTACATTGGAAAGCAGTTTATACCGAAATAATAAACTTTAAATGTCGTTTCTTTGTTTACAGGCTAGAATAGGAAATAGTTTTTAAATTCAGTAATAAAATGTATTAAACTTTGTTTACAGAGAAACTCAATTTTGTTTATTTAATTGGTGTTAGCTCCCGAATAAAAATAAATTTTATTATATATATATATATATATAAACAAGGGTGATGTACTTGGCAAAAGAAAAAATTTGGTACCCATATTGCCCTATTTAAAACCAAGGGTTACCACCCCATTGAATATAAAAAAAAGCTGAGACCCGTATTTAATTAAATCGGCTTAAGATTAAAATATGTTATTTGGCATTTTTAATGCACATTACCCCTGAAAAAAAGGACATGGACGATCGTTCTTGGACAAACTGTATACACAGTTGGACGCGTCTTAAGAAAATCCTTTCTTATGATACCCATATTGTATATGTTGGTACGGAAACAGATTCTCAAATTGACAAATTATGAAAAAATAGACCTTTTTTTAATATAGTCCAGCTTACGAGGGGTCAGACATAGAGGCGAAATATTTTAGATGTCACCTTGAAAAATGTCAATGTTCACTTTGAGGGAGTACACCTTGCACGAATTTCGCTTCAATACAACTTGAGTCGCTCAACTGTACAATATGCAGAAAGTAATACTGAGATGATTTATATAGAAGTACTATCAATTATAGGCGTGATATTACTAGCGGTAATTTATTTAACCAAGATGATATGTAAGGCACTGAAAAGCAAAAGTGTCAGTGCTGCCTCTCAACAACAGATACATAAAACAACCATTATCCATCTGTAAAACAAACAGGATCAGTGAGTTTAGTTTTATGAAAATATTTTAAATTATAAGTAAAATAAACAACGGTAAACCTTAAATAAATTATGCAATGGTAAAGTATCATAGAGAGTCTTAGCCCTTTTCAAATTAAATTCAAACAATCATAAAAATGTTTGAACCAAAATCGAACAATAAAACAAGAAACTGTAGACAAACACCCACAAATTTTAATTGAAAACTATAATTCAATTAGGGCAACCTTACATAGAAGCTACCACAGATACACTACACCACACAAAGCAAAAGCGATCGAGATCTTTCTGACGTTAAGGGATAAATGAATAAAAGTACTCCATAGGCATAAGATAAATACTAAAGCACCATTGGCACTACGTTGTAAGGTGATTAGGGAAATTATTGAAATAGAAGAAGACGGTGAAATTAGTGAAGCAGACGGGAAAAAAAATATATAAAAACCGAAACAGAGAAAGTAGTTGCGGCAATCATGTCGCGAACTGAGGATGACATTATAGAGAAGACAACTAAAATTGTTTCTGTGTTTGATGGTTATGTTAATGAGTTGCAAAGTTTCCTTATGCATTGACTCTGATTGACAGAATAAAAGAAACGCATGAGGTAGTCACTATAGAGGTTATTAAAACGAAATTAAAGGATCAGGCAAAAAATTTGATAACAGACGAAAACTCTAATCTATGGATGTCTGTAGTTCCATAAGGGGGAAGTCGTCAGAATTATTGTGTTCGAAGCTAATGAATATAAAGCAAAATACAAAATTAGGTACCACATATGCGGATAAGATCCAAGAAATTACGAAGAAACTGGGTGGATCCTATATTAGACAAGGCTACCCCCATGATATTGCCGATAAACTAATAAGACAAAATACGGCTAAGGCTATTTCTCGAAATGCTTCAAGAGATAAGGTTCTTACCTTATCATTATGACCGATAATTTCCCCTCCTTGAAAGAAGTCATTTTGAAATTAGTAGAAGTTTGTACCGAAGCTTCAACTTCAAGTCCTTCGGTATTTTACTTTAAACAACGAGGACCAAATAATTCAGCTTCAATAAGTATCGCGGTGCGGGCAAGGCAGGCGTCCAAACAACAAGTTTAACAATAACAGGTATAGCAATAACAATCTTAATAACAATAATTGGCAACCTGAAAGCCAAAATAGCAACATAAGAAACCAGGCAAATCGCTCACAGAATAGTGGTCGCATAAGTTTGGCATATGAAGTCTCGGGAAACGAGGCAACACTCCAAATCAAGGGGGGCCATCATCAAAATTAGCATTAAGTACTGTATCAATATTCTACTTGAATCTCAACTTAAGTAGTTATATTGAGATTCATCTATTAAATAATAAAAATCTAAATGCATTCTTGCAGACACCGGAGCAAGATGTCTCATTAATTAAAATCAGTGCGCTCAATACATTAAAATTTAACGTGAAAAACATTATTCAAATATCTGGAATAGAAAGAGGTAGTAATAAATCCTTGGGCACAGTTTTTGTTGATTTGAGAGTCAGAAAATTTTTAATCCCTCATAAATTTTACGTAGTTTGAAATTCATTCCTGATGATTTCCTAAAAACGTATAGTGCTACTATTCAGTATGGACACGATGCAAATTCGAATGTACTTTAATTGAGACCATATAATTTAAATTTTCCTATAAATATTGAACTATTAGAAAGCTTGAATGATGGTGATATGATACTACCAGCTAAAGCCGAAATTTTCACCGCCATAAGAATTGACAATGACGTTTCTGATTTGGTGGTTCCGAGTTAATTAATACAAAATGGAGTTTATAAAGCTGGATCGATAGTATCTAAAAAATTTCTGTATTTGAGAATAGTGAATACAAATTCTGAAAAAATATTCTTAAGCAACGTATCAATCAAGTATGAGAAACTATCTGATTAAATACGACTAACGTCGACAAAATAAGAGAATGGACGATTATAGACAGATTAAGAAAAAATTTCCCCGAGATAGCTTAGTCGGAATTCCTTGAATTGTGTTCAAAATATATTGATATTTTTGCTTTGGAAAGTGATAAAATAAGTACCAACAACTTCTACACACAGAAATTAAGAGTATCAGACCACGATCCAGTGTACATAAAAATATATAGTACGCCACACTCCCAAAAGGCTCAAATAGTGAGTCAAGTTAAAAGGCTTCAGCGGGATGGAAGCGTCGAACCATCTGTTTTCAATTATAATAGCCCTATTTTGCTCGTACCAAAGAAGACATTGCCAAGTAACCCTGACAGTTGACTACCGACAAATAAAAAACTAATAGCGAATAAATATCCGTTATCCCGAATTGAGGATATTTTGGACCAGTTGGGGAGAGCAAAGCTTTTTTGCTGTTTAGATTTAACCTCTGGGTTTTATCAAGTGGGATTGGATGAAACATCAAGAGAAATTACTTCCTTTTCGAAGTTAATGGTTAATTTCGCTTCACTCTTTTGCCCTATGGCTGGAAGGTAGCCCCCAATTCGTTCCAAAGGATAATGAATTTAGCTTTTGACACCTTCTAAGGCCTTTATTTATATGGATGATGTTATTGTAACGGGATGCTTGGTGAAACATATGCAAAGAACCTATAAAAAGATTTCTAAAGATGCAGGGCATGCATTTAAAATTGCATCTGGATAAATGTATATTTTTATACACATTAGATATTTGGGTTATAGATGCACCGACAAGGGTATTTTACCAGGCTATAGCAAATATGATTCGGTTAGAAACTACCCAACACCGACAAATAGTGATGATGATGATTGCTTTCTGTAACTATTACAGACGTTTCGTGTCAAATTTTTCATTTTAATCTGTTCACTTGACTAAACACACTAGAAAGAAAGAATCTTTCGTATGGACTTAGAATTGTGAACATGCTTTTCAGAGGCTCAAGACAGCACTTATATCCCCACAAATCCTTCAATAACCTATTTTTGTCAAAACTTTTTATATAACCACTGATGCGAATAAAATTGCTTGTGGTGCGATGTCATCCCAAAAAAAGATGGTATGCAGCTTCCGATTGAATATGTGCACGTGCATTAACCAAGGAAAAATCGATCAAGGCCCCAATAGAACAAATATTAATTGCTATCCAATGGGCAATTAATTACTTTAGACAACATTGTGAGACGTGTTGCGTTAAGACGTGTTGCTTGTTGCTCCGTTAAAAGTTTTTATTTAAAGTGTTTTTAAGCCGTTTTATAAACTGTTTTAAACTGTTTAAACTGTTTTAAAGTATTCAGAACCTGTTTTAATCGAACTGTGTCAGTAAATTGATTTGTATTTAGTTTGGAGTGTGCTTTAATAATTTAAACATTTTTGTACTGAGAATAAGAGAATATTATAAACATCTTTGTTTTCAAGTGTGATCAGCTGATTAAGTTTTTCTCAATTTATACTGTATATTACAACTGTACTGGTTTGTGTATTTGGTAAATTGTTATTAGTGACATCTGTTAACAAGTAGATAATCTCAACACCAATTAACATAATAAGAAACATGAGCTGTTCAGCATTAAACTGCAAAATTTTGGATAGTAATGCAACCATTATTGTCTGTTGGTTGTGTGAAAATTCATATCACGCCAAATGTACTGATATCCCCATTCGTGTTGCTGACGTTTTAGCTGAAAATAAAGGTTTACGATGGTGCTGTTCAAACTGCAAGAAAATTGATGTTGATTTTTATAAATTTTTTAAATCAAATCGCGATAAGTTCGATGAAATTAAAAAAGAATTTATTTCACTGTCGAAAAAACTAGAGAAATATGAAGATATGTTTGAAGACTTTAAGTTGATCGACAAGTTATGTTCTGCTAATTCCCCGACTCAATCATCACCAAAACGTAGGAAGTCCGCTAGAAATGTTACTAAGTTAAATCAACCGCAAATCCCGATACCGACTGGTTCCAAAAACAATAAATCAGAACAGAATATTTTATCTTCCGTTAACGATAACACAATGACTCCTGCCTTAGTTGTGCCATCATTATCCGTTGTAAACAATACAAACAATATTTCTAATAATGATAATTCAAATGCCATCAAACCACTTGTGGTAATACCATCAAATAAAAAGTCTGTTTTTGTATCTCGTTTTGCTTTCGAAACAACTGTTGATGACATTGAATATTACATCAAATCTAAACTTAACTTTGAAGCCGATATTTTAACTAGAAAGTTTACTTATTCCCAGCCTAGAAGTATTACGTCATTTAAAATTACAGTTTCGCTTGATATATATAATCAAATCGTCAACCCTCATTTTTGGCCGGCAAATACTCTAGTTCGAGAATATGTATACAGAGAAAACCGGAGAATAGATAACATGGTTCGCATTTCGACAAATAAAAATAACAATTCAAAAAACTAGACCTTGTTTCCGATTTACAAATATCTGTTTTATATCAAAATGTCCGTGGATTAAACTCTAAATTATCCAAACTGTATGTAGAAAGTTTTGGTTTTACACAACATGCAATCATTTTAACTGAAACCTGGTTGAGCAAAAAAGTTTTTAATGCTGAATTACTCTGTAATGATTATAATATCTTTAGACTTGATAGAAAAACTGATACGATTGGTGGAGGTGTTCTCATAGCTATCTCTTCGCTATTTTCATCGGAAGAAATTAAAATTGAAAATCAACAAGAAATTGAATTTGTTTGCGTAGTGATGAAGGTTGGTCATAAAAATATTTATATAACATGTTCCTACATCCCTCCATGTTCTGATCAATTGATCTATACTGAACATACAAAATCAATTCAAAAAGTTATTTCTAAGGCGTACCCAGATGACCACATTCTTGTGTTTGGCGATTTTAACCTCCCATCAATAGAGTGGACATACTTAACTGATGGTTTTTATTTTATACAAACTAAAGCAAGCGACTGGATTGATAATTTTATAAATAATTTATCTGATTTATGTTTATATCAAATAAATGGAATTCGCAATTCCCATGATAAGCTGCTTGATTTAGTATTTGTAAACGAACCGGCTGGATATTTAATAAAACGTGTTGATCCTATAACACTACCCGAGGACCCTTATCATCCAACTATAGAACTTAATTTTTGTATACCATCTAGCTATCAACGTAAAGTTAGAAAAACTTTGATTAGAACTTTTTGCTTTAAACGTACTGATTATAACACTCTAAACCAGTATTTATACAATACGAACTGGTTGGATTTACTTTCTGTACCTAATGGCTCTCCCGATTCTATTAATGCAATGGTGAGCTTATTTAATAAAACCATCTTTGGATATTTTAAGGACTGCGTTCCTATAGTCTTGGTCAAAAAATATTCTGGACCCCCATGGAGTTCTAAGCTGTTGGCACGAATCAAAAATAAGAAAAATAAACTATACAGAATTTTTAAAACAACTGGTTTAGTAACAGATTATGGAAAATATTCTAGAGCTCGTGCTGAATACAACTTATTAAATACTGAATTATATAAGATATACCTAAACAATATGAAACTCAATTTTCAGAAAGAACCAAAATATTTTTATAAGTTCGTTAACTCGAAACGATTAGTAAGTGAATACCCAACTGTTATGAAATACTTAAATAATGATTCTGCCGACGATTTCGTCATAAGTAATATGTTTGCTGATTTCTTTAGCACCACTTACTCTGACGTTCAATACGATAACTCAAGTGATTATCCTTTTCCGATAACTCAAATTCAGCCAATATCATTTTTACCTATACATACAGCTGATATCATGAACAATTTAAATAATTTCAAGTCTTCATTCAACTCTGGTCCTGATGGAATTCCTAGCAGCCTATTAATTAATTGTGCACATGCTTTGGCGCCGCCGCTAACTATAATGTTTAACACTTCACTTAAATACGGCTTTTTTCCCGATTTATGGAAAGAGTCGTACATTATTCCGTTATTTAAATCAGGAAATAAGTCAAGTATTGTGAACTACAGAGGAATTGTAAAACTAAGTGCGATCCCCAAGTTATTCGAAAAATGTCTTACTCATGCCTTGTGTCATCAAGTTTCAACACTAATGACACCTTGTCAACATGGCTTTCGTAAAGGATGCTCAACAATAACAAATCTGCTACAACTTTCAAGCGAAGTTATCCAAGGATTCACTATTGGTCAACACATAGATGCCATTTACACTGATTTTAGTAAAGCGTTCGACAAAGTTAACCATGTTTTATTATTAAAAAAACTTCATTTAATGGGCTTCACCAAAAACTGTTTGAACTGGATAAGCTCATATCTAACTGGCAGATACCAACGAGTGTGCTTCAAAACATCCATATCTAAATATATTATTGTAAAATCTGGTGTTCCTCAAGGTAGCCATCTCGGTCCAATTTTATTTACACTTTTCATCAATGATTTACCTACTGCTATCAAATTTTCAAATGTTCTAATATACGCTGATGACGTAAAAATTTTTCATAATTACAACAACTTTGACAACCACAATTCTCTCCAACAGGATCTAGACAGCTTTTTTGTTTGGTGCACGATGAACTTGATGGAGTTAAATTTAAACAAGTGCAAACATATGCACTTTTCCAGAAGAGTTGATACACACAATCCGTTCTTTTTTGATGGTTATCAGTTGGAAATTGTTGATTCGATCCTTGATTTGGGTATTTTATTAGATGCTAAATTAAACTTTAGTCAACATATTGCTATGATATCAAATAAAGCCCGTGGGGTACTTGCTTTCATCAAACGTTGGGCCAAGGAATTCACTGATATTCATATCACCAAGCAGCTTTATACATCTTTAGTAAGGCCAATTTTAGAATATGGATCCGTTGTTTGGGACCCACAGTATATCGTGCATAGTAATAAAATTGAGTCTGTTCAAAAACAATTTCTGTTATTTTGCTTACGAAATATGTACCGAAATAATTTTTCCAATTTACCGTCATATAAAACCAGACTTGCTGAAATTGGGCTACCGTCTCTACAAAGCCGAAGAACTATGCTTAATGTTACGTTTTTGTTTAATTTGATTACTGAAGATGTTTGTTCGGAGTTCCTTTTGGGAAACTTATACTTCAACATTCCTGTACGTCCAACCAGAAATTTTAAACCAATTTACATTCAATTTGTTCGCCATAATTATGCCAATGATGAGCCCTTTAGAAGAATTTGCTGCGATTTTAACAATCTTTATAGTTTTATTGATTTTTCTTTAAATGTAAACACTATTAAACGCAACATAATATTGTTTTTAAATACTTAATTTAAATGTAATTTTTGGTAATGTTTTTAAATTGTAAAAAACTATATGTATGTATACCAGTCTGTAAGGAT
This sequence comes from Cistogaster globosa, assembly GCA_937654795.1. Taxonomy (NCBI): domain Eukaryota; kingdom Metazoa; phylum Arthropoda; class Insecta; order Diptera; family Tachinidae; genus Cistogaster; species Cistogaster globosa. Next base: position 39,214,072 of record OW569407.1, read on the forward strand.
TTTTTCCATAGACTCAGATAATAAAAAAAAAAAAAAAAAAAAAAAAAAATACGTTTATGGTAACAAATTTGTTGTGCACAGTGATCATAAATCGTGGACATATTTATATTCTTTGAAAAATCCATCTAGCAGATTAACGAGAATCCATATGGACCTGGAGGAATATGATTTTGTTATAGAACATAAAGGAGGAAAGGAAAATTTAGGAGCCGATGCGCTATCTCGAATTTATTTTAATGATATTAAATCGATTTCTTCTACCAACAATATTCTTATGGTAACAACACGAGCTCAGTCAGATAATAGGACTAAAGATAAAATTCAGAAAACAGATAAAAAAAACAATTCACGAAAAGCCCAAAGTTTTCGAAACTATTGGCTCTGATTGCATAAAGAAATGGGTAAAGCTTAGAACGGATACTAAATTAATATTTCCATTAACAATAGTATTTTCTATACTAATCTTAGGTGCTAAATTTTTTCCAATTCTTTGAAAAGAAGCAATAAGTAGAAATTTAAATAAAATTCAGATGAATTTGAATGATAATTTATTAAGCCTCGTAAATATAGAAAAATTCCAACAAAAAGCAAATCAGCATAAAAACAAATTACAAATAGCGCTACCACCCAGAATACGCAGTAACGAATAAGGAAGAACACAATTTTCACTGTAAAAATTTCACGATGATCCTATGGTTGGTGGACATCCTGGAACAACCAGACAACTTTAAAGACCTCGTCAGTTTTATTATTGGCAGAACATCACGAAGGATGCTAGCCAATACGTGAAGAAATGTCTTCAATATCTAACTAATAAAATTACAAAACACATAAAGCTAAACATGATCATTACACCAACATATCAGAAACCTTTTCAAACAGTAATAACAGATACTGTAGAACCCTTACCTTTGTCTAAAAAGGGGAATCAATATATTATTACAATAAAATGTGAACTAACTAAGTACCTTATAGCGGTGCCAGTAACTGATAAATCTGCTGAGACGACTGCAAAAGCATTAGTTGAACACTTAATATTAATTTATGAAACAATGAATAAAATACTCAGTGAATACAGTGAATACAGCAATCAGTTACTTTCAGACCTTCTTACACTACTAAATATAAAAAGATCAATATGAGCGCCTTACCATCACCAAACATTAGGAAAGAACATTGAAAGATCTCACCGTACATTTAACGAATACATGCGTTGATACATTAACGCATCCATAAACGACTGGGATGAATGGATAAAGTACTTCACATGTGCTTTTACCATAACACCCTCAACGGTACAGGGATGTTGTCCATTTTAATTGATTTTTCCGAACGTTCCAAACCATAATCCACTAATACCATCTGATAAAGTAGATAATATATATAATTTCGATAATTGTTTAAAAGAAGTGAAATTTCGACTGCAAGCTGCACTGAAAAGAGCAAATTATTTAATTAACAAAGCAAAACTTAATCAAAAACATTCAAATGGTCAGAACCTCAACAATATAAATATTAACATAGGTCAAGAAGTAGTCATAAAAATAACACAGCACGCAAGCAAGAATCAATTTACAAAGGACCATATAGAGTCATTGGCGTTGACGACAAAAATAATGTTTTTGTAAGAATAAAGGGTAAGAAGAAAAAAATAAACAAACGAAAAGTGAAAACCTATTAATAATTTATTTGTATATTTTTTTCTTAAGATATTACATTTGACTTATATTTCTTTACATGTATGTATATTAATTATTTTTCTTATATTCATTTACTTAATTTACAAAGTCTCGTATGGTGTATTTTGTATTGAATACACTTTCTGTTTTTATATGCTTGTGAACACGCAGTGTATTATTGTATCAATTTATTTTGTATATTAATCGGCCTATCCACGATCAAAATATTCGTCCATTCTTATGGTAATATTTGTGAAAATGACGATGATGTATGAAAAATCAAAAAATTAAGATTTGTGGCATGCAGAATGTCACACATAGATGTGTGTATGGCGTTTGTTTTTCCAGAACGTACAAATTTTTCATTTAAAAAAGAATTTCAAATTGTGCGGTTGTCTAAAATGTTGGAAGAAAAAAAAAGATATCTTGGAATTTATCAAAGTTTACCAGTCAATACATGCAGTTTGGAACGAAAGTAATTTAATAGCATGATACAAATAAAAAAACTCCGGAAAGAAACTTAAAAATTTATTATAAGAAATAAATGTGATGCGCACAAATTTAAAAAAAAGAGTTTAAAAGTAAAAACATTTTTTTACCACTCTTTTATTCATAAACTTTGTTCAATACTCTTTATTTTATTGTTTCCTTAATTATAGCTTTGTTTGTATGTATGTACGAATGTTTTTTGGCTAGTGCCATTTTCGCAATAGAGAAAGCGCGATGTTGACAGCAGAAAATAAAATTCAAAATTAATTTTCGACTGGTCATTCAACTTGTTTACATCAAGGCGGGCAGCACACGTACACGAATTTGACAGCCAGTATTTTTGATAGTGAATAGACCGCTTTAAACGTCAAAAAGCAAATAAGAAGAAGAAAATAAGTATTCAGAAGAAGGTTTTCAGGAAGTAAAATGAAAAACAGCTAAATTTTAAATTTTTTATGCGAAGAGTATACTTTTGATATGCTATCCATTTATTCTTTTTTTTGTTAACAAATTTTTAACATTAACAATGGTTTATTTTCTTATTCTCAATGTGATATGGAATTCACAAGTACTTGATAACACGATTGCCAATACAACTTTTCAAAAACATTCAAAATAAAAGTGTATTGGTGTATTGAAATTTTATATGAAAATTTCCAACAACAAGCACACACTATTGTATTTTAATTGAACAATACACAGTAAACACGGGGTTTTGTGAATTAAGCAATTGGTATTTAAATGCATGTAGTAAACATTTTAATGTAGCTTGAGCTAATATTTATTTTAATGTATTTTTCAAACTATGCATACTATATACATAAAGAAAATTAAAAAAAAGGAAAACCATATCAATAAAAATGGTATTATAAGTATATTTATAATTGTGCTTATAATGAAAATTATAACATATAAAACAAAAAAAAACAAAAAAAAAAAACACTAGTCAACTAAGAAATATATCAATAAGATTATTATTAAAATTGTATAAAATTATTATTAAAAGTACAGTACGGAAAAATCTTATCAACATCGTCTGATCAACGATCTCTATAAGATTTTTTTTAAGGAAGGTGTAGTGTACTATTTTGTTTAACTTAAAAAATAATGACTTCGGTGTAGTATTCTTTTGTGAGCGTTTGAAAAAGCACAAAGTGTTTTTTGTGACTAGGCCTGGCAAACCTTCATTCAAGAATTGTTCTAGAAGCTCTATTTTGAATTTCGGATTAACTCTCGGCGAATTCTCCTCTTCGTCTTCGCTCTCAGCTAGAAGTTTTCTTGTCATTTCGTCTGACATTGTTTCATCAAAGAACGCTTGAGCCACTAACTCCGGACTTAAATACTACAACTGATTTTGGAATTTGATCAGTCCTTTGTGTAAGATCTAATCATCGATTGACTGGATTGTACTGGATCAAAGTTTTTAACAGTTGAAGATCTTGTTTGGGGGCCACACGAGCATTGGTTACGTTGAACCAGCGTTTACAATAAATTCTCACAAGCAAGATACAGATGGTTTCAATAGCACTTCGTTCTTTGTCACTCAAGATAATAAATAGCCTTCTAACCTATGGTGAATGGTGAATAGGCCCTATAGAACTGAATCTAACTTGTCTGCCAAATGCTCCTAAAAATATCAGTTCCAATTGTAGCAGTACTTTATAGTCATCTCTGGGTTGAGATTGTAACAGATTTAACTGAAAATCAGTTGTATCTCAGTAACTACCACCGGTACTTTCTCAAATGTTCGCGATGCCCAGTTCATACAGTTCTTGCTGAAGTGGCGGCTATTTCTTTTGGAAGCGTTTGAAAACGTCGGGTTCGGCACCAGTTGTTGCAACTAATTTAACATCGAAAACGCTCAACTTCTTAATTTGGCGTGGGCAGGTCAAATAGAGAAATTCTTTACCAAATAAACACTTTAGAATGGTACAGGCTCCATTTAATCCCCTGTATTGGGTAGAATAGTAATGCTTCTCAAAAAGTCACTGTGTCGGACTCTCTGCAAGTACTAGACGCACCTGCTAGAATAAATTTGCCACAACTTGCCGGTTGAAGGGTAGCTTACAACCAGTGATTTGATGCGCTGAATAACCGAAAATAAATACTCTATCTTTTCTTCTGCTTCTCATGGCAGATTCACGAGATGTGGTGGCCGTATTGTTAAGGAAGTGAACTACAGCAAAAGCGCACACAAGCATAACTTGATAAAAATAATTTTACAATTGATAATAAACTTAAAAATATATACTTGGGTAAAATAGAATAAAAACATTTAAACAATATTACGACAAAAAGCAAACAAAACACTACTCAAATCTTAGATGTTTAAAGCTCTTAGTTGAAATTAATTAATGAAGATATCACGAAAACCGAAAGAAACTATTTTTTATACAGCAAATAAAAGGTAGCGTACAATTTACACTAAGAAAAATATAAATTTAGGAAATGCAATCTATATACGTGTTTAAAAAAAGAGTTTTAGAATCTTTAAAGTTACATTGCGTTCAAATTTGTATTTAATTAAACTCTTATATTTTTTATCCATATTTGCTTCTTACGTAAATGCAGTGAATAGAAAAAAAGGCAGATACATTATTCGCAGTGTTGAGCTTACTTTTTAGTTTGATTTGATTCCTTTGAATGATATATAAGATTTACTTGAAAATAAATCTAGTTGTGTACACAACAAGAAAACCCAAGAAGAGAAGTTTCTCGTTTCTTTCTTTCCTTTTCTTCCTAACCACTACTGAACAAGATACAAAAATGCAAGCTGCAAAATTTATAAAATTCCGCAATCATGATGGAAACTTTAATTAAAGATTTGTGCATACTATAGAAATTTTTCAAGCAAATTGTAATTGTACATTGTAATTTTAAATACAATTAATATAGACTCCCTTGCCGCGATTTTAAAAAGCTGCATCTAAAACAACTACAAAAAATATTTAAGCAAACTCTGCGCAACGAAAAAAGTAAATACCATGGTCCCCCATGATGGTTTTTGGTGTTATATTCTTTTTACCCGTCTTACCTGTTGTGTTATCCTTATTTGTTTTGCTAAAACCTAAAATCATAGAGCCACCTTTTTACATTGCATACGTAAGAAAACTAAGTTTGAATGCAACATTTAGGTTAACACTTTTCACATTTCACAATTCAAAAAAAAATCTAAGCATAAAAAAAGAACTTACATATGTATCTATGTGTTCAGATAATTGTTACCAGAAATATCGTACTAAAAAGTAAAAAACTAAAATATACTTATGTATGTGATCGAGGGTACATCCCATCATAATACAAATTAAGGAGTACCGGCCTTGTTACTCTAACGTAAATATTGCGGACGGCTACAACGTTGACTAGTTACTATTTACACGTAAACGTACCATATGTCTTTAAATTTGGAGAAAATAAACATAAACGCTATCGATAAGTGATTGCGATAATTAAAGAAAAATACTTTTTATTAATTTGAGTTTGTGTATTTTGTAAAAAAATATAGTTTATTTTGTACAAAAACATGACATTTATTTTGCCAAAAAGAGAAACAAAACATTTTGTGTTTTAGTAAAGTTGCTTCAAACAATGTTGTCAATCAGCGTACTATGTTAGATGCGCTAATTTGAAAAGTAAGCTAAATAAAGATAAATTAAAATAAAAAAATAAATTAATATATTAATAATTATATACATAATATTGTTCATATATTTGTGTGTTTATATATAATTATAAAAATATCAATCAATTATTATTGTTCAAATAGGGTTATGTAAGTTATTATATGTGATTAACTGTAAAAAGTAAACATTAGATACTAGCAGAATGAAGTGCGCCTACAAGGTATTTATGCAGATATTCTGAAGAAATGGATATACATTTGCACCAAATTTTATTTTTTTTATATATTCATATTTGTGAAACATTTATTTTTGTACAAGAGTCACTATATAGTATATTGGTTGTAAGTTACTACATGATGGACAGCTTTAAGTAAAAAGCAAATAAGAAAGTTTGTGGTCTCTATTATTATATTTGTAATAAAACTAAATATATAAGTTTGAAGCAATATAAATAAGAATATTAAAAAAAAAAAAGTTCGGATGAAGAACAAATATGTAACGTAAAAATGTTTGTTTTCTTAGACTCTAGCAGTGCCAGCGACTTTGTCAGCATTTCATTTCTTATTTTCTGAAAATTAAAATTTAATAAAATGCAACTGTGTTTTTTAAATATTAAAATTATATAAATTCTATTATTGTAGGGTTCAGTAAACAAATATTTTTATGAATTCTATCTTTAAACCATGGTTCGAAAGGACCTTCTCACAAAATTTTACTTAAATCCATCCAGCAGTTTTTACGTGATGCGAACAAATAGAGACAGACAAAAATTCTAAAAGTAGGTGTTTTTTTATTTCATATAGATTACTATCTACACCAACATCAAACTTTTTAAAAAAATATTTTATGTACAGAAATGACCCCGTTACTGTTTTCTTATATGTACAAACAATTTTGTGAAAAACACTTACAATACGTATTTGATCAAACTCTTTTAAATTTTTGGAGACAAGGAGAGATCGACTTATAAAATTTTGGGCCTTATTAGAGATCATATTATATTCAACCTCATTTGAAAATTTATACTTCTTTTTTTTCATGACTGAAATTTAAAAAAAATGTTTTTTTTTAATAAGCAGCTGCTTGTTAAAGAACTATTGTTAAGTTTTCGATATTTCAATAATTAAAATACAACTTAAATACGAACTTAAAACTTGGCCTTATGCAAATTAATTTTTGCTTAGCAGTATATTGCTTTTATTCTTTATTTATTAATTTCTATAGTATGTTTAATATACATAAAGCAATAAAAATTATAACAATAATAATACTAAAAATAATGATAATATAACAATAATAAAAGAAATAATGATCGTTATAATACCAAAAAATATAATCTATATGTACGCTTTGCTCTTGTTAATCAATTTTATTGGTTAAATCGAAAAAAAAAAACATTAACCTAAAAATTTGTTGACATCACTGATACGTAAAAACGTAGAGAAATTTCAATTTTATTACTTTCGTCCGCAACGCAACGTCACGTTTACGAAAGAGTACCTATTTACACACAACCTAGGTAAGGAAAACGGAGCAGCTGATCCGCAACGTGTACGTTTACGTAAGAGTAACGACGCCTTTATACTTATATACTAAAAGAAGAAGCAACAACTTAAGCAGACATCGTCAAATTCATGTATTTTTTGCTGCTTATTCTCGTATTGCGTTTATTAAATTGTTACTGCTTTTTAAATTTTAGTTACAGATAATATAATCCCAAAAAAAAAATAGATTTATCACTCACCACCTGATACAAAGTGATTAACTGAGAAGAACGTTTATTGCATTCCGCAGAGGACTCTGCGAACATACTGCATACGTTGGTTTGTTATGATTGTAGCTTTAAATTATTAAATTGTCTTAACCTATATATGTGATTAAGGAATTTATCAGAATTGAGAATAACGAATTCAAATATTAATATTTAAATAGAAAAAAATCTTTAGAAAATCGAGTATGGTTACATAAAACTAAATTCGTGAGCTGTGAATATTTAATAAAACATATTAATAGGATTCTTACTACATTGTGATTTATTTCTTAGATCAGATTAGCATATAAGAGTTATCGTGCAATCATGGACTATTATGTTTGTTCTCTTGACTATGTATTTGACATTTTTCTTTACGACTTTTAAACTGTTTGTTTGTTTTGTTAGAATAATTAATCAAACACATTTGGTCAAACTTCCTTTAATTATTTTAGGAATGTCAGTTGGTGCACTTTCTTTGGATAATATTGCTTATGACGATTAAAGTTGGAAATAGGGATTGTAAAAGCAGGGACACCATGCGATAGAAAAATGCTTTAATTCTTATGTGACGTTACCCTTATACATATCGAAAACCGTAAATTAATAATGCTGATTAATATTAAACAATGGTTTTCGTAACAGTGAGAAAAAAACATTTAACAAACAGTTTTGTCCACCTATTGAGGTAGTTAATTATTAAAAAGTACAAATTATAACTATTCTAAGGGCCCTATTCATAATCAATTTTCAATTTATTACAGATTTATAAAACCAATTTTGTACGGAAATTTTGTTTTACAAACCTAATTTAAAAATAAAAATTGATTATGATTAAGGCCCTTAGTTTTAACCTGTTATTTTTTAACGTTTTAATCCTCTTTAAAAATAACTTCACAGGGGTTTTGGGCACAGATCAAATAGGACTGTTTTAGCCTTAACGACGCAAGTCCTTCAATAGCAACATGAACTTTTCCCTTATCTTTAACTTCTTTTGTGAAATTTGTATTGGGCTTTTAAATTATTTTTTAAGTAAATAATACCGCATTTAGACTAGGCAAATTTTCATGAAACTTGCATGAAATTTTTGTTTGTTGGTGAAGCAAGAGGAGTAAGCAATATGGTATTACTGGAATTTTGAGGGGATATTATTTTTGCTTATGTTTATTTTTAAATAACGCATAGCGCTGCAACTTAAATAAGGAATTGAGAAAAAAATGCCTCAAAAAATTGCATAGTGTAAATCTGGACTACTTTAAATTAAGGTATATAAAATATGCACAAATTTCTCTGATTCAATAAAATTTTGAAGTTTTTTTATTTTTTTTAGTTTAAGCTTTAAGTTTGTCCTCCTACGTTGGCTGCCAAAACAAAAAAGAAAAAATTAAGCATTGTTCAGAACATTTATCTCTCATACGTGTGTTAAATTCATATGAGTACCGATTTAAGGTAACAACTAATATATTAATTTTAGACTGCGCAGCATAAAACTACAATCAGCATGTATGAAATATTGCATAAGAAGGTGTTTACAAAAGACAAGTTTTACTAAATGTAAATGTTTTTTCATGAAAAATTAAGTACGAGTAATTTTGATAATATACTTAAATGACTGATATATAAGTTTATATAAAATAACATTTAATCTGGTGATTGACTCATAATTATATTTTCTATTGTTAGAAAGAAAAAATCCTTTTATTTAGATTTTTTAACTAAATAAATACCAAATCAAATTAAGAAAGATGTTCACTACAAGCTGTAAGCGAATAATTAATATTTGGTTCTTAAATCACTTTGAATAAAAATGTTTGAATGAATTAATTTATTTAAAAAAATTAATTGAATGAAAATTTAAATAATATTATCAGGAATTTAAAATTCTTGAATACATTTACTTAACCATCAAAAATAATAATTTAGAATTTGAAAGATTTTATTATGAAGTAAACTCTTGTGAATGCATTCGCTTCATCAATGTGTTTGATTTCGTTTGCTAGAGATGTTGTCTCCTTTCCAAACAAATATTTTTTGTTATCTGTATGTAAATATTATTTTCTTACAGAGTTTTTTCTTTAGCTCTACTGAGTTCTTAAGATTGTATGTTGGATATATAATATTCTTCAATATTTTTCCTTTGAATTTCTAAAGTAGAAGCAGGGTACACCTTAGTGGATGACGAGATTGATCTGAGTGGACTATTTTCCTTATGAATTTTTGGTAACCCGTTAAGTTCTGGAGCAGCAGCTGCATGCGACATATATTTTTCAGTTTTCTTATATGATTTTTTTTTCTGTAATAATATTGTTATTTGCTTTTTAAATTTTTTGGTTGGATCCTATCTAATAATTTTGTATGTTGAATTGTCGTAAAAAAGTTAATTCATTTTATTTATGTTATCATTTTTATATAAAACTATAGTTTTATAATCTTAATTGGCTCTTGTAATCATGATTATGTTTTTATTTTTTTACTACATATTTATTCTGTTTCTTCGCAAATGGCAAAAAAAAATTTTTCTTTTTCATTATATTTTAAGTTACGTTTAAAATTTATCACTTTCTTAGCTGTTTTTGAACTATGTAAATGTGTGTTTTTCTGTGACGTCAATGATTTTTGATACTCATCGCTATCTGCTTTTAAAGGTATCGTTGAAAATTTTTTATTGGTAAACAGAAAGCGATCTTACTTCATAGTAATAAAAGCCATTTACTCTCGATGTCAAAACTGGCGTTAGTATAATTAAGCAACTAGTTCTCGTCAAATGTAAATTTAAGCCCTTTAAACTTTTCAGCTCTTAGTTTTGTTATTCTAGATGAATGTACCTGTCTTGTTCTAAATTTTATATTTTATTTATTAATTCGACGTTTTGGCTGGTCAAAAACGCTCTGGTTTAAAGCGATGTGTGAGAGCTCGAATTGTCATAGTGAACAATGATTCGTCTTCTCTTGTTGGTTTTTCGAATTTCTCCGATGACCTCAGGCAAATAAATTGTAGTGTACTACTCAGAAGTGACCGTCCTACGTTGCTTAAGTCGCCACATGACCAGTTTTGCCGAAGAAATAGGTGACCATTTGCTTCGAAGTGCTTCTTCCACGAACAACTTTCGTTGGATTTTGCTCGTCTTTGAAGACCCACACGGTCGATTGTTGTTTCGTTTCGGGCTCATACGCATAGATCCATGATTCGTCACCTGTGACAATCTTATAAACGTCTTTTGAAGTACCGCAATCGTATTTTTGCAACATTTCTTTGCTTTCAAATTGTGCTGGATCCAACGAGAACAAACTTTTTTTACGGCTAGGTGTTCATGCAGTATCGAATGTATGCTGGTGGAACAAATGTACAAGGATGTCTCTATCAATCGGTATGTCGCATGTCGATCTTGCATTATGAGTTCACGCACGGCATCAATGTTCTCTGGCACAACAGCCGTTTTTGAACGACCTTCACGGAATTCGTCTTTGAGCGAGCTTCGGCCAGTGTTGCCAGGCCAGAAATATATATAGCATCCCTCGTACTCATGTGTGAAGAAGAACAAACTGAAAATAATACTACGTAGCTGCTATTGGCATTTACAACGTAAATTTTATATATTTGCAACGTAAATTTTATATGTATGAATTGTAGATTTTGAAAAGAAACAGTACACTAACATAGCGTACTGTTTAAACAACACAAACTCTAAATATGTTTTTATTGTTTATGAATGTGTACGCAAACAAAGTACTGATCTTAGAGATCATTACGTAAACTGTAGTCATCTTTAGTGATCACTTTAGTGTGCTTTTTAGTCATTCTTAGTTTTTATCGTAGTGGTCTTGTTTGTTAATTATTTTTTATGTTCTTTAAGTACTTTAATTTTATTGTTTTTCATAGTGGTCTTGCTTACAAATATATACAAAGTTATTTTTTAATTTATATATAATTAAAATTTCAAGATTAATATAATTTATCGATTAAATTTGTTATATAAATTGAAGTATTTGTTAATAAATTGAATTTGAAAATAATTTTATTATAAAACAAATATAGAAATTAGTATTAATAAAAGTTAAATTTGAGAGTTTTTTATAAAAACAATATATTGGTTGGCAGGTATTTTAAAATTATTTTACATAATGAGTGTTTGGCAACCCTGTCGTGGTAAACAAGCAAAATTAGCAAAGCTCTGAATAAATAGAAAAAATAAATAAAATAAAGTGTTTAAAATAGATAGTGACTATTTAAAACATTCAATATATACGCTTTTGTCAATATAAAAATTAAATATTAAGCAAAAGTGTATCTTATTGATAAAATAAAGGATCTTTTTAGATTTGATATAAGATGGCTGAATGCAGTAAATGCAAATCAGCAATAAGAGGTGAAAGTGGCATGCGATGTAATGGAGTTTGTGGTAAAGTCTATCACTTTACCAAGAAATGTGCTGGCATCAATACTCGGCGAATATTATCGATGAAGACAATTTTGTTCGGTATATTTGTAATGACTGTATGCTATATATTCAGAATGTAGACCTTGTTATACGTGAAATTCAAGAAAGTGTTGATAAAAATAGACAATCATTATTAGATTACAAACATGAATTTGAAAGATCTCTGAAACAGAACGAATGTGAAATTAAGGCCTTATTGGAGGCAATAGAAAGGCGTTATGACGAGAGATTTCGGAAAATAGATAATATACAAAAACTATGTGAGAAAAATGTCTTGGAAGTAAAAAATCAAGTTGAAAACAAAAACAAAGATTTGTATGAAACAATCGAAAAAAAACAATGTTAAAATGTACAACGAAATAAAGAAGGTTATAAAAGACTCAAACGAAAAAACAATAAAAGTATCATATGCACAAACTGTAAAAAACAATATAGTGATAACAGAAATGTTTCCCTAATTATTAAACCTAAGGAGAAAAAAAGTATTGAAAAGACTAAAGCTGAACTAAATAGAAAAGTTGATCCAATTAATTTTAAAATTACTAATGTTGGAAACAGAAGAAACGGTACTCTGGTGATACAGAGTGAAAATATTGAAGAGCGCGAAAAGATTAAAGAGGCAATTCAAAGCGAAATTAGTAAAGATTATGAAATAAAAATTCCAAAAGATATAAGTATGAATATTATAATAACAGATTTAAACTTCAAAATGTCTAACAAAGAGATAGTGGAAAAATTAAAAAAGCAAAATAATAGTCTAAAAAATAGCGTTTTAGAAGTGGTTAAAATATTTGAAACTAAAAGATACAATAGAACAATATATAATGTGAATTTAAAAATAGACCTTGAATCCTACACAAAAGTACTAGCTTGTCAGAAAATCAGCATTGGCTGGGAAAGATGTAGAGTATTTGATGGTACTTATATAACGCAATGTTTTAAGTGTCAAAGATACAACCATAGATCATCTGAGTGCAAAAATGAAAGTGTGTGCTACAAATGTCATGGAAACCATAAGAGTAAAGACTGCAATAAGGAAATAATAATGAAGTGCGTAAACTGCATTAAAGAAAATAAAAGACTGAATTTAGGTCTGGATGAAAATCACACTACAAATAGCCGAGACTGTCCAGTGTACCAAAATAAGTTAAATCTAAAAAAGAGAAGAATAGGTTTATCAACCTAACCACCAAAGCAATTTCATGGAATATATACAAACATTCAAGGATTAATTAATAACTTCAATCAACTTGAAATTATAGCTGAAATAATTAAACCAGAGTTCATTATACTATCTGAAACACATCAAACTAATGAAATAGATGAAAGTGAGATAGAAATAGAAAAATATGATCATTATTTTTCTCTATCAAATTCATCAAGGACCGGCAATAAAATAATTTATTTTAAAAAGCATTGGAGTGTTAATAAAATAAAAGAAAGTACCAAAGATAATAAACACTGGATAAGTGCATATATGGCGAAATATGAAAAAACATCATTTGCAATAATAGTAATATATAGATCACCTAGTGGTTCAAAATCAGAGTTCTGTGATATTTTTCAAGACTTTGTGGAAGAAATATGCGGAAGAAACTGTGATATTCTTATTGTTGGAAATTTCAATATTGACCGAATGAGTGACTTCTATGCAAGTAAAATTAATTGCATTCTTAATGACAATGGTCTGAAACATATAATGAATGAATATACTAAAATAACCAAAAATTCAAAAACTTTAATAGACTATATAATAACTAATAATACGAATATTGCAGCAAAGAATAATAAAAATAATAAAATATCTGACCACGAATCTATAGACATTATAATTGAGAATAAATGTAATAATACGAAAAATAGATTTAAGGAAATAGACAATTTAAAATATAATAAAGTCAGATTTAAAAATGAATTAAGTGCAATATTTAATATTAGTGAAACAAATGATGAGATGTATATAACTTTGACCGATGCCTCGAAAACACGTTAAAAAATTTCAGACTAAGAAAAAAATAAATGAGAAATTTTATAAGATGTGGTTTAATAATGAACTCAAGACGTTAAAACGAGAAAAAGTTTTTAAATACCAAAATGCAATAATAGAAAACACAAATGAAGCTTGGAATAATTATAAGATGACAAGAAATATTTATAAAGTAAAACTTGAACAAGAAAAAAATAAATACATAAACAATAAAATAAATGGTGCAAATAACCAGAAAGAAATATGGTACAAAATTAAGGAGTATTAAGGAAGCACAAAAATGTGATAAAATCTGTGATACATGAGCATATAGAATATAAGGATAATATGCAAATAGCTGTTAATTTGAATAATTATTTTGTAAATAGTATTAAGGAAATCAGACGATCCATTAAAAACGTGCAATATGAAAATCAGATACCTGTAGTAGAGTCTAAGTTTAAATTTCGTGGAATAAATTTACAAGAACTCAAAACTATTTTCAAAAGTATTAAGAAAAAACCGGATTATACAAATATAACAAGCAACATAATTCTAGATAATTGGGAAATAGTAGGCAGTACAATATTAAATTTTATGAATAAGTCACTGATGACGGGAGTTTTTCCTAGTAGCTGGAGAGAGTCGATGATTTACCCAATTGAAAAGGTGAAAAATACAGTATAATGCGAGGAGTATCGACCAATTAATATTTTAAAAACTTGTGAAAAAGTAATCGAGGTTATAGTAAAAAATCAACTGGAAGATTATGTACAAAAATATGGTCTTCTATCGAAGTACCAATCTGGATTTAGAAAGCTATATTTATGTGAAACAGCATTTAATTACGTCGTAAACAGATGGAAAAGTAGACAAAAAAATAATAAAGTATTGGCGATCTTTCTTGATTTTAAAAGAGCTTTCGAAACTATAGATAGGGATATCCTTCTCAGGAAACTATTTAAATATGGAATACAAGGCACAGAATTAAAATGGTTTAATTCTTACCTAACGAACCGAAAACAATTTACAAAGGTTAATAACACGGTATCAAATGCAATAGATAATGATTTTGGAGTACCACAAGGCTCAGTTTTAGGAGCGCTCCTTTTTATTATCTACATAAATGATGTGGAGAATGTATTAAATAAATGTGAGATTGTATTATATGCAGATGATACCCTTATATTTACAGAAGCAGCCACAGAAGAGTTATGTTATGAAAATATAGATAATGACATCAGTAATATAAATAAACGGTTGAAGATGAACAAACTAAAATTTAATGAGAACAAGACTAAATTAATGGAATTAAGTATGAACACTGACAGAATATTCAAGATAAATAATGTGACTATAGAAAAAGTAAATACAATTAAATACCTTGGTTTCTTAATAGATGAATGCTTAAATTTTAAGGAACACATCGAATATATATGTAAAAAAATTGAATTTTTTAAACGATTAAGAAACAAAGTTTCAATATTAACGGCTATAAATATATATAACACAACAATAAAACCACATTTTGAGTATGGTTCAACTATATTGTTTACTTGCTGCTCAGACAATCAAATAAATAGACTGCAAAAACTACAAAACAAAGCTATGCGCTCAATTTTGAAACGTCACCGTTTCACATCAATAAAATGTATGTTAGATGCACTAAAATGGTTAAATGTACATCAGAGACTACAACTTAATACAATATATTTTATTCAGAAAATGAAAATGAGAAAATCACCAGAATATTTAATTGAACAAATAAGATACGTTGGCGAAGTTCAACTCTACAACCTTAGGAATGCCTTGGACTTTAGACCCCAGAGGGCAGACACAAACGCAAAGAAGAGATCTTTATTTAACAAAGGACTGAACCTTTATAACAGTACGCCAAGTAATATCAAAGATTAAGTTAATATAAATCTTTTTAGAAGGAAGACTGTCAATTTTATTAGAAATATTAATCTGTGATTTAATTTATTTTTATTCAGAATTTATTCAATTTTTTCAATTTGTTAAATGAAATTGAAATGAAATGTATTTGAAAGTATTATAAATACTACTAATAAAGATAATAATAATAATAATAATAATTTCAAATTTGTTGCAATGTAAGAATCAATAAAAAATATTGCTGAATAAAAAAGGTTTGGAAAAACTAATTGTCAAGCAATTGTGAGCAATTGTCCATGGATAACGATGACGATTTTTAGTCAAACACCAATTTGTCAACACAAAGAATATGCCGATCTAGAAAATGTGTTTCATTATTCTGGTATATAAATTAAAAATTAATTTTCAATAACTTTAAAAAAATTTTACATTTTTGTTAAAATGGGTAAGAAAACAAAAGACACTTGTATGGAAATGCGTGCTCATATTTAAAAAGTGAGGAAAGATGGAAATTCCTTGAGTTCAATTGGCAAAATTGTCCACAGTGCAGACTTTAATAACAAAATTTTTCGAGTCTCGATCCCTAGCAAGCAAGCCAAAACCTGGACGTCCACCAAAAATATCCCCACGAGTTGAGCAATTTATAAAAAGTGTTGTTAGTTAAAATCCTAAAACAACAACTCTTTGAAAAATAACAACAAAACTAATTCATTCATTCAGAAACAGTGCGAAGTGATTTGCGAAAAAACGGATTTCATAGCCCCGTACCAAGAAAAAACCATTAATAGGCGAAATAAACAAAAAAAAAAACGACTCGACTTCGCACTTTAGTATGTGAACAAATCAGTATTTAAAAACAAACACTAAAATACATTACGTTAGTGTTCCGTACCGAATTTTATTAAGATCAGTACACAAAATCATTTTCTTGGGTGGCATCTTCAGGAAACAGGAAACAAAATTATTAAAATTATGTGTTTTCAAATACAAATTATACAGGTATGTGATGAAAATCCTTTTCGAATGTACATAAACCGAAGCAAAAACGAGTAAAGTTGTGATACCACCCTATCTGTTTATTTTTTCTTCGTTTTCAAACAAATCGAGTTCGTTTTCATATTGTTCCTATTAAAAAGTAAAAAAAACGTTGTGATAGAAAACGAAATTTGAGCATATTTTACCGTTTTTTAACAGAGTAAAATTTTGCTGTCATTTTTAATCCGTTTTTGTGATTTTGTTAATAAATCTGCAATTTAAAATGTAAGTAATTTAAAATTTTAATAGATAGATGTATTTTTGTACATCTTTCAAATTGCATCATTTATTTAAACCAAACTTTGGGCAATACTATCGCGGACTCTACCAACTTAATTGCGTGATGTGCTGGTACTCTCATCAAATTCGTCGTCACTTTCTTCAGCAATTATTTCTCCTACAATATTTAGCGCCTCGATTTTGTAGTATTTGCACATATTATGCAAAGCACTGCATATATTTATTATTTTAACCACCTTGGGTGGTTTATACCATAGAGCTTTATACAAGCATCTGAATCGGCTTTTACAAGCTCCGAATGTTCTCTCTATTATATTTCTTCCGGACGCATGCATTTTATTAAATCTATGTTCCGCTGAGCCTGCACTAGGATCTCTGCAGGGCGTTAATACAAATGGTTCCAGTGCAATGGGTAAGAAAACAAAAGACACTTGTATGGAAATGCGTGCTCATATTTAAAAAGTGAGGAAAGATGGAAATTCCTTGAGTTCAATTGGCAAAATTGTCCACAGTGCAGACTTTAATAACAAAATTTTTCGAGTCTCGATCCCTAGCAAGCAAGCCAAAAACTGGACGTCCACCAAAAATATCCCCACGAGTTGAGCAATTTATAAAAAGTGTTGTTAGTTAAAATCCTAAAACAACAACTCTTTGAAAAATAACAACAAAACTAATTCATTCATTCAGAAACAGTGCGAAGTGATTTGCGAAAAAACGGATTTCATAGCCCCGTACCAAGAAAAAACCATTAATAGGCGAAATAAACAAAAAAAAAACGACTCGACTTCGCACTTTAGTATGTGAACAAATCAGTATTTAAAAACAAACACTAAAATACATTACGTTAGTGTTCCGTACCGAATTTTATTAAGATCAGTACACAAAATCATTTTCTTGGGTGGCATCTTCAGGAAACAGGAAACAAAATTATTAAAATTATGTGTTTTCAAATACAAATTATACAGGTATGTGATGAAAATCCTTTTCGAATGTACATAAACCGAAGCAAAAACGAGTAAAGTTGTGATACCACCCTATCTGTTTATTTTTTCTTCGTTTTCAAACAAATCGAGTTCGTTTTCATATTGTTCCTATTAAAAAGTAAAAAAAACATTGTGATAGAAAACGAATTTATTTATTTATTTAATGAATAACTAAGAAATAATAAATTATTAAAAAGTTATTAGGTACTACGAGCACTAGCTGCTAGGGCCATCGGCTCTTTGTTAAAAAAAAAATTAAATATGAATACATAAAGAGGATTAACATATACTATATACTAAAGGCGATAAATACATATATTAGATCTTGTCATAAATATTTAAAGTTTTTAAGAGTTTTGTCAAATTATTAACGTTATCTTTTGATATATTTAGAAGTAAGTTAAAGAATGATATATTATTGACATTACATATTGAAGAGATATGTTGACATTCGTTGACTAGGTGCTGCATCGTCATCTTAGGTTCGGGACAGAAAAGGCATTTTGGTGTTTGTTTTTTTTCCATCAAATGTTGGTGAGTTAATCTACTATGGCCGAGCCTCAATCGTATATATATTTGCAAAGCTTTTCTAGAAACTCCTACTGGATAAGCTGGTGCCTTACAACAAGGATTAAATTGATGATAGTAATGCATATAAGACCTCCATTGAATATTTTGTTTATTATGAATGTAATCACGTATAGCTGAATGTATAACCATTTTATTTTGGGTAAGTTGTAATATCATTGGTAACTTTGGTACTTCTTTAGCCGCTGTGTCAGCTCTTTCATTTCCTACTATATTTGAGTGGCCAGGTATCCACATTAACTTAATTTTGTGTGGAAAACGAATTAAGTTGTCTCTAATTTCGCAAATAATATCATCTTTATTTGTAGAGTTTTGTATAGCTGTTATGCAAGATTTAGAGTCAGAGCAGATAACATATTTATTTCGTTGATTTTTAATCCATTTGATGGCTTTTAAGATTGCAACAGCTTCCGCAATAAAAATTGGAGTTAGCGAATGTAGCAGGCCTTGTTGAATAACGTTAAAGCTATCATCAATGAAAGCGTAAGAGACCCCATTGACAGACTTTGACCCATCTGTGTAACATAACAACCACCCATTTTGTTTATATTCCTCCTTCTTTTGTAAGAATAGGGAGATAAAATTTACAGCTGTAGTAGAATTTTTAGGAAATGCTAATAGCGAGGTATCAATACTATTTTGTTGAAGATGCCAAGGTGGTCGCAAACAAATAAAAGCTCTTTTAGGGAAAGAGCTAATGCCAATTAACTCTATATATTCTGTTATACGCTGAACTGCAGATTTTAATTTACTATTACGCTTAGACTTAGGATTGAATTGCAGAATTTGTTTTTCAGATGGCACAAGTATCTTAGTGGCAAGTTTAGCAGTATTAAAGATTATTAAGTTATCGAACGTTGGTAATCCGGATTCTGCTAAGATATTTAAAATTGGTGTGGTTTTAAAGGCTCCTATACCAAACCTTGCTGCGGCATGGTAAATGGTTTGAATTTTGCTTAATGATGTTTTTGTAGCATGCCCGTAGAAGGGCAGACCGTATTCAATTTTTGAAACAATCAATGATTTTATAACGTTCACTATGGTTTTCGGATGAGAATTTGCATTTATACCACATAAACATTTAATAAGGTTCAATCGATTTTCTAGAGCTTTGTGAAGATATGATATATGTTCTTTCCAGTTGTATTTACTATCAAAGATTAAACCTAGAATCTTCATTTGATCTACCATAGTTATAGCACGGTTACGTATAAATAATGTCTGTTGTGTACAATTAATTTTTCGGCAAAAATGGATAGCTTTAGTTTTTTCAAACGAAATCATAGCGCCATTATCATCACACCAAGCTGTTAACTCATCGATGAGATTATCAATTTTGACTAGGTCGATATTTTTTTGTTTATATTGTTTTACAATTAAGCAAAGATCGTCAGCATACATACAATGCTGAAATGTGGGGTGTTTTAAAATGATGCCGTTTATTTTTTCGTAAGCAATTAGAAATAATATCACTGAGATAGGAGAGCCCTGTGGAATACCGTTGAATAATGGAAAAACAGGAGAGTGAAAACCGTGAACCCTTACTCTGAATTTTCTGTTGGATAGAAAGTTAAATACATAATTAAGCATTTTATGTCCAATACGCCAATTTTTTAGCAGTGAAACGATAGTATGAATGCCTACTCTGTCAAAGGCTTTTACAAAATCCATTGATACGATGGTGAGGTGATTACCAGATGAAAGGGCTTTGGTAATTTGTTGATCAACATAAAGTAAAATATCATTTGTGCCTTTTCGGGTCTTAAAAGCTACCTGTTTTGGGTGTATGAGCTTGTTTATTTGAAGAAACCACCAAAGTCTTTTAGCCATAATTTTTTCCAATAACTTGCTTACACACGGTAGAAGAGATATTGGTCTATAACTCTCTAGTTTATTTTTTTCCTTGCCAGGTTTCAGTAAGGGTATGACGGTTGAGATTTTCCATTCTTGAGGAATATTACCAGTCTCGATTATATTATTGAATAGTTTCACGCAAACTTCTTTGAATGAAACTGGAGAATTTTTTAGCATAGGGTAATTTATTTTATCAAAACCAGGTGTTTTTCCTTTGAGAGAATTAAGCGCTGAATTCAATTCTAATAAGGTAATTTCAGACTCAATGAATTTTGAAGTAGAATGTGGGTCGTAGTTTATTGCAATGTTGATAGAGTTTTTGTTATTTATAAAACTTTGACAGAAATTTCGATCACCCGATTGTCCAGACCACACACTACCAAATAGTGTTGCAATTTTATCAGGCTCCGAATAAGTAGAGTTTAAATGATCTATACACTCTATTGTTAGTCTATTATTATTACCCTGTAACATGTTAAGCTTTGACCATATTTTTTTAGATGAAGAAGAAGGACTAATTTCGGAAGTAAATTTAAAAAAAGAGTCTGCTTTTGCAATTTTCGCGTGTTTTTTAAAAACCGCGTTAGCTTTCCTGTATTCAATTTTATTTTCCAGTGTAGGACAGTTTTTAAATGTGTACCAGCAGAATTGTTTGGTTTTCCGCATTTGCGCAAGTTCTTTGCTCCACCAATGCACTGGTTTACGTTTTATGCAAGAAGAAGTTCTGGGAATAGATTCATTTGCAGATCCGATAAGAATTTTTTTTAGTCTTGCTGCATCCTTATTGCTATTATACGTCCATTGCAAATTAAAAACTTTGTGGTTAACTAAACTTTGATATTTTTGCCAATTTGCGATGTCGGTTTTAAACTTGAAAAATTTGTTTGAAATACATCTGTTGGTATTGTTAGCTTTGGTGATTTCGATATAAATAGGAAAATGATCGCTCCCGTGTAGTTGGCTATCGATCTGCCATGTAATAAATGGATATAAGCAAGGAGTTGCGAGTGAGATGTCTACATGTGTTAGTGTAGAGTGGGTTGAGAAGTGAGTAGGAGAACCGTTGTTTAGAACAATTAGATTAGATTGTAAATAGAATTCTTCTAACAATTTGCCACGACGGTTTGAGCATGGTGAACCCCAAAAAGGACTATGGGCGTTTAAATCAGCTAAAATTAATGTTGTGGAGTCGATGCAATCATTAAGTAAATCAAGGTCAAGTTTTGTGATTGGCTGTGATGGAGACGCATATAAAGATATTATACTAAGCTTTATTACTGCTTCAATTTTAACTCCAACAGAATAGAAGCCAAGGTTAGGTGTGAAGGATTTGTGTTGAATTGATTTTTTTATTAATAGAGCAGTACCACCTTTAGCACAAGATGTGTTGAAATTGCAAATAGCTTCATAGTTTCCTAGTTTGACAGTATTTGATTTAAGATGGGTTTCATGTAATGCAATCACATCTGGTGACTTATTGTTAACAAGAATTTGCAGTTCGTGTAAATTGTTATGGTAACCGTTTATATTCCATTGAAGAATATTAAGGCCCATTAAATTTAAAACTATAACGATACACTCCAGCAATACCTTTAAAAATATGCTGGAAAGATTTAAGTAAGTATATCACCAGTGGAATATCAAAGTATATAAAATTTATGTATTAGTTTATATCCATATTGTTTGTTTGGATTATACTATCAACTGCAAATTCTTTCATAAATTTAATATTTGTTTTAATACCTTCGTTTTTAGTCAGTAGTTGATTTTTAAGAGTATAATTTTCTACATTATCTTTTGTAGCTTGACTGATCGGGTAAGATTGATTTAGGAGAGCACTTCCATCTTGTTTATTCTTATGTGAACTTTCGTTGGATTTATCTGCGATTAAAGTATTATTATTGGAGCTAGTTGGTTTTTCCTGTTGTTTTTCAGATGAGGTTGTAACTTTTAAATGTTTAGCAATTTGATTCATTCTATTTTTGCGTTTTTCTATTGCATCTTCAAGCGACTCTCTCGGTATTTCCGTTGAAACTGTTTCAGTTGAATCGTTTGCTTTTTGATTTGCTTCATTGTAAGAGCAGTTGTTTGTAATTTTAATTTTTATAATAAGTTGTCTTCTTTTAAATGTTGGACAGTTTTTGTTTAATGCATTATGTTCGTGCTTGCAATTTACGCATTCAACTTTAGAGCATGGCATCGGATCGTGTATACTAGAGGAACAGACTTCGCATTTTTGTTCCGATTTGCAGTGTTTTTTGGTATGGCCCAACTTGAAGCAGTTTTTACATTGCATAGGCTGTGGTACATATGGAGAGACTTTTACAACTAGAAAACCTAATTTGATTTCAGTAGGGATCGAGAAGCGGTCAAACGAAAGTATGTGTAGACAAGTGTTTGTAAGCTGACCATCGATAATTTTTTTAACTTTGTGGCATTCTAAAACTCCTTGTTCCTTTAATCCTTCTGTAATTTCTGTTTCAGACAAGTTTTTTAGAAGTGGGGCAAACACGACTCCTTTAGTAGTGTTAAGAGTGGGATGCAAACTGGCTGTAACAGGACACACACCAATAAGTTCTTTTATTTTTAGAAATTTGTTTGTTTGAGTTGCATTTTTTGTTAGCACTAATAAATCACCATCACGTGTAAAAGAGACTTTTTCTAATTTTTCATAAGTAATTGACTCTAATGCTTTCGAGAGTAAAAATATGTTAAAGTCTTTTAATGTTTTATCCTTTATATTACTTTTAATAAGAATGTATTTAGGATTGTAATTTTTAGGTTTTTGTATTGTAATTAAATTGGGGAAAATATTTGCATTGTTAATGTCTACTTTTGTGACTTTTTTCCGCTTGGGAGCAGGATCTGGATCTGGATCTAGGGGGGCAAAAAAATTGCCCCCATGTTTAGAGTTCATTATTATAGTATAAAAAGTTTTTACCAGCTTCTAGTTTTAACTTTTAAAAGATAATTTATTATATGCGATACGATGAATAACAAAAGAAAACTCCGGATATAAACACCGACTCGTTAGCGTATATACTACACTTAAATACAATTTCAATTAAATTCAAATTTTTATAATTATTTAAAATTATTTTATATTATTCAAATAAATTTTTATTATATTTGAAAGACACAAAAAAAACAGACTGCTCACTTAGAAATTCTATTTGTTACTGTAGAAAACGAAATTTGAGCATATTTTACCAATTTTTAACAGAGTAAAATTTTGCTGTCATTTTTAATCCGTTTTTGTGATTTTGTTAATAAATCTGCAATTTAAAATGTAAGTAATTTAAAATTTTAATAGATAGATGTATTTTTGTACATCTTTCAAATTGCATCATTTATTTAAACCAAACTTTGGGCAATACTATCGCGGACTCTACCAACTTAATTGCGTGATGTGCTGGTACTCTCATGAAATTCGTCGTCACTTTCTTCAGCAATTATTTCTCCTACAATATTTAGCGCCTCGATTTTGTAGTATTTGCACATATTATGCAAAGCACTGCATATATTTATTATTTTAACCACCTTGGGTGGTTTATACCATAGAGCTTTATACAAGCATCTGAATCGGCTTTTACAAGCTCCGAATGTTCTCTCTATTATATTTCTTCCGGACGCATGCATTTTATTAAATCTATGTTCCGCTGAGCCTGCACTAGGATCTCTGCAGGGCGTTAATACAAATGGTTCCAGTGCATAGCCAGAGTCTGCCAAAATCCATCCATGCTCTCCATTTTCATACCTAGAGCTATAAAAATCCCTAGCTCCAAACAAAGGAGTCGTGACATGAGCCTGGTCGTGTTGCATCTACTGCTACAATATTCATTCTGTAGTCGCAAATCTTAAAATAGGTATAAATTTACATACATAAGTATTAAAAATCACAATTGGTAGGTAAAAAAGGATACTCACGATTAAGGCATTAATACTATAGTAACCCTTACGATTAAAAAACAAATAATCTTTTGTTCCTGGCCTGACAATCTTTACATGGGTACAGTCTATGCACCCAATAACGCCTGGAATGCCAAATTTGTCATAAAAATGTTTTTTGATTTTAAAATTTCTTCGGAGTTGGTTGGAAGTTTTATCTGTTCATTGCATAAATCTTTTTTTAGTAAAATGAGCATTTTTTAAAGCATTTTGAAAATGTTGTGCGATGCAATGCAATGAAAGCATCATTCCCCACTGACCGCTGAAAACTACCTTCGGCGAAAAATCTTAGTGTTGCCGCTAGTTCTACTGATATTGGAACTGATGTAGATTGGTATTGCGGTGCTATTCTTTCCAGTATCCATAAAAATCCATCTTTATTGATTCTAAAGAAATCAATGAACCTGAAAAGAAAAGTTTTGTGAGTGTTGTTTTCTTTAATTAATTCTGGTACTTACACATTTTCAGGCAATTCCAAAGGATTGGATGAGTCACGCAATCTTTTTCTTTTAACATTTTCATTTTTTTTATTTTCATTTAATAATAAAAACGAAGTACTTGCAATAAAAGCCATAATGAACTAATTTGCGCTGCGATTTATGACCAAAAAACTTTTGCTTACAATTTTTCAATAGGTTTTGTAAACAATAACAGGGTTGAGTTTTTGTGGAATGAAACAAATGTGGAATATGAAATCGATTCGGTTTTCATTACATGTATAAATATTTTATTCGTTTTCAACATTCGGTTTCATTTCAAAACGATTCGATTTTCATCAAATACCTGATAAATTCACATAATTTTAATAATTCATTTAAATGAATTTATTTATAATTTATATTTGAAAACGAAATATTGAAAAAATAAATAAAAAACGATATTTTTATTTTTAAAACCTGACCTAGTGCTTAATTAATAAGAAAAGAATAAAGGTAAAAAAACATTTAAATTTATTAATATTTTAAGAAATAAGGTGATATATATCATTATACATACATATATATATATATATATATATATATATATATATATATATATATATATGTAATAATAGTTCACTGATTAAAATAGACATCAAAAAAATTCTTCAGGTTAAAAAAAGTCGAAAATTATCTACTTAAACCTTGAAAGTTACTTATATTTAGTAGCATAACCTTTGTTTTGTATGACGAAATTCTGGGATCTTCCGATAATTTTAGAGATCTGCCGTTGACTGTTACCTTTGCTTTTTAAATTTTTTATGATGGTCCTCTCAGCATCCGTACAATGCATTGCGCGACCCATATTACTAGTACGTTAAGTATATTTATATAACAAATAGCTTATATTAATAATTATCAAGCCACACAAACTTCTTTTTAAAACTTATTTTTCAAATTTTAAATTGTTTTTGTAGTAAATTACCGTTGACCCTATTTTTGTCTTTACTAAAGGTTGGCATTCCTCGTTGACGGCAGCATGCCATGTTATATCTTTTTGCAAATGTTGCCGGATGAAAATTTGTATAAGCTCTATTAACGTGCGATGATTAAAAAAAAAATAAGTACCTTAAACATTTTGGAAGAAATTTTCGACTTTATATGACAAAAAATTTGTGACCCTATTGTTTTGTCCGTAACAGTATGATAAAGTCGGCAAATAATCGACGAAACGTCGGGAAAAACAGTAATTAAACTGGATTTTTAATTACTTGACAACTGTAGGCCTTAATAGCTCAAGATTAATAGAATCCATAAGTACACATTACATTATTGGCCAACTATAATCATCATAAATTATCTAATTATGCTTCGAACAAGGATAAGGATAATATAAATAAAATCAAAATGTAGCAAATACGAACGGTTTTTTTGTAATTCAATTTTTAAATATTTTAGAAAATTTCAATATTTATCGACAAAGTGAAGTTATTTCTCTATATTGCAATAATAAAATCGGGATAACCTTAAGATTTTCTTCTATATTTTGCTTCAGGGACGTCTCGTTGTAATATCCAACAATAATCCGCCAGCATACGTGGAATCCATTTGCCATGATATCTTTTTTCTTTAGTAGAAATATCTTGGTGAAACCTTTCATCGTGATCATCAGGAAAGCAGTCTAAATGTGAATATAGAAAATGTATTTTCACTGACATATTACACCCTAAAGCCTTAAATGCAGATAAAAGCACTTCGACAAGACTTTCATAGTAATTCGATCGGTGGTTTCCGAAAAAAAATTTTGAGTCACTTTCATGAAGGATTCCCAAGCTGATTTTTTCAAATCACTTAGTTTTTCTTTAAATATGTTATCTTTCATTAATTGCCTGATTTGAGGACCAATATAAACGCCTTCCTTAATTTTTGCTTCGCTCAGTTTAGGAAACTTTTCTTTCAAATATAAATAACCATTCTTATCCATAGCTTTAACAAAATTTTCCATGATTTTTCGAGATCGTTTTGCCCATCCAAAAAGATGACCCACACATGTAACACAACAGATATGTGGAACCCACGCTTTGTCTTATTGCCCAATAGCAAAGCCAAATACTATTCATATAACTTGGTTACTAAAGGTCTCAAATTTCTTCGCTGTTTTAAAAGTAATATCTCCACATATATAACAAAACTTGTCAGGATCATTTATACACCTTCTTGACATTATATAAGAATCACTAAACTTATAAATCCAGTAAACAAAACAACGCTCTTAAATAGTAAATACTCCGTGTGAAAATTAAACTAAAGCATGCTTGATCCTAAATTTTGTGGGTAGTAGCAAAAACTAGACCTGATGGAATAAAAGTAAACATTGTTTTTATATCAGGGTAAGTAGGTAATTCAAAATTAGTAAGCACCTTTCTTGTTACAAAATTATGTTGACCAGTGTTATTTGTTTTTTGTTATGAAATAATTTTGAAGTCTCATAACTTTTAAACGGGTTGTGATAAAAATAAAATATTGGTACCGTTTTGCTAAGCTTAAAATGCCTTTTAAACGTGCATGTTTAAAAAAAACCTAATTTTTTTAAACGACATTTGCGCCCTCCATTGTTGGTTTATGGAACTGCTTAAACGATTCAAAAAAGTTCACTGTAACAATTTTTTGCTGCAGAATCGGCTGGTGAAATGAGATTTAACATATATTTAACCGTTTTTGCTCTGCGGAAGAACGAGCTCAAAATCCGAAAATCCGCATTTTAATGTGGGTTGAATCACCCCAAGGAGTGAAAATTTTCCGAAAAAAAGATAGATAATATTTATATATATATATATATATATATATATATATATATATATATATATATATATATGTAAACATTTTTAAAAGAAAAATAAGATGTAGCGATTTTTAAGAATATTTTGAATTTAAAGAATTTTTATAGTTAATTACCGTTAGAGAACTCACCAGCGATACACAGAAGTTGTTCAAGTTAATTTAAATGTTGTTTGCATCTTTTAGCATATTTTATTTTCATTATTTTAAATTACATATTTATCTTGAACTCTTATATAAATACTTTTAAATTAAACACTATTGAACTATTAAATAACAAATAATAATAATAAAAAATTAATAAAATATTGTGATCATTTATATTTGGGGGCTCAACCCAAGCCATTTCTTTATAATAAGTAAAGTGCTGCCCATATGTGTGTTTAACAAAATATTATAATTGTTATACAAAAAAATTGTCAAACTCCATAAAGCACAATTTTTTTTTTATAAAAAAAACGTTAGTGCAAGTACGCATAAAGAATAAAAAGTTTGTATGTATATTAGAATAAAAACATAAATAGGTGTGACCACGAACGTTACTCGATGTGAGATCGACATAAATTCGTTAAACTTAAGTGAATATATACCCATGCAAACTTACGTATAATTCTTTTTTTATATTTATTGCAATATTTCACTTATTTAAAGATAAAGCGAATTTATATTTGCCGTTACTGTATCACAAAAGGAAGGGAATAGCATGCCCTAAATATAATAAAAGTAACGATAAATTTATATACTAAATAATATATTCGTTTTGCTTTTGGCTGTGTAAATGAAAGGATTTAAATATTGATGAATTTTCTCTAAAATAAATTATATTTTTACTACTTTGTAAAGCTTCGTCAAAAATTGTTTGAAATTTTTGTTTCAGTCTTAGGGTTAAAATTAATTCTGAAATACAAAGTGTTTTTATTTTTTAAATAACTGAAGTTACCAACCTATTGCGACTGAAAATGTTTTATTTTTGTAAAGAGATTATTTCGTTATTTTTATTAATTTTTCTCTTTCGCTTAAAAGTATTTTCACCGATTTTGGCATTACGTTTCCTGATATTAAAATACATTCTACATCTAAAGAAAAATGTTTTCACGCCTTCAATAGCTTTTATTTATTTTGCTTTCAAGAAATACTTTTGTAACTAACCGCTTGAAAGTAATAGCTTGTTGCAAATTTAATTTTTAAAATATGTTATCACATGATCTCAGCGAACTCATTGATGAAGTTGATGGCTTACTTAGTCCACCTTCACTTAAGTGGTTAACCCACAAATAATTGAAGTCGCTTAGAGGATTAGCTAGTAGATAAGGGTTTACATTCATTAAATTATTGCAAATATATCCGATCAAATTCTCTGAGCCATAATTTTTCTTATTTTCCAACTCGCTTTCGTTTTCTTTTGAATCCAATAAATCAACTGTATATTACGATTAACACTGCTAAGTATTGTAGCTGGAGAAGTTACTAAGAATATAAGATTTGGTATTGTATATAATTGTATGTTTAAATTAACCTCTTTATTGATAGGTCTTATAACTTAATATAAAAGTGATTATTCTATTGATCTAATTTTAAGAATATTATTTTCAATAATCAGCAATTTTATTTATTTGCATTTCGTAAATAACATAAAAAATGTATGTAAATAAACGAGATATCAAAGAGTCCGGTCCATATTTTACAATTAATGTTTGTTCTGCATTTTATGAATATGAGTTGTTTGAACTACTTTTGTATCTTATTTATGTGTGTGTTGTTATGCATAAGTGGTCTTGGTGGGGGTAGATGTGGTGACAAAACTCCTCCCCTTGCTAAAATAAAGTGATGGTCAAAGCTGCTTTACCTGATTTGTTGCCGAAACTTCTTTAATTGTCTGATCAAATGAGTATGTTATTGTCATTGATTTTCTTTTAACATTGCAATTGTTAATGTTATGATGGGAATTGTTATTGTTCCGAAGACGGAATAAGTAACTTCCTCGTGTACTTCTGTATTTGCCTGTAGGATTTCAATTATCTTTTTATCATCATTCATCCATCTATTATAAAGTAGAATATTTCTTTATTAGGCATTTGTTATACGTGGTGTGTAGTCATTTTTGTCAAGTTGTTATGCAATACATGTGTTTGTATTGTGGTATGTTGGGTTTATTTTTCTTTCTGTGTTACCTGTTTATGTTTTGTGATCAAGAAGTTTATGTAGAACCATCTAGCTTCTTGGTTGCAATTATTATTACTTATTTTTCTTTTCTAATTTATTAAGCACTGGGTCAAATTTTAATATAAAAGTATTGTTTTTTATTTGTATGTTTTTGTTAAAATGATTTTTTTTTTTTTTTTTTTTTGAAAAATTTCTTGTGTTTGACAAATTTTTTTACATGTATTTATAATTTTTATTTTTAACTCTAACCTAGTGCTTAATAAATTAGAAAAGAAAATTAATTATAAAGGTAGAAAAAAAACATTAAAATATTACTTCTTTTTATGACTTAAATAAAGCATCTTCGAAATATTGCCGCCCATTCAAGCCTTTTCGCCTCGAATAGGCTCTGCCATATATGGCCAGTCGTTCCAGGTGAACCACTTTCATTTTTGACCTCGAATTATGGTATCTCTGTATCCGGTAAACCACGTCATTATATTTCTTGGTCACCTTGTATGGTCCCTCACAGTGAGTTTGTAGTTTAGAGGACATACAGTCTTTTCTTGCGTTTTAGGTTAAATAGTAGAACTATTTGAACTGCAGCAAATCCCTCTGTGTTTGCTGCCAGATCGTACCTGGCTTTCATTTAATCGCTGGTCATTTTAATGCTGGACCTTATGCAGGTCTTCTTGTGCATGAAGAATGTTTCCATTGTCTTCATGTGCAGGTCCCGGTTTAACATCAAATTCTAATTCTGCTCGCGATTTAAGTTCTGTCCCAAACAAGATTTTATTGAACTACATGGGGTTGAATCGTGTAGAGCTGACTGGTAAGCCAGTAAAAACTTACGTATGTGCTCATCCCAATACGTTATTTTATCTTTAACCACTATTACATATCAGTTTCCAGCATCACTAACAGGGAATGGACCTGCGATATCAAAAGCTATAGGCTCAACAAGGGCACCTGCGTTCCTCCATCATTTGTTTGATCATCTACTTTATCTCGCTCATTTTGTTACCGTGCTTATAAGGATCAGTCTTAAGACATCGCATCTTGTATATGTGGCTGCGAGATAACTTTTGTGCTAGCGCGTGCTAAAGGGTTTCTGAAAAAGTTGATTTCTGCATAGAACAAACAGCACATTTTACATCTTTCTTTCTAACATAGAATAAATATTACAATTGAAACTGAAAAGAAAATTTAATAAGCGTGGATTGGTATGAAAAATCAACATATCGGAGAGACTAGTTAACTTTTTTCATACCAACCCAGGAACGTTATTATAACACAATCAGCAACTTTTTTATAAGGGTATTGACAATTAGCGATCAACAATTCCATAAAGAAAATATAAATTATAATGAGAAAAACTGCTTTCCCTAAAAACATTTTTGAGCGCCTTATAAATATAAACAAAAATAAGAAGATGACAATAAGGGAAATCAACAACAGGCATGTAGCAATTGCTTTTACTTCAAGTCAAGGCGAATTCGTTAACAGTAAAGAGAGCTGGATTCTCGACAGCGGCGCGTCGTCACACATGTGCAGAGATTATTCTGCTTTCACAAACATAAAACAAATGGAGCAAAACGTCATGTTAGCTACAGGAAAAAACGTAACAGCTACGGGCATTGGTAATGTTATGCTTACATCAAATTTTGCTAACATCACACTTAATAATGTTCTTTATATACCACAACTACACACAAATATTTTATCTGTAAGTAAAATGTTAAGTAAAGGCCTCATTAGTCTTTACTTTCTGTTGCTGTTCTGTGCCGTGCCGTTCTGCTTTTTAAATTATTGTAATTAGTTTTTCTGTAACAACAAACCAGCCGTTAATAATACACAAAGAAAACACAATACACAACACAATAAAAACAACTACAATTACAATGACAAAAATGGTTTGTTAACAATTTTGCACTCACACTACCAAACAACTTTCAAGTAACTTAACGTTGAATTCTATTTTCTACTGATTCGAACGGAACAGAACAGAACGTCAAAGTAATAACAAACCACAAATACATATTTTCCATTTAACAGAAATTGATCAGCTGATTCGTCACGGAACGGAAAGTAAAGACTAATTCTGCCTTAAAGGTCTTACAGTAAATTTTGCCGGTAATAAGGCTATAATTACAAAAAATGGTAGTCCTGTATTTGAAGCAAATTTAAAGTGTGGAATATTTATTGCAAAATTTATATATGAAGAAAGAGTAATGGCAATAAATGAAAGTATTATGACAAAATGTCAAATATGGCATTCGCGCTTCGGTCATTTAAATTATAAAGATTTGCAGAACCTACAAAAGTACAATCTTGTTGACGGTATAGATACTAATTTCAATAAAAATACCAATCCGTGCAAAATTTGTGGTTTATGCAAAATTACAGCCAAACCGTTTAAAACGTATACAAATATACGAACAAAAAGAGATTATATAAATCTATATAATATGTACCGCAATTAAAGGAGAGAATTGAAAAATCGAAGATATACAACAAGGAGATATGTAAATTAAAAGTATGTACTTTTGAAAATATGTCGCACGAAAAAGTGTAAAATATGTTGCATATTATACCCTCAATTTTATTTAGTAATTATTACTCCAGATAAGTGATGTTTGCTTTTGTTTCGATATGCAGTTTTATATTGCTTTAGGTTTGAAACGCTAGCTAAAATTTACTGAAAAGTAAAAGTAGTTAAAACGCTAAATAACATTTTTTGTTTTATTATGGCCATGAAATGTGTAGCAATTTTCCAGAGCTTAGGCAACATGCAAAACATTCTATGTTATTGTTGGGTAACATTTCTTTTTAGAAAAAAAGGCAATAAGTTTTAATGTTTTGAATATTGTTACCGTAAGCTATGAATATATTTTGCTTGTTTATGTTTTAAATTTAGGTTAATTTTTATATGTGCACATTTGTAACTTGATGATAATTGTTAAACTTTATGTTTTTAAATAATATATATTTAGATATTTTCCTGAAGATGTCATCCGATGAATGACGAAATATTGACATAATAAAACGAAAATAATAATATCTTACAAAAAACTTGACCTTAAGCTCGGTTATTATAAAAAAAATCATTGACATCAAAAAGATTGAATAAGTTGTTGATTTATAGATTTAGATATACAACAAGAATGAATGAAAGTCTTATAACTTATATAAGTATACACAAATGTATTTTTTATTAATAAAGTAATCGTTTTAGAAATAACATCCTAACAGAGGTTATGGGCCCAGTCTTCACGTGGACGGGAATTTAGAAGTATTACGGCTGTGTAAAATTACTTTGAAGGATGCCTGGATCTGTGGCGCAAATTGAAAAATTGTCTGGTGACAATTATAGTACTTGGGCTATTCAAATGAAAAGTTTGTTAGTTAGCCAAGATTTGTGGTCTGCTGTAGTGTCACCATGCAAGCCAGATGCGTCAACGGGTGAGAAAGCCGCTTGGGCAATAATGGACCAAAAGGCATTAGCATCAATTATTTTAAGTGTTAAACCATCGGAACTATTGCACATTAAAAAGTGTAATTCAGCAAGTTCGGCATGGACGGTTTTGTCTAATTTATACCAGGCGAAAGGGCCTGCTAGGAAAGTTAACTTATTTAAAAAGTTAGTTCGTTTCCGTTTTGACAGTGGGTAGAAGTTGGCTGAGCAAATCAATAGATTTTGCAGTATAATTGATGATCTTAAGGAAATAGATGTCGAAATATCCGATGATATGCAAAGCATATTATTTCTATGCAGCTTGCCGGAAGACATGGACAATTTCGTAGTAGCTATTGAAGCTCAAGATGTACTGCCGAAGCTAGAAAATCTTAAGGTGAAAATTCTTGAAGAAGAACATAGGAGAACTGATAGAAAAGAGAAGTTTGATAACGTTTTTGAAGTTAAAACACAGGGTAAAGTTTTAAAAAGTAACCACTATCAATACCCAAGCAACGAAAAAGTGGAAGTTCATCGTCGTAATAAAAATGTAAGGTGCTATAGCTGTGAAAAAGGGGACATTAAATCCCAATGTAAAAACGTAAGTACTACAAGTACAAACAACAGGCATGTAGCAGTTGCTTTTACTTCAAGTCAAGGCGAATTCGTTAACAGTAAAGAGAGCTGGATTCTCGACAGCGGCGCGTCGTCCCACATGTGCAGAGATTATTCTGCTTTCACAAACATAAAACAAATGGAGCAAAACGTCATGTTAGCTACAGGAAAAAACGTAACAGCTACGGGCATTGGTAATGTTATGCTTACATCAAATTTTGCTAACATCACACTTAATAATGTTCTTTATATACCACAACTACACACAAATATTTTATCTGTAAGTAAAATGTTAAGTAAAGGTCTTACAGTAAATTTTGCCGGTAATAAGGCTATAATTACAAAAAATGGTAGTCCTATATTTGAAGCAAATTTAAAGTGTGGAATATTTATTGCAAAATTTATATATGAAGAAAGAGTAATGGCAATAAATGAAAGTATTATGACAAAATGTCAAATATGGCATTCGCGCTTCGGTCATTTAAATTATAAAGATTTGCAGAACCTACAAAAGTACAATATTGTTGACGGTATAGATACTAATTTCCATAAAAATACCAATCCGTGCAAAATTTGTGGTTTATGCAAAATTACAGCCAAACCGTTTAAAACGTATACAAATATACGAACAAAAAGTTTGCTAGAAATAGTTCATACGGATATTTGTGGCCCGATTCGAGTGAGTTCAATAGGTGGTTTTGTGTATTTTATAACCTTCATCGATGACTTCTCTAGGTATATCAACGTTTATTTTATAAAAAGAAAATCTGATGCATTGATTGTGTTTAAAATATACAAAGAAATGTGTGAAAATCAAACTGGGTGTAAGATTAAAAACCTACGAAGCGACAACGGAAAAGAATATATTAACAAGAAATTCCAAAAATTTTTAAATGAACACGGTATTAAACAACAGACTACTGTACGTTATACTCCCCAACAAAACGGAGTGGCTGAGAGGGCAAATAGAACCCTAGCAGAGATGTCAAGATGTATGCTTGAAGAAAGCAAATCTCCTTTATTTTTATGGGCTGAGGCCATTAATACCGCTGCGTATATACGCAATCGTTGCCCCACAAAATTAGTTTCACATGTTACACCTTTTGAATTGTGGAACGGCAGACGACCCAGCGTCAAGTATTTTCGCCGTTTTGGCTGTAGTGCAATCGTACTTAATAAAAAGGCAAAAGCAAAATTTCAACCAAAAGGTAAACAATGTGTGTTTGTAGGTTATTCTGATGAAGCAAAAGCTTACAGACTGTACGACAAAACAGAAAGAACTATTGTAATTGCAAGAGATATAGTTTTTCTTGAGAATGATTTTGACAAGTCGGAAACTGAAGTATTGAGTAACGATTTTGATTTATTTACAGCCGATTTAAATGTTCACAACAGAAACCCAAATAATGAAATAAAAGTAAACGTGAACAAGTGTGGTGAAAATGATGAACATGAGTGTGAAGAATCGGAAAATGCAGATGATAAAAATAATGATGAGAAAATTTTGGCACATAACAATAAAACTGATATCGGTGAAATAAATGAAAGTGGTACCGAAATCAGCACTAACGAAGATTTTGAAAGCGCAGATAGTACTCCTAATGTTCGTCGTGGAAGCCCGAAAATCATTCGCACAGGAAGACCAGGTAGGCCGAGAAAAATTTATAATTCTATCAATATATTACAAACTTATGATGATGGTATAATTATACCACTGTGTGTGAATGAAGCATTAAATAACAAATTTTCTTCCGAATGGCTTAAGGCTATGCAGAAAGAATACCAAGCACTTTTAAATAAAAATACGTGGACGTTAACAAGCTTACCAAAGGGTCATAAACCCATTGGTTCTAAGTGGGTATTTAGCTTAAAAAGAGATAAAAACGGTGAGGTTGAAAAGGTAAAGCTAGGTTGGTGGCCAAAGGCTGTTCCCAAATGTATGGCTTAAATTACAAAGATACGTTTTCTCCCGTTTTAAAGTATTCTTCAATTCGCCTACTATTAGCACTCGCTGTAGAACAAAGTATGTACTTACATCAGATGGATGTCTGCACAGCATACTTAAATGGAGAATTACATGATGAAGTATACATGCGGCAGCCTGAACATTTTGTAGATGTTGACAGACCAGATTTTGTTTTGAAGTTGAACAAAGCTATTTACGGTTTAAAACAGGCAGGCAGAGAGTGGCACACAAAATTAGATGGAGTATTAAAATCAATTGGCTTTAAAGCATTTATTACTGAACCATGCTTGTATAAAAATAGTAGTAATGGTCGAGTGGATTTAATTGGAATCTACGTAGATGATATTATCATTGCCAGTACATCAATTGATAATATTAATGCAATTAAGAAAAACATATCAAAACACTTTGAATGCGTTGATAAAGGGCCCTTACAGTATTTTTTGGGAATGCAAGTAGAAAGAGATGGTGATTTAGGTGATATTTATTTAAGCCAAAAGCAATATATATATAATTTATTACAGCAGCATGGATTCAAAAGATGCAGATCGGCATCAACGCCCTTGGATGTAGGGTTCCAAGTTCATTGCGACAACAAAAACTGCATTAGAGTTAACTCAACGGTATACCAAGGTATTGTTGGTGAATTAATGTATATTGCCATTTCTACTAGACCTGATATTATCCACTCAATCTCTAAATTGGCACAACGTTATAAAGACCCACATAAAAAACATCTAGCAGGCCTCAAACATGTGATGCGGTACCTATCCACTACTATTGATTTTAAGCTACATTACCGTAAAACTGGAAAACCTATTATAGGTTTTGTTGATGCTGACTGGGGTAGCAACGTATTTGATCGCAAGTCATATACAGGCTTTGTTTATATATTAGCTGGTTGTGCTTTTAGTTGGGAGTCCAAGAAGCAGGGGTGTGTAGCGTTAAGTAGTACTGAAGCTGAATACGTGGCGTTGGCGACAGCTGCAAAGGAGGCCGTATATTTAAAAACCCTGATTTCTGAGATTGGTATAATGAACACCAAGGACCCAATTTCAATAAACAGCGACAACTTGAGTGCTCAACAAATAGCGAAAAATCCTACTCATCATGCAGCCAGCAAACACATCGACATTAAATATCATTTTGTAAGAAATTTATTATATGAAAAAATTATTGAACTACATTATGTAAACACAAATGATATGATAGCAGACATACTAACAAAAAATTTGCCTAAAGTAAAACATTTGCATTTCATAAATCTTATGGGATTCAAACATACAAATTAAAATATTTTTTTGTAAACAATACATTCTTGTTGAGTGGAAGTATGTTGATTATAGATTTAGATACACAACAAGAATGAATTGAAAACCCTAATATTATCTTTAACAAATGTCATAATAAGAAAACATGATAAATACTTTTGTAACTGTCTTATAACTTATATAAGTATACTCAACTGTATTTTTTATTAATAAAGTAATCGTTATAGAAATAACATCCTAACATAAGTCAATACAACGATCTTTTTTATTATTTTAGTGTTGAGGATGAGTAGTTCGTTTATTATGTTAACATTAGCTTGTGCCAGTGAAAATCTAAAATAAAATCGAGTTTTGGGTGATAAGTTTTTGTTCGTTTTTTTATTTTGTTATAGAGTTTCTGACTGTCAAGTTTTGAGAAAGTTACTCTGTTGTTTTGTTTAACAATTATTTTTGAGAACCTAGGAGTCATTTTGTTTCATTTACACTCTTTTTTGTCATTCTCTAAAAAGGTTTGGGGGTTGTCTCTATTTTTGTTTAATCTTTTAATGCGTTTGTCTATGTCATGTGTCAGTTTTCCTCTAATTAATTCCAGTAATTTGGTCTAAATTTATTTAAGCGTTTGTATGTATTAGTGGTGTGTATCGCAATTTAAGTCTTTTTCAAATGTGGGTGCTCTTTCATAGAATAATTCAAACGGTGTCAGTTTTGTGGCGGTGTGTATGGAAATATTATATGTCATGATTATTTCGGATAGAACTTATAATGCCGGTTCTCATGCCTTACATTTTTTCTTAATAATTCTATATATTTATGTCATCGTTAAATGTAGTATTTCGGCTGGTGAATTACTAGTACTTTGTTAAAACTAAGTGTAATGTGTGTAAATTTTGCACGAAATTCAGCACTTTGTCCACAAAAGGGGGGACGGTGTAAGCTAGTTTTAAGTTTCAAATGTTCAAATGTTTCTTAAAAGTCTCTATGATTGTGGTTGATGTAGTGGTCATTTACAAACTTATATTGATCGTCAGTATTTCAAATATCCTCTAATAAAATTTTATATCGAACAAGTGTTTTAAACAATTCTAAAAATGTCGTCGACTGTCATTTTGTAGAGAGTATATTAAGGGCAAGGTATGGTTTAAATGTGTCGTTCATTACAGTTTCGTTGTATTTTGGTTTGCGTATTGTTTTGCGCATTTTATTTTTAAACACAGTTGCCAGAGTAAGAAAGGAACTTTCGTTTTTTTTTAATAATTTAATGGTTAAATGAGTTTAAGCCCTTTTTCGAGATTGTAATTCCGTCGTCCTAATTTTCTTCGGCAGTGTAAATGGTCATTCCTGCTGTTCCCTGAATTGAGTCGTTGTCGATTATATTAATAGTGACTTCTTTATTTTTAAATACTTATTTAGATTTTGGTTCTTTAAGGTTCATGATACAGGTAAGTGGTCTATGGTCAGTTACAATTTTAAATTTACGTCCAAAAAGGTAGGTCCTGAAGTATTTTGTAGCACAAACAATAGCAAATAATTCTTTTTCTATTGTTGAGTTATGTATTTTACTATCTGTTAATGTCCTGCTAGCATAGCATATTGGCTTGTCACTTCCGATTGGACTTTGGGGAAGAACTGCCCTTAAAGCATTTGTTTAGACGAATGGTTTTGAGAAATCTGGACACTGAACTATAGGGTCATTGGTCAAAAAATGTTTGCACGGTTTGAATATTTGTAGGTACTTCTTATAAAATTTTTTTTATAAATTTTTGGTAATAATCCTATAGTCCTAAGAATGACTTAATTTCTTTTAGAGTTTTTGGGATAGGAAAATTTATAATTGGATAGAAAAATTTTAAAGGCACATTATTTTTGTAAAAGTTCAGATTTATCTCTCTGAATTTTTTAAGATTGATTTTTTTAGTTTTTAAAAAACCTTTTTCAGATTTAATAATCTTCTTCTACAGAAAATGCTGTTTTTGCACGATATTTTGGGTGCATTTCTATTTAGTGGAATCCACTTGCAAGATCAAGGGTGGTGAAATATATGTTTTTACCCAATTTGGCAAGTACATCTGTAATGTTAGGTATGGGGTACTTTTCACAAATTATTTTTTCACTCAGTTTCCTGTGATCTATGACTAGTCTCCATTTTGTACATAACTAGCATCTTTTTTCTTTGGAACTATCCATACAGGAGCACTCCAAGGTGAAAAACTTGGTCTTCTAATGCCCTGTCGTAGCACTTTATTTATTTCTGTCTGTTTCTTTTCCTTATGAACATAAGGGTAATTGTATGATTTTATAATAATAAGTTTGTCATCAGTGGTTTTAATTTTACGCTTTATTTGTTTAGAGAATCTAAGGGAACTCCCTTCTTTAAGGAATATGTCATCGAATTTCAAACAAATGCTTTCTTTTTTCTTCGTTCGGATGGTCCGTTCTCCGCACTTTTGTTGTATTTTCTTCTTAGTGAAATGTGCCTAAGTCTGTGATAAAGTTATTAACCTCAATAAAATTTTGATATTGGATGTTTTTTGCGGGTTGTTAAATGTAGAATATTTTTTTCTTCGTTGGATGTTTTTTATATATCAACGAAGCTATACCAATATTTTGCGATAAAAATACCTTCCGAAATAAGTATGTCAGGTTCTACAAAAATTTTTTGGTATAAAAAAATCGCCATTTCGCAATTCAGCTGGTATTTTAATTACCAAGGCGAATTCACATAAGGTGGCAGCGCGGCTACAACAATACAACAATAAAAAGAAAAACAGGTACTTAAGTGTATGATAAACTTTAGAACACACATTATTACTACACTTTTTTCTTACCCTTTTCAATAACGTTTTTACTAAGATTCGTTTTTAAATTGATTTAAGACTCTTCTTACCATTCTTTTTTTAAGAATAATAAAAAAATAAATTTTGTAATATAAAATGATTCACTTTTGACACCTATTCTACACATTACCAAATTAAACAAAAAATTCTCAGCTGCCGCAACGATGCCACCTGGTAAAATTAATTCGCCTTGTTTAATTACAAATTTTAAATTGTAGTAGTATTATGTTTTTTTTAAGTTTGTTTAATATATCAAGTCATATTAATCCATCGAAATGATTATGGAATCTAAAGACAAGTAGTTCCATCTTACCTTTTCCCTGAATTCTTCAAAGTATGGTAAGCTGATTTTTCTTGTTTATTATTATTATATTGTGTTTATTAAAATTGAGGTTATCGTAATTAGTTCGCAGGTCCTATTTTTGTCTCTTCGGCTTATAAAGGATGATGATGCTCCAGTGTCTATCAGATCTTTTTAATGGCTTACCGAAAGTAGAGAATTCATATATAACTGAACTTATAACTATTTTACTATTTTACAAAATTATTTACAACCTAATTTCTATGTTAAAATATGCTAAGTAATTAGTAATGACATGCTTTGTTACCGTATGCAATAATATTTGTTTTTGACCGTCTGGAAATACGTCAGCAGTTGCAATCGACAGGTTTTTGACCCGAAGTTTAATGAACTGCAATTAGGTCGTTTTATTTTGGGAATTGAATGTTTTTTATATTAACACCTCCCCACTTAAATCCGATCGTCCTCGTTCGGCTGGAAATAAGAAATGTATGCATTTCTTGCTACATCCTTGGGTTCATTTCCTATGGATTCCGATAATTCCGGCATAGATACGTGTATTTGGGGCTGTTGGAACAATAAATGATTTATTTTTTTTCTTACACACTCCAGTTTTAACAATTACAAAGATTGATACGAATATTGCGGTTAAGGCTAGTCCGAGATTGAAACCCAAATTCTGCACATTTTTACGGTGGAGTAGATCTATGGCTTCTGTGTTATTAAGTTGCATTTCTTTTACCATCTCCAATGATAGTTCATCTTCGATATTTGGATTTGGGTTTCTAGGCTGTAAAATGGCAGGTAATGGCTTTATTTGTGCTGTCTCAAATGAGTTGTAGATTTCACCCGATATAGAAACGGACTCGTTATGGAATTGCACTAAAAATGTACCAGTGAGGTTTCGAGGTTCTTTGTTAATTAAAATCGTTCCATTATAGTTATTTAAAAGAATTGTTCCGGGCAAAATTTCATCTACGGTGGGTTTATTCCGATTGTCTATTAAACTGTAATTTGCTGGTTCACTTTTAATCAGTCTTGGTAGGCAAGTGTTATTGTCTAAATTTTCTAAATTTTTTCTATTGCATATGGTAAGGTTATTATAGTCCTTGCATGCATTTTTTATTCCAAATATTACATTATCACATATTAGGATTTTATTGTAAATAAT
The DNA here is from genome assembly GCA_937654795.1 of Cistogaster globosa. Lineage (NCBI taxonomy): Eukaryota > Metazoa > Arthropoda > Insecta > Diptera > Tachinidae > Cistogaster > Cistogaster globosa. The sequence goes on from OW569407.1 coordinate 39,255,572, forward strand.
CTTGCTTATATGTTTTTTATACTTAATAGGTTTAACTAATATTTCATTACAATAATTTACATTTGTTGTTGGTATACTAATGATATAAACAATAGAATCATGATTTGACGCAATCTTAACTTCAGCGAATTCAAATGCTTGTTCTAAATTTACAAACTGTATTAAATCTGAATTTATTTCATCTTTAACAATATTTATTTCTAAATAAGATAATATAAATGAATTAATTATTCCGATTTTGGCCCAATGCATGGCCAACTTGTATTTTAGGGCCGTTATGGCCTGCTCTTTTATGGAGTTGGTGCTACTATTGTTTATGCTTCTTAATATTTCATTAGTTATTTTAGTTATTTATTTAAATTTTGATAATCTGTTTATTACTACTTGCTTATTGTTATTTCTCAACATTTTGTTTGTTTTTTTCCCTTAGATTTCGAAATCGTCGTGGTCAGGGCTCCCAGCTATCCATTTCCATGCGGACCCTAAAAAATTCAAGAATCTTTTGGATTTTGGTTTCAATCTATCTAGATACTCCTGAAGCTCTTTCAACTCATGTCTAAGGAAGGGATACAGGAAGTGAGCTTGACTAACATTTTGGAAAAGTGTTTCTTTTAGGTTGTCGATTAATTCTTGGTATTCGTCCATATTAATAGTATGAATCAGTTTGAAGGTTCCAGTCTGTATCTTCGCTTGTCCGGAGTTCATAATCACTAATTGTGAGTTCGTGTAGTCTATTATTTTGATGTCAGCCCAAGTGAGGGTAAAGAGTAATCTGCAATTAGAATTAGTTTAAATCCTAATGTTATTTTTGTGAATTTTTTTCCTGATTCAGTTATAACGGTAGTGTTCTTATTTTCTCTAACTATTTCCTTTCTATATGTCTTGCTGAGTTTTGTCTCTAGTCTTTTGTTTTCTTTTACGTTAATAATTTTTCCAGGTTCGTAAGTTCTAGGTACGGTCTTTATCTTATTGTGATAAGTTATGTCTTCTAATTGTTTTTCTTTTAATCTCTTGACGGTGTCTTGTTTAACATTTTCTATATCTACGGGATTAGTAGTAACTCTCCCCAAAAAGAAAGAGGGTTTCTTTTTTATGGTTGAGTGTACCGAATTGTTGTACTCGTATATTGCTCTGTATAAAAGTTCTGAGAAATTCCACTGTCCATTTCCGGCTTTCAGACAACGCGTAACTTCTGAAAGTGTGGAGTGAAATCTTTCTATTTGCCCATTGACGCTACTGCTATAAAGTGGAATTCTGAATACCTTTATGTTATATTGATTTTCTAACATGAAAACAATAGCCGTGGAATTGAATGATTTCTCATTGTCCATGACAATTATTTCCGGCATACCAAATGAAAGTATCATCTCTCTTAGAGGTTCCTTAACATCTTCAACAGACCGAGATTTTAGAATTCTAACTTGCGCGAATTTTGAAAATTTGTCTATAGCGGTTAGTACTGCCTTTTTTCCTGTCATGAAAATATCTATGTGGACGATTTGCCCGGGGAATTGCGGTATTGGCGTCTCTTGGATTGCGGTTTTTTATTTTCTTTACACACTTTTCTCAATACTGTTCCTATGAGCCCGATGGTGTTCTTTAAGTATTTCACTTTCCTGCTCTTCGTTGCTTTTCAAGTCCGTGACTATTTTCCTATAATATTTTACTCTATATTGGGTGAAGTTCTTTCTATAAATTTCTTGTAATATTCCTAATATTTTATCCAATGTATATATGCAATTAGTTACTGAGGGATTCAGATATTTTTTTAATATCTGAGTCAGGAACTCTGGTGTCATGTCAAGTTCGTTAATTCTATGTCTGTGAAAGGTAGGAAAAACAATTTCAAAGTTATAAGACGGTTGGCTTTCTTCATTTGAAATGAATATTTGATTTTTAAAGGCGTTAATGTGGGCATCAGTGTATTGTATTGAGTTTTGGTATGAACTTTCGTCGCTGTTTTGAGTTGGAGTTAAGGTATTTACAAGAGTGTTCTCAGACGAAGGTCTGGATAAAGCGTCGGCAACTACATTAGCACTGCCTGGTTTTTATTGCAGTTCATAATTGAAATCCTCGAGAAATGCTTTCCATCTCCTAAGTTTGAAATTTGAATTTTTGTTATTTAAAGCATATGTCAGAGGAATATGGTCTGAAAGTATTTTTAACTTCGTGGAGCCATAAAGGTAATTCCTTAGCGATTTTAACGCCCATACGATAGCGAGCAATTCTTTTTCATTGGTGGCGTAATGTTTCTTTGCTTTGCTAAGGGTTCTTGATAAAAATACAATAGGTATATTTTCTTGGGATAGCACTGCTCCCAGTGCGTAGTTAGAGGCGTCTGTCGTGAGGGTAAGTTCTTTTTTAAAGTCCGGATACGCTAACATAACATCGTCAGAAATAAATATGGTCTTAAGTTTTATAAATGCATCCATTGCTTCTTGATCTTAATAAATTGTTATCTTTTTTGACATATGTTTAGATGAACGTCCTGCTTCCCTCTTAAAAGCATTGTCAATGGCTTTGTAATTTTGGCATAATCCCTGATAAAGCGTCTATAATAGTTTGACAATCCCAAATATGATCTTAGATCTCTTTCAGTGTTTTGGGTGTTGGGAAATTTGGGATTGCTTCTACCTTTTTGGGGTTTCTTTTTATTCCTTTATCTGAAATGATGAATCCCAAAAATTCCACTTCTTTTTTAAGAACTCCCATTTATCTAACTGAACTTTCATGTTTGAAAGTCCGAGAATTCTGAAAATGGTATACATATTTCTGTAATGGTCTTCTTCACTTTTGGAGAATATTATGATATCATCCATATAGACAAAGCAAATTTTTCCTATCCATTTTCTCAGTATATCGTCTAGTGTACGCTGAAATATGGAGGGCGCATTTCTTAAGCCAAGCGGTAATCTAGTAAACTCGTATTTACCATTGTTGACTGAAAATGCTGTCTTTTGTCTATCAACTTCCCTTACCGGTATTTGGTGGAACCCGCTTTTAAGGTCTAGAACCGAGAAGAATTTGTTTTGTCTCAACTGTGGGAGAACGTCATTGATTTCCCGAATGTGATATTTGTCCGGTAATGTCTGTTCATTTAATTTCCTATAGTCTATCACCATCCTATACTTTTTCTGACCCGAGTCGTCGTCTTTTTTGGCACTATCGAAATGGGCGGGTTGTAAGGTGACCTAGAGGGTCGGATGATGCCTTGTTTCAAGAGGTCTTGAATTTGTTTTTCGATCTCATCCTTTAGTTGTACGTGTAGGGGTAGTATCTAGAATATACGGGTTAATTGGTTTTTGTTTGAATATCAGCAACTACGGCTGTGGTATATGTGAGATTCTCATTAGGCACAAGGATTTATGACATCCAATAATTTCTTGTAGTTTGTCTTTCTGCTTTTGTGTTAAATGATCTGTCCTGATATAGATGTTGTTCACCGATTGCGAAATCTTTTGTTTTATTAAAATTTTTAGATTTTTATTGATTAGCATGTAATTATCTGCTAAGTAAATAATGGCTAATAGTTCTTTTAAAGTATCGTTTCCTAAGATGCCGTGGAAAGTATTTAACGTTCGTAATAGATAGAATTTTATATTGTCAGTGTCTTCGCCGAATAGGTTAATGAATGTGTGGTGGGTGATTTTATTATCTCCACCTACTGAGTTTGCAAAAAAGCAATTTTGGTTTGGCAAAGGATTTCGTACTAAGCTAGGTACAATGTAATTTTTTTTTTTTTGAACCAGTGTCGATAAGAAGGTTTAGAATTTGTCCTGTATTCGTCCTGCACTCAAAATAAGGTAGAGACGAATCTACTGGTCTAAAAAATGTATATCTACGAATTCTTGAGTTTCTGTCTCTAAAGTCTCTGTTTGTTTTTGAAGGTAGTCGTCTAATGTTGGAAATTTCTCTTCCTTCTCGTAATTTTCTAATTCTTCATACTGGTTGTCGTTAAAATTAACATATTTTTTAGTTTGTAAGTGGAAGTTTCTTTACATCTTTTGTGGGTTTCAAAAATGTTCGGGTTGATCGGCTGGTCTTTTGCCGAAAAATGATTATTCTGAGCTGGCCTATTCATATAATTTACAGCCTTTGACCTCATGGAAGTATCCACGTCCATCGGCTCAGGATGTGGTTGGGGCTTTGGGGCGTTTGGCCGTGGTGGACCAAAATTTGGGTTTGGATGCCTTTGTGCATGTGGTGTTTGATACTAATTGTTCTAGTATCTTATATGAAGAGCTGGTCTGAATTGCTGAAAGTTGTGAGATGGTTGTGGCATATGAGCTAGTTGAGGGTAAAAGTTTCTTTGCTGTTTATCCTAATGTTGTATTCTATTAGTTGGTTGTGGTATGAGCTTATGGTTGTTTGGGTTTGTAAATTGAGTTCGCACGAATTGGTTTTCCATTTTCAAGCATAAGTGAAGTGCTTGTGGGAGGTCGTTAGGTTCTTTCATACCGAGATGTAGTGACATATTGCCTTTTAAACCTTTAATGAAGAAGTCTAATGCTTTATCCCTATATGTTTGTGCGAGAAGGTCGAGAGCTTCTCTGCTTACGTCCATGCAGGATAATTTATTCATAATAAGTGACAGATAGGAGTATACATTTTGATAAAAGTCTTGGACTTTAGTATTGCCTTGTACTAGAGTATTCATTTGGTACTCTAAGATGGTCAAATCCCTTTTGTCTGCATAATGTAGTGCAAGGCATTTTGTTATGCACTCCCAATTCAAGGGAGTATTTTAAGCCTCTAGCGCCGCGTCTGCACAACCTACAACTTTTTTTTCGAATCGTATTCAGTATTGCAAAATATTTTGGGGTTCCCTTCATAGAGTCATATAGTCTGAGTATTCTGTCTATGCTCTTTTTCCAAGAGCTAAGTTGCGAGGGGTTTCCGGAGAAATTCCTTATATACCATACAACGTCGGGACTTTATCTAAATCGGCTAAATCGTTCCTATATCTTTCTTCTATTACCTGGTCTACACCTCCTTTATTTGCGTTGGGATCTAGTATCTGATTAATTGCTATTTGACATTGCTGTGCGCAAATTCTAGCTATCATTTCTTCCATGTTTCTGTTATTCTCATTATTAGGAGTTGGATTTGGAACATTAATATTCCGGACTGGGGGCCTGACCAAGGTATTAGGATAAGACATAATTTATTTTATTAATAAAAATTATATTTGTGTTAAATTTTTTCTTATTTTTATCGCAATAGTGGTTTTAAAAAGATTATATTTGTGTTAAAATATTTCGTATTTCTATTGAAGGGTCCCTTAGGAGTCGCAATAGTGGTTCTAAAAGGTATTTTTTACGAGATATTAATATTTTAAAATTGATTCACATTTAAAGCAAAAATTTTCTAAATTGGAAATTTATTTAACTTTAATAATTTTCACTTTCTCATAGGATTTATTTTTTAATCAGTTAATATTTTAGTAAAATTTTCTAAATTTTGATTCTTTAAATTTTAACTTCTAAGTTTAGTTTAAATCGTTTTCTCTTTTCAAAAAGATTCACTTTTCCTTGCAATTTTTTTCAAAATTAATTCTCTAAAATTGACTTGTTAAATTTACTTTTGATTTATTTCACTTTTCATATGATTTGTAATTTTAATTGGATTCTATTATTTTTTCTACTTTAAAATATTCTTTACGTTCTTCTTTAAAGTATTTTTGTATTGTTTTCACTTTTAAATTAAAGCTAAAAATAACTTAATTCTATTCTTACATAAAAATGGTGATCATCCTAATGGAGCTGGTAGTGGGGTATTGTTCCTTTTTCTTTCTAGTACTGGGGTACCCGCGTCTCACACTATGTTCTCCACACATAACGTCCTTATTTTGTTGATGATCCTCCTTGGGTTGCAGCCTATGGGGTGCTTTTTATTGGGAGTCCTTAAATCTGCAGCCTATGGGGTGCTTCTTGATTTTATGGATCCCTTTTTCAAGTTGGGCGCCAATTATTTATTTATAAATTTTTAGTTAAAAAATAATTGAACTTTAATGTGTCACTTTCAAAATACAACTGAACTTATAACTATTTTACAAAATTAATTACAACTTGAATTCTATGTTAAAATAGTAATTAATAATGACATGCCTTGTTACCGTATGCAATAATATTTGTTTTTGACCGTCTGGAAATGCGTAAGCAAGTTGCAATCGACAGGTTTTTAACCCGAAGTTTAATGAACTGCAATTAGGTCGTTTTATTTTGGGTATTGAATGTTTTTTATGTTAAAATATATATATAGTTGCATTGATAATATTGTTAAAAAATAAAGTCTCGTTTTAAGTTGTTTTTAGCAATGGATCATAATAATATTCCTCTTAATTTGTGTATGGTGTTCGTTCTATATCAATGTTGTGCATTTCCAAAAGTATTGTTAAGGGCATTGTTGTAAAATCTTCGAGTTTGCTCAAGTCCGTTACTCGTTACATTTTTCGGGCAAGAATGTCTATTCAGCTTGAATGTATTAGTGGCAGCATTAATTTGGGGTTTTTGAGCATTGTTCATTCGGTTTTTATATCCAATTGTATTTTTTTTTTTTTGTTTAATGATGGTATATTTTGATAGTATTGTCTTAAGAAGTACTAAGGGAATCTGTAGTAATTTTTCATTATTGGTTGGTAAGTCTGAGACAGTAGATAAGTCGGAAGGTGTTTTGTTCATGTCTACAAAAGAAAAGGGTTTCGGCTATCCTTTAAGGACTCATTGATCTAATGCTTGAGCCTAAAGGTTCTTTGAGACCTGACAGGAATGTGTTTAAACACATTTCGGCGATTATTTTTTGTTTTGCCTCAATAACGCTAGAATTGATTACATGTAATAGATTATTATTATTGATGGATGACTGTTTTTATAATTGAGCTACAGAAATGTTGGACAGATGGGTTTGTTTGTTTTTAATTATGTAGGTCCTTAATCAAGGGGTTTCATTCCTTTTAACGAAATAATGCAGAATTAGATTATGTTTTTTGCTTTCCCAAACAAAGGAAGTACCATAAACATTGAGTACTTTGTTAGCTTCACACGCTATTTTGTTCCTAATTGTTCGTAAAATAATTTTTGGATAGTTCGTCCCGTCTGTGTTAACTAAAAACCCTAATATGTTCTTTCACTGCTTCTGAAATTTAAAGTGAATCAAATATTGACTTTGGTATGAAATTTGATTACAGTTCGGGGAGTGGAGTCCGAGGGGTTATTGTTATCTAAGGATATTTCAGTGTTTTCTGGATAAGTATGTATATGGCATTTAAAAATGTTTTTGTACGGTTAGATCCAATATGATTTAAGCATGAATGAAATAACTTTATTTTTGAAGTTTTATATATACTTATTTTACACAATAAACTATAAAAACCAAAAGCTAAATAAATTTATTTACCCTTGTATTATTATTAGTAATCTTAAAATCTGTCGATTTCATTTTGTTAGTGATTTGATGGTACCGTGGGCTTAGTTGCCTTCTTCCTTGTTGATCCAGTTTTACGGTGGTCAGATGGAGCTTCTTGTTGGCTGATAAAATATAACTTCTGCATGGCAACAGGTTTTATCTTCTTTTTTATGGGATGATAATTTCTATTTTTTTAATAAAAGCAAGTTAAAAATTTTTATGTTTTTATCTTTGTAATAAATGTTTTAATTTTTAACCGATTTCAAAAAAAGAAGGATGTATTCAATTCGACTGAATGTGGCTTTTTAATGTTTGTGCCTGCAGAACTCCGTCATTTCTAAACCGATTTTGAAAATTTTTTGTCAATTGATAGAATGTGTCCGCGCACAATATACATGTTTTTAAGTGTATTATGAACCGTAAAGCGTGTAAAAGGTGTCCCAATAGTTAATATAATTTGATGTCTGTTGCCAAACTTTTGAACAAAGTACCTTTATTGCTAAGTATTCTATAATAACAGGTATAATTTTTAATTTTGGAAATACTTGATGTAACATGATGCATGTAGCCAAACTTTTAAATCGTTATAGACAGACATCTGAAATTTACAAATAACCTTTATTGATAAGTCCCTTATAAGAACGAGTATAAAATTTGAATTTAGAAACTAAGGGAGCTCCCATATTTGAAGTAACGTATATGGCCCTATCGTTTGAACCGTTATATATAAACACTTGCAAATTAAACAGAATGTAGAATAAAAGACGGAATAACATTCTTTAATTAATCAATAGCGATTGTCTCCTTATTCATATTATTCTTGAGCTTAGATACTACTTATGAGAAGTTCGCTTTTTGTGTTCTTACTTTATTTTGCGAAATTTTCCTAACTTACAATTACATTTGTTTGTCTTGTTGATCAATGTCACATAAGCAGAATTATCAGAAATGTTTAAATGAAATAGTTCAATGTACTTGCCGGGTATGAAATATATTTATTGCGTCAACAAAAATAGTTCACATGGGCTCGAAACATTCGTATTATAATTATTATTGTTCTATTTTTATTTGTTATTATATTTCTTAAGCAGATTCTTATGTATAGTTTTAGATTTTCCATTAATATTTATATCTACATTTTTATTATTTATAATTGTTACTTTATATCAACGGTTCTCAAATGGGGGTCCGAGGACCCCTGGGGGTCCGTAGCAATCATCCAAAGGGTCCGCATAAAGAACCGAAAGAAAAGTGTTTTCAAAAATAATAAAGGTTTTATTTTGATCTTGGGCTTCAGAGGGGTTCGCTAAAAAAAATTAGATTACTAGGGGTCCGTGAGCAGGAATTTGATGAGAACCCCTGCTTTATATGGACCATGATATGGTTGTTAATTTTTGTTCTTATTTTCTGAGTCTTCTATATTTATATCTATGCTATTTTTATTCTTGTGTGAATCTTAACTTCTTTTAATTTTTGTTTCTTCTTTTAATTTCTTGCATCCTCAAATGAAGTTTTTAGTCTTATTTTTAGTTCATTACCGTAATTGGCAAGGTTATAAATTCCGTTATCGTTCATAAAATGTTCACCTGGTAAGTTTGGTAATTTACTAAATACTAGTTTAAATGGTGAATACTCTGCATCAACATGAGGTGTTAGGTCTGTTCAGTAACTAAAAATGTTTACTAATTGTTGCTAATTTTTACTAGACCTCAAAAAACTTGCAAGTAGAGTGTGAAAAATAGCGTAAAAATGTGAGATGGACAAAATTTGTTGCAAGTTTTGGCTAGTAAAATTTACCTGCAAGAATTAGCCAACAGCTGTTTCTTACTTTTGTTTTCAAAATAATTTGCTTTAAAAATGTCTGATAAAAGAAATTTTTGCAACATTAAAGAAAATGCAAGTATTTGGCAAGTAAAAGAATATAAAAATAATATTATTTTGTTATTTTTCTATAATTTAGCTATGGAAGTACACAGCACAGAAGTGTAAAAAAAACAGAAATTTGGTTAGGATCTTCAAGCCTTTCAGGTGTTTGTATTGTTGTTAGAATTAAAAGTACACAAGATGAAACCTTCAATGGAATGTACTTTTTCTTCAGTACAATTTAAATAAGACTAGTACAATTATTATGTATAATTCTGAATAAGTTATACATATGAATAAAGTTCAAATTATTTTTAATACAAATATTTTTACATTAAATTTGCAATAATAATGTTTATTAAAACTAACTACCGAAAGATAAAGAATGTCATGATGCGCTTAAACATCATAAACGCCTTTGAAAATGACCAAACAATTAAAAAATGTTACAATTGAAGAAATGTTAAACATATTATGTACATATTTCAGCTATTTGGTTACTTAGAGTGTTATTTAAAATTTTTCCCTTTTGGTTATCAGTTTGCTGGCTTTTAGTTGTCTATTGTTTTATACTATTTAATGTGCATACCGTACAGTTTTTAAGACTTACATATCATTCCTAAGGCCATAACAATTTTCTTTGCTAGTTTTTGCTAGTAAAGTTACTGGACAAACCTACTATATGCAAAACAATTATATAGAATCCATTCATTCCAATTTTCATCTTCAACAAACGATAAAAAATATTCATTTAACACTCGATGATTTCTTTTTACAGTACCTACAGTCTCGTGATGGTAAGGTGTTGAAAATCATTGTTCTATTCCTAATAGTTTACATATGTATATCTTTCATCAATTCATTTGTGTGATTATCAGATTTTAATGTTTTAAATATACCATGTTTCAATATAGATTCTTAACTAGTCCGTTAGCTACTGAATTTGTTTCTTTTGTTTGCAAAGGGCATGCGATAATGTACTTTGTTATCTCACATTTCACGGTAAGTATATATCTGAATTTGTCAGATGGACGTAGTGGACCACCGTATCGATTACAATGGTTTTAAACGCCTTTGTTGGGGTGTCTGTAATATTTCAAGGTTCCCTAGTGTGTTTTATTTGTTTATTTCTTTGGCAAATATCACATAATTTTACATAATCTTTTACCATTTTTGTAATATTTTTCGATATAGATTTCTTTTTTAATTTTAATATAGTTTTTCTAATACCGATATGACCTCCACATGGACTTTTGTGGTATAAGTCAATTTATTCCTTTCATTTCAAGTTCTCTCTTATTTCTTTTGACCTTGTATAAAGTAAAATTTCTACATTATCATATTTTTTATTTAATATATTTTTTTTAATTTCTCCGGAGCTATAATTTCAAATATGTAATGATCTCTGCAGAGAGCAAATATTTTATATTTGGAATGATGTTTTAAAATATATGTGAGTTTTTCCAGTAGGTAGGATTATCGCTACACATAATAAATATTTGATTCATTAAGTCGTTTTAGATATTGATATCTAATCTAATATTGAGGATCTATTCTTTTCGTCGACTTTTTATAGAATATATAAAAATGAAGTGGTGATGGCTTGAAAACGGCAGGAGCGATTTGTCAGATTTTTTTTATTGGATTAAATATGAAATAAAAAAAATATAAACACAAATAAGTTATTCACGACTTGACATGTTCGTTCGAACTGGTTTGACAAAGCTATGTTGTTGTCAGTTGTACATTTTTCCTTTTAGTTTTACTGTGTAGGTACTCGTATACGAGTTTGTATATAAATGAGCTTGTATACATGCAAACACACTAATACATTCTTAGCATACGCTTAAAAAACGTGTAGATCAAATCAAAAAACACAAAACAAAAAAAAAAAAAAAAAAAATTAAAGACCAAATAAAGAGAGGCAACATCTCCAACTTTGGCCAAACCGAAAATTGTTCTAACATATCAACAGTCATGCATGTATTTTTTTGTTTGAAGATTTTTTTAAATTCATTACTATACATAGCTGCACAATTTTGTGGATAAATTTTACTTCAATTAGAATTCACAATAAAATCATATGTACACAAATAAAATCACATATACAATAAAATACATATGTATATCTTATCGTTTTTTATAAATTATGTCAAAATCAGAGTCTGACAATTCAAGTCTTATTCGTGTTAATTTAGATAAAGAATTTTCGTCGGAAAAGAGTGCTATCAGAGGTCTATGATCTCTATGGTCAGTGAATTAGAGAGAGATATGGTCTAAAGAAACTGCCAGCCCAATATATTCCTAGCAATTCTTTTTCTATGACAGATTTATTTTTTTTATATGTATTTAGAGTTTCACTCGCAAAGAATATCGGTAAAGCTGCTCCTATTACCTTGTGATAGTACTGTGCCAAGGGCAAAGTTAAATGCGTCTACGGTTAATATAAAGTTTCATTGAAATTTGGGTATTGAAGCATCGGTGGACTCATTAATTTTGTTTTTTGTTCTTCGAATGATTTTTGGCAGTTTTCTCTCCATTAAAATTTTACATTCTTCCTTAGTAGTTTGTTTAAACATTCTGCTATTTTAGCGAAGTCTTCAATAAATTGTCTATACCAATAACAAAATGCTATGAATCGTCTTACGTCATCTGAATTTGTTGGAATACATTTTTATTGCTTTAAATTTTTCTGGATCTGGTTTGATGCCTTCTGAAGTTATCAAATATCCAAGATATACAACTTCGTGTTGAAGAAAACATTTTTTAGGGTTTAGTTTAAGATTATATTTTTGTAATCTTTCTAGAACTTTTATCAGATTTTTACAAATGCTTGAGATTCCAATCCTGAGAGTGCTATGGTTAGCATGCGTTAGAAACTGTTAGAAGATATTTTTAAGACAATTGGCAATCGCGTGAATTGGTAGTGACCAGTTGGAGTTATAAATGCTGTATACGGTCTGGATTTAAGATCAAGTTCAATTTGATGAAAGAAGCGTATCATATTGTTACGAAGATGCTTTATTTAGGTTATAAAAAGAATAAAAATAATTGTCACCGACAAAGTAAAACGAAATGACTTATTGTGTCTGTTAACAAAGCCAGAAGTTTCCACAAAAACTTCTCAATCACAAAACAAAAACACCTAACATAGAGCAATAAAAATAAACGCAACACACAACTACACAAAGACCTACATGGCATAACGACTACTAAAAATACAAAGCATGTATAATAAATTCAAAATAATAATGAAAGGTTCTGGAATCAAATTACAATCATCATGTGTCTGAAATGATAAATGCGTAGTAAAGAAATATTCTACTAACAGATGGAGGAAGCAAGGGACATACAGGCTGATGCATTCTTAGTGAAAATGTCAACCAGTAAAGATCTTGTGGTAAAACAGATAAAACAGTGGTAAAAAGTTGCCATCGCGTATTTTTGTGTACTAATAGCGAATTAGTAAATAATCGCCTAATTAAAGTAGTAATTAAACTGTGTGTATTAAATTTTCAATAAAAGAACTCTATAAAATAAACGTTTGTAAATTTAAATAAACGTAACAATATCCTATTCTATCAAGAATGTCATCCAGTCTTTTTAATGGGAATTTGTCATTTACTATTTTATCATTTACTTTTCCGAAATCCGCTTGGTCTGTTTGTCCCTTTTTCGGAACTAGAAATAGTGGGGAATTGTAAAAGCTAATGGATGGTTCTATTATATTATCTTTGGGCATTTGTTTCAAATCAGAATTTATCTCATTTGTATGGGCTTGTGGCAATCTGTAATTTTTTATGTTAACTGGACTTTTACTATGCAACTCAATATTTTGTTTGTTTAAATTGTGTATACTTTTTTCAATAATAAAAATAAGTTCACCTTTTTCATGATTATTTTTATTTTCGTCTCTCTTAAAATGAGAGGGATCTATAGTTTGATCGTGTTTCTTTTGAAATTATAAAATTTCGTATTTACATAATGCTATTGCTTGAATATCCAAATTCTCTAGCATTATATCCTGTTCTGTTGCATTCAGTAACTTTGCATGTTTGTGTCCATTTGCAGGTGCAATAATATTTGCTACATAAACGCCTTCTGTTATTTCTCTACTCTGTATCACACTGTCGTCATTTATACTAAAGTTAAATTGTGTTGTTATTTCTGTTTTGCTGGTACTCCCACACTATTTACAAATTGAATTGTTTTCAATTGGAATTTCAGTGGTTTCACTTTCTATATGCAGTGATTTGTTACATCTTAAATTGTTAAAAAAAATCAATTCCTGGTATTCTGTCAGTTTTTATTGGAAAATCTTTATGTACGACCTGAAATTTTTAACAATTAATTTATTTTCTACGTTTATTTTTATAAAAACAGATCCTAATGATCTTAGGAAATTCCACTTAAATGTTGTCATTAGGATTTTCATTATATTGATTTAAAAGATTTTCTTTACACAAAGAAAAAAAAGGTCCTATGTCTAATGTTAATTCTCTGTCCGTATTTTTAATTTTATATAGTTTGAAAATTTGAAGTTAAGTTATATACCTTTTTTAATTTCTTTCCTCCGGAGAAATTCTGTGGATGTTCTCCGGAACTTCATAGTTCTCCTGGTTGTTCATTTGAATAATGTTCTTATGTCTGAATCTATTATTATTTCTGTATTTGGATGATGATGAGTATCGTTGTTTCTAGTATACTGCTACTATTATTGTTGTTATGCCATGCACAATTTCTATAACATGTATTTTTTTATTTTGCTTCTTTTTAACATTTTGGTACACAATGTTATGCTGTGTGTTAAAAGAAGTGGCCTCTTCTGCAATTTCTACTGCTTCGATTCTACTGGCTTCTATTGATTTTGCGATATTCCTATCAGGTAGTCTTTTTTTTAATGCACTAAATGCAATTAAATTGTTTTCATATAACACTTCGATTAGCTTTACTTATATTTGCGATTTGTAGTTCGTTGAGTTTGGTTATCAAGTTATCGATTCGTTTCTGCAAATGTGAGAATATCACCTTGTTGTTTTATTTTGTTTTTGCTCAAATTATTAAGTATGTTATTAGATATCTCTTTAGATTTGTATTATTTCCTTAATTCATTTATTAACTCTTGAAAATTTGTAGGCCCAACATTTTGTTTAATACGGTTTTGCACTTTTTGTTCCACCTTTCTTTTAAAATAAATTGGAAAAAGCTTTTTTTTAGTATTGTCAAGTGTATTTAAAAAAAATTATAGTTTAGAAATAAAATGACTTATCTCCTCTTTCCTTCCTCCAAAAATCGGAATAAACTTTCCTACTGAAACTAGATCTACAGTATTCATTGTGGTTATTTTAATATCGTTTACCTTTTGTGTATTATAATGTATTTTTCCATGTAAAGAGGTTGGTAGTTTTACGTCTATCTCTGTTTTTTATTGTAATTTGAAACAACTTGTCTCTGACGTCAGCAAAAAATGCATTAGCTGCATTCAATCAGCCGATTGTATTTTACATTGGGTACAACTCTTATTTCTTCTAGGCATAAGAATAAATATTGTATGTGCTTGTCAATTGTATCTTCTTTTGTTAGTATATTTACATTAAGACATTTGTAAGATCGATCAAATGTTTCTCTTATTAATCTAATTTTTTTAGTATGGTTTGCCATTCCATGAATATTTGCAATTAAACAATACGTTTAAAAAAAATTTTTATTATTATTACTAGTTTTTTTTTTTTTTTTTTTTTTTTTTTTGTTTTAATAGTTTATCTAACTTGTGGCTACGAATAACATATTTCTTATTTATTGAATGTCTAGGTATTCGGTATAATTTTATTTACAAATATGATGCACTTAAGATTACTAGTATTACCAATGAAAAGAAAATGGTGTCTAGTTGTTGCTTGTGATCTATAATATCCACATTGTTAAGCATTTGGTTCTACAATTTTTAAGGTTTTTCCTATCATTTTTATTATTAATCAGTGTTGCGGCTTGGTAACATTTTTTACATTTTTCGAAGACTCCACTTAACATGTATAATTTCGTTATATTTGGCCAATTTTCGTAACTTTTGGTACAAAAGAAATAACGTAACATCACCAAAAAGGTACTTTTTTCATTATTTAAGGTAAAAACCTCTCTTAACATATTAACCTTTCTTAACATATCAATTAATAATTTTAATAACAAAGGCTACTTGCAAATGCTATCAAAATCCTACAAAAAACAGGTTTGAAATAAACAAAAAATAAGGTTGCTGAAGTTTTACTCTATTCTATTGGTGAGAAATCACGAAATGTTTCTTGCTTCACGAGTAGAAACAGCAAAATGTTTCTGGCAACAATTTTTCCCAACTGTAAAATAATGAGTTGCACTAATTTTATGCGGAAGACTACTCCATTTAAACTTGCGAAAATTGTTAGCAACTTTAGTTATTCCGCTTTAAAAATTTGACCATTTACTAGTTATACCATACCGTTCGTACCTTGATTTAGAAGCTGTCTTTTAATTTCCTCGAAGAAGTGCCGGATTATAATACGCAGAAATTTTAATAATTTTATGTGAAAGTCTTAAGCAAAAAAGACTAAAACTAGTTTTTAATAACGGTATTTTTTAAATTATTGAAGTAGTAAATTCTATTGAAGAAAAAGGTTAAACGGATATAGTTAAAAAATCCTACCTTAATTAATTTTATTGATTGGCTAAACATGCACTTTTTAATCACCAAAAAATTTAATCCCGATATAAATGCTCATAAAAATCATTAGGCTGAAATTGTTTTTTCATACTGTTACGTTTATTTAAATTTATAAACGTTTATTTTACTGAGTTCTTTTATTGCAAAAGAAATAAACACAATTTATTTACTACTTTAATTAAATTACACTTTTATTAGACGATTATTCACTTATTCGCGATTAGTACACAAAAATACGCGATGGCAACTTCACCACTGTTTTATCTGTTTTACCACAAGATCTTTACTGGTTGACGTTTTCACTAGGAATGATTCAGCATGTATGGCCGTTGCTTTTATATACCTAATGTTACGGCTCTTGAATATACTAGAATTTGCTCCATCTGTTGGTAGAATATTTCTCTACTACGCATGATGATTGTTATTTGATTCCAGAACCTTCCATTATTAATTTGAATTTATTTATACATGCTGTCTATTTTTATTAATCGTTATGTAGGTGTGTGTGTAGTTGTGTGTTGCATTTATTTTTATTGCTTTATGTTAGTTGTTTTTGTTTTATGATTAAGAAGTTTTTGTTGAAACTTCTGAGCGTTGTAAACATACACAATAGGTTATTTCGTTTTACTTTGTTTGTGACAATTATTTTTATGACCTAAATAAAGCATCTTCGCAACACTGCCGCCCACTTAAGCCTTTTCGTCCCGAATAGGCTCAACATTACCTTTGCCATATTTGGCCAGCCGTTCCAGGTAAACAACTTTCATTTTTGACCTCGGATTATGGTATCTCTGTATCCGGTAAACCACATCATTTAATTTCTTGATCACCTTGTATGGTCCCTCCCAGTGAGTTTGCAGTTTAGGAGACAGACCTTTCTTGCGTTGTGGGTTATATAGTAGAACCATTTGCCCTTCAGTAAATCCCTCCGTGTTTGCTGCTCGATCATATCTGGCTTTCATTTTATCGCTAGACATTTTAATGCGATTACGGACAAACTCATGAAGCTCATGCAGGTCTTCTTGTGCTTGCGGAACATTTCCATTGTCTTCGTCTGCAGGTCCCGGTTTAATACCAAATTCTAAATCTGCTGGCAGTTTTAGTTCTGTCCCAAACAAGATTTTTGCTGGACTACGTGAGGTTGAATCATGTACGGCTGACCGATAAGCTAGTAAGAACTTTGTTATATGCTCATGCCAATCCTTTTGGTGTGCACTGACTACTTTTCTGAGATATTCCTCTAGGGTACGATTAAATCTTTCTACCATGCCATCAGACTGTGGATGCAGCGGTGTCGTTCTCGTCTTTTTGATACCATACACGTCACACATCTCTTTGAATATGGCCGATTCAAAATTTCGTTCTGGTCTGAATGCAGTTCTAGTGGAACACCGTATCGACACACCCAATTGTTAACAAGAGCGTTCACTACTGTTTTGGACTCTTGGTTTGGAATGGCATACACTTCGGGCCACTTGCTAAAATAATCTATAACCACTAGTACATATCGGTTTCCAGCATTACTAACAGGAAATGGTCCTGCTACATCAATAGCTATCCGCTCAAAGGGTTCACCTGCGTTGTATTGCTGAAGCTTGCCACGACTCTTTCTTGTAGGACCCTTGGCCGCAATGCACTGTTCGCAATTTACTATCCAATCAGCTACGAATTGTCGGCAGCCTACCCAGTAAAATCGTTGCTTTATCTTTTCCAGCGTTTTAGTTATCCCCATATGACCCCCGCTGGAACCATTACCTCACTCCTTTTAGAAGTTTACACGACAATTAAGTCTGTTGTGGTTTTGCCATCTGTGCTTTCCCAAGATCGGTATAAGCAGCCATCTACCACTTTCAGGCTATTCCACTGAGCCCAGTACGATTTCGCTAGTCGGCTTTCTTCCGATATTTCATTATGGTTCGGTCTTCTGTTATTTTGTTTAGCCAATATAATTTTTGCCAAAATTGGGTCCTCATTCTGTGCCTTCGACCAGTCTTCGCTTGAACCAATTTGGGTAAGCCGCACGTCAATGATGCACTCATTTTTTTCGACATTTGTGCAGTGCTTGCACTCTACATTGCATGGCCGTCTTGAAAGCGCATCAGCGTTGTTGTGTTTTCCGCCTTTTCTATATACAATACTAAAGTCATAGTTTTGCAAACGTTCAACCCAGCGTGCGAGCTGCCCTTCGGGGTTCTTAAATTGCATCAACCAACGTAGTGCGGAGTGGTCCGTCCTTAAGATGAAATGTTGACCACATAAGTACTTGTGGTAATGTTTAACACACTCCAGCACTGCCAAAAGCTCCCGCCGTGTAACGCAGTAATTTCTTTCGGGCTTCGAGAGTACCCTGCTGTAGTAGCCAATGACCTTTTCTGTTCCATCAATCTCCTGAGAAAGTACTCCTCCTATTCTATAGCCGCTTGCATCCGTGTCCAATATAAATTTCTGTCCAGCTATTGGATAGGCGAGGACTGGCGCCGTACACAAAAGTTTCTTGAGCTTCTGGAATGCTTCTTCCGCTGCCTTATTCCAGTGGTACGTTTGCGACTTTCTGGTCAACTCATGCAAGCTAGCAGCCACTTGAACAAAGTTCGGCATAAATCTCCTGTAGTATGTGCAAAGCCCCAGGAAACTACGCAGCTCATGAAGATTTTGTGGGCGAGGCCAGGTCTTTACTGCCAGTACTTTGTCTTCATCAGTTGATATGCCCTCAGCTGTTACACGATGCCCCAGGTATTTTGCCTCCTTTTGAAACAAGGCACATATTTTAACACTTAATTTTAATCCTGCAGCTGTTATACGCTTAAATACTTCATCCAGGTTTTTGAGGTGTTCGTCAAAAGTTTTCCCCATCACGATTATGTCATCCAGATACACTAAGCACGTTTTTTAATTGAGACCCTTAAGCACACGTTCTATTAAACGCTCGAAAGTAGCTGGAGCGTTGCAAAGCCTAAATGGCATCACCTTGAACTGCCATAAACCACCACTCGCGCTAAAGGCAGTTTTCTTCTTGTCTTTATCGGCTATCTCTACTTGCCAATAGTTGCTCTGCAAGTCTAAGGTAGAGAACCATTTTGTTCCGGCCAACGTGTCTAAGGTATCGTCAATTCTAGGCAGCGGATAACTGTCTTTCTTGATGACGTCATTGAGCTTCCTGTAGTCAACGCAAAACCTGGTACTGCCGTCTTTCTTCTTTAATAAAACTACTGGCGAACTCCACGGACTCGAGGATGGCTTAATGACTCCGTTCCGCTCCATTTCGCTGACAAGTTCCTTGACCTCGTTTCGCTTTGCTAGGGGAACACTTCTCGGTGCTTGTTTTATAGGCCTCGCTTCGCCAGTATTAATTTTATGTTTCACAACTGCCGTTCTACCTCAGCTTTTATTACTTAGGGCGAAGACGGAGGCATGTTTTCTCAACAACTGCTTTGCTTTGTTTTTGTCAGAAGGTGTTAGTTCTGCCACCCATTTTTGCACCTGTTCTGCTAGTAAATCTCTTTCTCTGGCTTGTAATTTGGGGCATACTGTATTCACCGCACAATTTATTATGGCTTCAGCTGGCTCACATCGACCTATCTCAAAATTTCTGTTATGGTCTTTTCGTTATTGGACAGATTGAGTACTCTCACAGGAACTCTTCCATCGTCGCAGATTTTTACAAGGGCTTTAGCTGTTAAAATGTCCTCTTTTACTTCTGTTGGCTCTACCACCCACAACCGGTTATCCACGCAATCTGCCTCCACACGTGCCCATACTATAGTTTCCGCCTGAGGTGGTAATTTCTGGCGTTCAACGGCAAATAGCTTCCTTACTGCGGTCCTGCTCTCATAACCAACATCCAGGGGTATCTCCACATTACGCCAGATCATTATTTGCTCGCCCATGTGCAGATTAATACCGTTGGCTATCATAAAGTCTGCACCAATGATAACTTCATCCACTATATCGGCGACAACAAATACATGGTCAACGCTGATGTCTGCTAAGTCCCCAGTAGCCGTGCGTAGTCGTACATTATTTAACGGTTCCACAGCGCCTTTTACTAAATCGGGCCTTATTATCGACTGAGACGCTCCTGTGTCTATGGTGAGGACTTGCTTTCTTCCGTTGATAAGGCCACAAGCAGTTAGGTTGCTATTCTTCTGTTGCACAATTGAAATCGAGATTGTGGGGCCATCGGTTGTGGGAGCTAGCACTTGCCCCTTAGCGCTAGCTCGATTTAGTTTAACGATGACTCGAGTGATTTGGTATTGTTCTCCCGCTTGTTGTCCCTGGCTGACGACACAGATCTTGATCTTTTCTTTGAAGATTTGCAGTTGCGCTGGAGGTGGCCAACTTTTCCGCAGTTGAAGCATTTGGCGCGAGACTTACTCTTTTCTTCCTCCATTATTTGTTTGACAATACCTTTTATCTCGCTCCTTTTATCGCCGTGGTTATACTCATCAGTCTCAAGACATCGCACCTTGTACACCTGTGGCTTCGAGATAACTTTTGCGGTCTCCTGTGCTAGCGCGTACGAGATAGTTTCTGCAAAGGTTGGTTTTTGCATAGCACAAACCGCATATTTAACATCTGGATCTCGTATACCATTCACAAATGCTTCAATTTTAAACTGATCGAGAAACGGATGATGTTCGCCTGGGTAAGTCAGCTGCACCAAATGTTCAATTTCCATGGCGAAGTCTTGAAGCGTCTCGTTCGCCTTTTGAACCCTGCCTCGTAACTCCATTCTGTATGGTTCACTTTTATGCTCACCTCCGTACTTACGTTGTAAGGCATTCATTATGTCCTCATAATTATTTCTACTTCTGGCTGGTAGACTTTCGAGTATCTCTGCTGCTGCTCCCTTTAAGGCCAAAATAAGCTCTATAGCTTTTTTGTCATTGTCCCATGTATTCTTTTTGGCCACTGTTTCAAACTGGAATTTAAAAACATTAAAAGGTGTGCTGCTGTCAAAGCTCGGACTATTTATCTTGCTAGCATGCTCAGAGATAACTCTCACTGGTCCTTCTCGAATTTGTAGATCGCCCATTTGCACTTTTAATTCATGCAATTCATCGTTCAATTTTCTATCTAAACCGGACAATTTTTCATCAAACTCGCTGACTCTCATTTCCACGACTTCCACTCTTTTGCCGAAGGCTTCTGATATTTCTTGAAATTTCTCGTTAACCTCTGCTAAAAGCCGTTCTCCGTTTATAGTAGAGCTTTCTAGTATTGCTTTTTGAAGCTTCTGGTTATTTTCTTCCATTTTCTTTATTTGGTTGTCCTGCTCCCGATTATTTTCTTCTATTTTCTTCATTATCTGGGCGCTCTGCTTCTGGTTATTTTTCTCTATTTTCTTCATCATAGCTGCAAACATACAATTCAAGCCCATAACGCTGATTGTTGCTGGGGCACATACTTCAATCTCTTTTTGTTCTTCTTTTTCTCCGTATTCGTATGTCCCAATATCAATACCTCGCTGATTGAATTCGTCTATCAAGCGCTTTTGCAACTCCGCTTTATTGCCCGCTGTCGGCAGATCCAACTTACTTAGCTCCATTTTTAGCTGCTCAACTTTAAGCTCGTCAAATTTCATCGTGATTTATTTATTATTGGCAATCCCACTTCTGACACCAATTGTTACGTTTATTTAAATTTATAAACGTTTATTTTACTGAGTTCTTTTATTGCAAAAGAAATAAACACAATTTATTTACTACTTTAATTAAATTACACTTTTATTAGACGATTAATCACTTATTCGCGATTAGTACACAAAAATACGCGATAGCAACTTCACCACTGTTTTATCTGTTTTACCACAAGATCTTTACTGGTTGACGTTTTCACTAGGAATGATTCAGCATGTATGGCCGTTGCTTTTATATACCCAATGTTAAGGCTATTGAATATACTAGAATTTTGCTTCATCTGTTGGTAGAATATTTCTCTACTACGCATTTATCATTTGAGACACATGATGATTGTTATTCGATTCCAGAACCTTCCATTATTAATTTGAATTTATTTATACATGCTGTCTATTTTTATTAATCGTTATGTAGGTGTGTGTGTAGTTGTGTGTTGCGTTTATTTTTATTGCTTTATGTTAGTTGTGTTTGTTTTATGATTAAGAAGTTTTTGTAGAAACTTCTGAGCGTTGTAAACATACACAATAAGTCATTTCGTTTTACTTTGTTTGTGACAATTATTTTTATTTATTTTTATGACCTAAATAAAGCATCTTCGCAACAATACGTTTTTCTATTATATGAAAAAATGTAACTGTTTTTAAGGAAAAGCGTAAGTTTTTCCACGCTGGCAACACTGTTATTAATATTTATTTAATTATATAAAGAAACAGATTATCTTTTAAATTTAATAATTTTCTTATTCTATAGAAAATCTTTTGTATTTTTAATTTTTAAAATTGCTGTTTCTAAATCTTCTAATCTTGGGCATTGCTAGTATTAGATATCTCGTCTTTAAGGATTTTTAATTAATTCTCTTGTCTGGAAATGAAGCCCCTTATGTTTGTTTTAAACGATCTAGATGTGCCAACGAATGATATTTTGAGTTCTTCTCTGGTTTCCCTTAAATTCTGGGCTTCTTCAAAAATATTAGTTTTGGTCCCGCATTGAGGAAATCAAGCTTAGTTACTTCTTCTGGGTTTCCTTCATTTAATAATTTTTGCGATCTGCGTTTAGCGGCTTTTAGTTCCTCAAGGATATCTTTTAGAATTTCTACCATTAGGCTTCTTAAAAGTAGACAGGATTTATTTAGGCCTATTTCTCAACTGGAAGGATTAGTTTATTTTACCAAACGTGCCAATGCACTTTTTGAACTATGAATTTTTTTAATTTTTATCAAAAATGCTAAGGCACTTTCTGATTTGGCAGGATCGCCATATAGAATAAAAGTAGATTATTATTCTTTAAGTGATTAATAACAATTGCCTCCTTATTCAGCTTATTAGAAGTTCGCTTTTGTGTTTTTACTTTATTTTCCGAAACTTTCCTAACTTACACTTACATTTGTTCGTCATGTCGATCAATTATCAGAAATGTTCAAATGAATTAGTTCAATGTACTTGCCGGTTATAAAATATATTTTTTGCGTCAACAAAAATAGTACACATGGGCTCGATCATTTTTGCATTGGAAAAAAATTAACTGTTGTGTAACGATTTTGTTTATTTAAAATATTGGATTACATTAAAAAGAATGAATTGCCAAAAGGCGTCACAAGCTTAGTTTAGCGATTAATCCAAAAGAGTGAATTCATGAATATGTTTTAAATAAGTTTTCTTTGTATGTTGTGTATGATGTTTTATAGATACACAGAATGTCAACTACTTTGACTCGTATATTAGGAAGTATAAATATTTAAAATAATAAATTATAGGGTGTTACAAAAGTTGCTGTTATTTGATGTATAAGACCAAACTGTTGAACAGTTGTAGACAGTTGATTGAAATTTGCACAGAATCTTTATTGCTAAGTCCGCTATAACAAGTAACAAAGTTGAAATTGGAAATGAACAGTTGTCCCTATAACTGATGTTATTGGACCTATATGCCTTTATCTGTGAAACCGTAAGAAACAAGCTTTTAAAAATCCATTACAAAATAAAGTTTATTAATAAGTATAAATATTTAAAATTAAAAATTAAAGGGTGTCCTAATGGTTGTAATTTATTGTATTTGGACATTTTTTTGAACAGTTATAGACTAACGCTTGGTATTTAAACAATTTTTTTACTGTGTCAGCAATACAAGGTGTACAAAAATAAAGGGTTTGTTTACTATTGTATATTTCAATAGAGAGAAGCAAAAGTTGATATGCCGTCAACTGTGTTTTTCCACTGCGCCAGTTATAGTTTAAAAAACTAATCGTTGTAAAAAAACACACGTGTGAGTTTTTCTGTTGTAACAATTAAAATAAATTTTATTGTTTCTTTCCTTTTTCATAAAACTTGTTAAGTAAATATAAAATTGCTTAATATATTGATTTAATTTTAAAAATAATATTTTTAATAATCAGCAATTTTATTTACTTGCATTTTGCAATTAATATTGAGAAGGTAAATAAGCCATATATCGAAGAGTCTGCATTTTCTATATTTCGCAACTTGTTATTGCCGATCCACATTTTACAATTTACGTTTGTTTTGCATTTTATTAATGTAAGGTGTTTGAACTAATTTTGTGTTTTATTTGTGTGTTGTTATGTATTAGTGGTTTTGGTGGGAGTAGATGTGGTGGCATAACTCGAGCACAAACTTCACTTAATATTTTTTTCTTAATTTATAATTTTCTATCGCCCCATATATTTGTTTTTTTTTTTTTTTTTTTAATTGGAGTATTTTCATTGTTTCAAATAATATTGAAAAATTAGAGGAAAGCATGGTGTTCTGCCCGCTGCCTCGAAGGACATGGACAAATCTTGCTAATTTTCAATATAAAAATTATCAAAACTATGTTGTTGGATTGACGTATTTAAATTTTCTCTAGCTCATTTGTTGCCTTGGTGAAGTTGATTTCAACACTAACACAGAAATACGTCGCTGTTGCATAAGAATTTGGAAATGAATATTGTAGAAACGCAATGAAAAACTTAGATATACGATGTGCATAAAAATTTTGTTTCTAAAGCACAAATCCAGAAAAGAGTTGGCAAACTTTAAGTAAAGAGTTCAAAGTTATTGCGTCTATAAAAAATATTTTATTTACAAAAAAAATCGGTTTAATTAAAGTTTAAATTCATAAAATCTTTTTTAACTAATAATTTTAAGTATATAGAATAATATTTAATTGAATTATGGCATGTAAAAAACGTCGCAGCGCACTAAATATAAAAATAATTTGTGTTAAGTGTAGAATGGAGATCAAAAAAGATACTGATGATTATATACAATGCGATAAATGCAAAACATGTTACCATCCACTATGCACAGGTTTAAACAGGCGACAGTTTAAGCATTTATTAAACAATGAGAGTGAAGAGTATATGTATATTGATTGTAACGAAAGTGGTGAAACAGTAAGAACAGAATTAAATGAAATAAAAAACAACTTTGTGACAGTAATAATGAACTCGATCAGCTGCAAGAGTTGTTGATATTTATGTCAAAACAATTTGATGAAATTATACAGGGTGTATCAGAAAATAAAAAGAAAATTTATACTTTGCAAAAAGAAAATCGTTTTCTAAAAAATAAAATAAAAGAATTAAAAGATTCTATTAAGCTTTTGAGTGATCAAAGAGTTAAAAACAATTGTCTAATAAGTGGCATAAAAGATGAAGTTGGTACAAAAGCTGTTGATAAATTATTAGATATATCTAAAAATGTAGGAATAAGTCTAGGAGAAAATGAAATTGAAAATGCAATAATTCTAATGGTTATAATAAACTAACGATGGTTGTCAAATTTGAATATATTAAATCTAAAATTAAACTGATGCAAGTGAAGAAGAAACTAAGAGAGAAAAAAGCACCATTAATTATTAATGACTTTCTTAGTAAAGAAACTTTAAATATTTTCAAATATGCTAAGACTTTAAAAACTGTTGGCTACTGTTCTGTTTATACATATAATTGGAAAATATACGTGAAAAGTAGCGAAATTTCAAGGCCAAGATTAATTAAAAGTGAACAAGAAGTTGATGATATACTGATGGAAGCTACAACGAATTGATTTAAGAGACGCAGAAGCAACTTTAAAGAAGCAACTATTGTAGATAGATCAAATCTGATTGAGCAGGATGATGAAGATACTTCGTGTTTGACACCTTAATAAGTATTTAATATATATATATATGAATATATATATGAATTAGTACATTGTTTATATCTATAAATCTTTTACTTTTAAATTTCATGGAAAATCACAATTTTTTCAATATTGAATCTTTTAATAACTTGTTAAATATAATAAAATATTCAATGTTTAATATTGTTTCAATATATATGAGAAGTATTTCTTCAATTGGAAAATTTAATAAATTTAGGGCAATGATTTCTAAATTTCAAAATCTACCCAGTGTTATAGCAGTTCAGGAGACATGGTTTTCATCTAATATTGTTCAAATTTATAACATTCCTGGTTATAATGTGGTACATTGTTGTAGATCTGACAGCTATGGCGGAACTTCACTTTATATACGAGATTGTCATCAATTCAATGTGGAAATGTGTAGCACTAAAGATTTTGTAGAAGCTATAACTATATCAGTAGAAAACTGAAAAATCAATGGAAAGCCTTTGAAATTGACAACGTTTTATAGATCTCAAAAATGTAATGTTGCAAAATTTTACCATGTTATTGAGGAATTATTAATCAGTTTCGGTCGAAATCCTAGTGTTATTTTAGGCGACTCTAATATCGACTTCTTGAACTATTCGTTATCGGAGGACCTAAACAATATATTACTTGTTATAACTACATGAACTGTCATCACCTGTTTACGCGCCCTGGATCGGGCACATCTATTGATAACGTTTATAGTAATATAGCAGAAAGTCTTATTGTAGATACAATAGGATCACTTTTAACTGATCATAATATAATTTCGTGTAAACTCAGAAACCAAGTTTGTGGTCCTGAAATTAAGGAAATTAATTGGAAAATTTGCGATTATGAAAAGGCAAGAGATAATTTATATAACTATTTGAGTTTATTCAATGTATCTGGTAATCCTACAGAAGACGTTTCTCAGCTAATACCATGTACTACTAATGCTTTTCGGAATTCAACAGTGTACAGAATGGACAGGAGAATAATTAAGAATGAATTGACTCCATGGATTGAAAAAAATCTGCAGTCCATTATAATATATAAATTTAAACTTCTTAAATTAAGAAGACGACAAGCAAGAAAGGAGTTAGATTACAGGTTGAGGAGGATAAGCAATGTGATTAGGAAAGCATGTAAAAAATCAATGATATCTTAATAATGTAAAAAAATTTCAGTATGAAAAAAAAGTGTTGGAAATTCTTATGAAAATCTGGGTAGAAAAACAAAAAACGAAATAAAAATAAGAAAAAACAGCGGAGTAGTAGTAGAAGATAATCGTGAGAAACGCAAATTATTCAGCCAATATTTTCTGAAGGTTCCGAAAACATTAAAAGAGCGGATCGAATGTTTACTAGATGATTCTGTTAACGCTCTCAGAATGCTCACTTATTGTCGAACTACATTAAATTTTACGCAAACCACTGACTTGGAGGTTGAACAAATTATCTCAGGACTAGATTTATCATAAAGTGCTGGATGGATAATATATCTTCAAGAATGTTATTCGAATCTAAAGATTCAATTTCTTCACATTTAGCCAGAATTTTCAATTGTATCATAAACACTTCCATATATCCAGATAAACTAAAAATTGCCAAAATTGTACGCATACCAAAAGAAAATAATGCTACTGATTTAAGTAAGTTTCGAACAATTGCTTTATTGTCAGTTATTGATCAAATCTTTGAAAGAATTATACATAAGCAGTTGTCCTCTTATTTGGAAAATCATAATTTGTTAAACAGATTTCAATGTGGTTTTAAAAAGGGATGTGTAACGGAAGAAGCTGTGGTGAATAAAATAAATAAATAATATTTGTAAAGGCTTGGATGGTGGCTATTATGGTATAGGCAAAATTTTTTATGATTTATCAAAAGCTTTCGACTTAGTTGATCATAAAATTTTAATTCAGAAATTGGCATACCATGGTATTGATGGGACTGCTATGTTACAGTGGGAGATTGTGACAGTAGAATAGGTGAAGTTGAATAAGGAGTACCTCAAGGAAGCGTTTTAGGCCCATTATTATTTACCATATATCTAAATGACATTCAGAATCTTCATTTATTTGGCAAACTGTATACATATGCACATGATATATGTCTCTTTTATCCTTATAAGTATGAACCGGTTTTAAAGGCATATATGTAAAGAGATGCAGCTTTAATTGGAGAATTCATAAGGCTAAATAAACTTATATTGAATCCTGAAAAGACAAAGCCGCTAAGATTTCGTCCGTATTTAATAGATAATAGATTTTTTAGTATTTTTGTTGATGGAATGGAAATTCTTGAGAGCGATTCAGTGAAATATCTTGGTATCCATCTTCAGAACAATCTTACATGGAATTTACACATTCAGAACCTTAAAAGTAAAATGGTGTCTACTTACGGACTGCTCTACAAATTTAAAAATAAGCTTACAAAGCAAATAAAACTTCTGTTATATCTTTAATTATTAATCTTTTATACACAGTCACCTGAAGTACTTGCCAATTGTATATGCTAGTAAGAAAAACAATGCATTGAAATCGTTACAAAGAACGAAAAACAGGGCTATAAAGGCTGTTTTTAATTTGCCAATTACGTATCCAACAATTTCTCTAAACAAAGATATTTTAAAAACTTTTCTGAATATTTACGGACTGCACAAATTACAACTACTACTTTATGTTTTTCAATCAACCCATAATATTGGTTACCGCACAATTTCATTTCAAAGAAATCAAAAGAGATTTAACACTAAAAATAATATGAATCTAGATGTCGGCTGGAAATTACTAAACAACGTATTGAATATATGGGTAGTTTGGAATTTAATAATCTCCCCCAAAATATAAAGAATATTGATAGAATATCAACTTTTAAAGTAAGAGTAAAAGAATATTTACTTAATAACTTAGAAACACTTCTCATATAATTTATAAGAAAAACTAAATTGAAGTATGTCCTTTTAATTTAATTCAATAATAGAATCTGTATTTACTTTCTTTTTCAATTTTTCTACTTTTTTATTTTGTTTTTCTCCATTTTGTTAATAATGGATGCAATATATTTGATCATTTAATGATTTTTTCTTTTCTTTTTGTTGTATTTTGTTTTATACACTTTTGTAAACTTTAATTTTTATTTAATTGTATAAAACTAAAAATGTTAATGTTAATACCTTGCCGGCTCGCCTCAATAATGTCCAAGAGACGCTGGTTAATTTATTATAATAATTGAATTTTTGAATAAATAAATATATAAAAAAATCGCATATCAGTGCTGAAAATCGTTTTAAAAAAGCTGTATGAATGGTTTTATTTATCAATAACTCTTAAGATACATTAAAAAATTACAAATATTTTGTAAAAGACCGTTAGTAGTTTTTTTTTTAGCGATTTAATTCAAAGTTTACCTGCAAAGTGAACTTCGAGCGGCTCCCTTCATGTTTGAAATAAAATAAATGCGTGTACTTTTCATCATGCGATTAAGAATATTATTTACATTTATTACTTGAATAGATATCTTCCAATATGTTTTTTATTTAATGACTAAGTAATTTTTAATAATTAAACACAATAAATTATGAAAATCGATTATTTTCACTTTGTAAATATTATGAAGGCAGTTGGATATTACTAAAGATTATTTTTTACCAAATAATAGAATTAAACTTTTAAAATTTTTCGATTAATCGAGTAAACTATTTGTTTAAAATTTAATTATGTTTCAAATAATTAAAATTAAGACTAATTAATACAAAAGACTCTTGAAGTTATAAAAGTTACTTGTTTTTGGAAATTAACATTAATAAAATTAATTTAATCTTATAATATGTATATATTATTTTGGTTGTATCTGTAAAAAGTAAATAAAGTTATTTTTTTTAAAAATTTGAAGAATGGAGATTTTTATAGTGCCACTCCATGGCATGTGTTATGCTTTTCTTTTTTTTTCATACAATATATTTCAAAGTATTAAAAAACATGCAATCTATTTACATACATATGTACATGTGTTTTTATTGTGAATTCTAATTGAATAACTTATTGTGCAGAAAATGAATAAATAAATTTTCTGATTTTTCGCAAAAATTTTATATATTTT
Organism: Cistogaster globosa; assembly: GCA_937654795.1. NCBI lineage: Eukaryota > Metazoa > Arthropoda > Insecta > Diptera > Tachinidae > Cistogaster > Cistogaster globosa. The sequence continues at coordinate 39,285,407 of OW569407.1, forward strand.
TTTTCATACAAACCATCTCCTGAAAATTTGGAATCGAATAAAAAAAACAGTAAAATCGCTCTAGCCGTTCCTACGCCACACTGTGGCGTGAAATACAAAAAATATGGAATAAAGGTCTGGAACTTCTTAATTGTTTATCCGATTTTCAGAGGAGGTGATAAGCTTTTTGCCCATTGCATTTGGATACACCCTCTTTCTGTTAAGGGTAGTACCACAGGGCGTTAGTGTAGGTAACCTTGAATTTGAAAAATGCGTCAGAGCTTTACTTTACTGAACCGATTTCAAAAATTTTTATTTTCTGTAATCTACATAGTTGGATGAAGAAAAACGTGCTGGAAATTTCCATGGTTTCTTTTATACTTTTGAGAAATTCGAATTTTAAATATTAATTACCAAATTTTTTCTTGGCATTTTTTAGTTTTTCATTTGTAGTTTTTATACAAGATAGAACTATTTTAAAAACAAATTTAGAAAGCTAATACCATAAGCAGTAACTTTTAAAAATTTGTTTTTCATTGACTTCATTATGTTAATAGTAATAATTTTTTTATTTTCAAATTGTATAAAAAGATGAAAAAAATGTGAAATTTTGGTTTAAAAGTACTTTTAGTTTTTAAGTAGTTTAAGTTTTTTAATAAATTTATAAATTTTACTTTTTCTTTAAATTAAAGCATTGCGTAATCCATATGAAGTGTTTTTATGGAATTCTTGCTAAGCACCCTACAGTCAGCATTGTTAGAATATGGCAATTTTTTAACAAAAATCTAAATGTTCGAGACTGTAAAAACATTGCACCCGGATTTTTATTCTCTTACAACCAACTATATTATAACGATTGGTTGTCAGTAAAATTAAATTTTGAAGACATCCTGCGCACAAATGGGGTCTGGGTAGGCGATTGAAGAAAAAAATACAATTTTCGGAGAGAAAATTTTTTATCTACAAAAAAGACAATATTTTAATATATTGTTTGCCAAATTTTTTATTGATTTTAGTTACGTTTATATTGTTCTTTACTCGGAGATACCTAAGGTAAAATTTCATTCGAAAAATTTCACTTTTGATCACTTTTTTGGTTTTTAGCGGTATTTTTTACAGCTTTTTTTATTTGAAAAACTATTTCAAAAAATTAAGCACAGCTAAACAGTAATTAGCTACCTATCCACTGATATACAATTTGTACACGTTTTTCATTACAACAGCCGTAAATGATGCACACAATTATGGTACCTACAGCAAAAAATCTTTTGTTTGATACATTCTACATGCTGAATAAACAGCTTCTGTTTAGCGACACCACTTTGCTTGAAAACTTTGGGGATTCCTAGCATTTTACTATTTTCACAAGAGGATAAAATAATTGCCAATCTATTAAATGTTTAATTCCTTACATTTGTGTAATATTGAAGTATTTTACCAATCCAATGCACCGTATATAGAGCGTTACCAAAAAATTCGCTCTTAATGTTATTGAAAATATTTCTGTGTTGAATGCGCTGCTTCTAAATGTATGCTAGAGAAATACGCACAGTTTTGCTATTGTGCCCTAAATTATGTGCCGTCTGGCCAATTATTATCGCAGCACCAGTGTAACTTACCTGATATCTATCCAAAGCTTAGGTTATTCCAGAATTAATTAAGTTTTCAGGAGTTTTTCTTGTTTTTTTTTCAAATGACTTTTTGTGGCGGTATGTAGGCTTCACCTTTTTTAAACACACAAACTTTTTTTCACAAACACGATGTTATAACTCTAATAAGTTCGTAAAATTAATTTTTTTAAAACTGTTCGCTAATATAACTTTCGTTACAACACAGATCTATTACTAGACTTGTGCCATATTAAGTGATCGCTCTTTTTAGTTCAAAGTCTGAAAATGAACTAGTTCAAAATTTAGTTCAAAAGCTCTTTTTAGTTCAAGTCTCTCTTAGTTCAAATGTTTTGTTGACGTATTGTACGTACTTTCAACTTTTAGTTCAAAAGCTTTCTTTAGTTCAAAAGCTCTTTTAGTTCAAATGTTCTTTTAAAAATATGATGGCAACAACACCGTACCATTGCCATAACGAATGTTAAATAATATGCTTGGCAGCACTAATTTCATTTCCGAAATAGTCAACAAGAAAACACAGACATGAATTCTAGTTCATCTTGTCTTACATTTCAAATACAAAGTGTAGTTCAAAAATGAACTAGGTGTACTTAAAAATATTAACTAGTTCACTTAGTTCAGTCGATGGAATCGTTTAAATGAACTAGTTCGTTTATGAACTACACAAGTCTATCTATTACCGCACGAACCTGTTTTTACCGATCCGCAAGAATAAGCTTCTTCTGAAACTTGGCGAGAAGCAGTGATGTCAGATGTAGGAAATTTTCTTATTTTTAATTCTCTATCGTCCTACACATTTGTTATTTTAATTGGAGACATTTCCTTCACTAACCTAGATTTGTTCCAAATGATATGAAAAAATTAGAGGCAGGCGTGGTGTTTTGCCAGCTGCCTGGAAGGACATGGACCGATTTTGCTGATTTATAATATCAAAACTTTCGAAACAATGTCTAATTGATTGGCGTATTAAAATTGTCTCTAGCTCATCTAGTGCCTTGGCAAAGTGCACACAAGCACGGACGTGCAGAAGGACATCACTCAATCGACGTAGCTATGCATAGGAACTCAGAATATATATACTCTATGGGGTTGGAAATGGATATTGTAGAAATAACAAACGGAATGACAAACTTATATACACACTTTTTTCACAGAAATATTGCTGATTTTTTTAAAGTAAACAATTATACTCTCGCATAAAATGGACATACGTTATAAAAGTAGAGACTGAAAAGAAAAAACTTCCGCAGAGGTCCAACAATTCTTCCGAGCCGTTTCCAAAAAAATGACTTCATTCTAAATGGTCATAAAAAAGCCTTGCTGTTTTTTTTCCATAAAAACTATAAAACTCTGTCCCCAAATGGCCATATATTATGAAATTAGAGACTGAGACGAAAAAACTAGTCAACCAGGCAACAATTTAACTCAGCCGTTTTCGAGAAAAGTGGCTTTATCCTGAGTGGACACAAAAAATCGCTGCTGATTTTTACCATGGAAACTATGATACTATCACGCAAAATTACCAAACATTATGAATTATTAAACGGCTAATTTAAGTAATACGTAAAACTTTCCAATTTGTACACTAATCAAATTGGTTTTCAGAAGACATAAATATTTCTGTAACCACTATGGGTTCAAACTTAATTTTGCTGTTCTGTCCGTGGTTTGAACTGGCAATCCCATTCAAGATAACCATCCGATGTATATCACTTGCTCCTATGAAAGCCATTTCAAAAAATTTGATTTCAACTCGAATATTGTTGGGCACTTAAGAACATTGTATTTTTTATATGAAATATTTGTTCACATTTGTAGTAGCTTATTAGGGAGTTTTAAGTAAATTACTACAAATTGAAAAGTAAAATACAAAGAACTTAATAAAAAAAGAGATTTATTTATTAAGTTCTAGAGTGGTTGTCTAACTGGTCAATTGGGTTTAGTTTATTGCTCTTCCAAGAGATATTGCACTGCTAAATATCTACTGCAGTACTTAGGGATGAAGCAACTTACGAGTATTTTGAGGATGAGAATCCTGTATTTTATGTTTAAATAAAACGAGGTAAATTAAAATGGGAACTGTCATTAGTTGTTTTGTTGAATAAAAAATGCTTAGGGTTGTGCTGGAAACCTTTGGGTTGAAAGTTGGTGCTTAATAACTTATGCTTTCAGCAGGAATAAGAATGGATGTTAAGCCGATGACGGTTAAATAACGAAAGGGCAGAGGTCGATCACCAACAAAATGAATACCGTGCAATTTGCACGGCCCTGTCAATCCAAAGACCCGCCAGCTATAATATATACAAAATAGTTCACAATAATATAATTCACAGAGCTAAAAAAAAAAAACAACTTTTAAATTTAGAGGAAAGAAAGGAGTATAACAAAATTTATTAAAAGTAACTTAAACATACTGGCCGCTTTTGCTAATATGGCCAACTGAACTGTATGGTTTTGGCGAGGTATTCAAGCGCACGCAAGGCATCTAATAAAATTCGTTTCTGTTACAGGGTGGCAATAGAGGTTGTTCGTGAGTGGCGAAAGAAAGAGCTCTTACGGTGGATCGCCTTGTTACGAAAGATTCAAGCAGAGTGGTTTTGGCCACTTGCCCATGATTAGTTTTGATTTGACTAAAGCGAACGTAATGTTGGCCGCTGATAATGGGAACCAAGCGTATAACAATTTAGGAGTGTGTAGGAGCGTATGATGTGCCTATCTGCACTTTTGGCACATCTCGTCTGATATACAATGCTAGGTTTTATGGGATCTTGCGAGACAGTTGCCGCAATATTTGTGGATGAGAACACTCCTTTTCCGGTCGTCTGTATTCATTGAGAAAAACTTTTTGCAAAACCTTAATAGATGGTATTTGAAGCAAACACGACATTGGTGTAGGTTACGATTTCTTATAGCCCTGTTAATTAGAACATTGTTAATAAGGAACATGATTAAAGAGAATTTAAAATCATAAAGTTTGTGAAATTAATGTACATGTGTATATATGTAAATAAATTTGAGTGTGGATCCACAATTAAGAAGCTGAAACAACTATTTTCAGGATAGGAAATCGAATAAATTATGTATCTATGGAAGTGTTAAGAGGAAGCACACAAAGCTTACTTATTGCTCTGGTTCCAGTTCCCCATTGAGTTTTTACATCTGCTACTCGTACCAAACCATCGGCGCCAAAATACGTATTTGTGATGTTACCTAATATCCATTTATTGGGAGGAAGGAGATCTTCCCGAATTATGACAAGTCGACCAACGTTTACATTTTCCTACAAATTTTGCCATTTACATCTTTTCAGAACCTCCTTTAAAAATTTTTCTTTCCACTGTTGAGCGAATTGGTGGTGGATTAGTTTTAGCTTCTCCCAACGGTTTAGCAAGGTGCACCACGTAGGAAATGCCAGGGAGTGAGTGTAAGTAACTCGTTGGGATCATCGGACATCGGTGATAATGGTCGGGAGTTTAAAACAGATTCCATGCGGGACAAATATACTTCACATTTTGCGCTACCTTCTTGAAATGTAGCCTGAGAGATTTTATTCTGACTTCTCATAAGGTGCCAATGTGTGGGGCGTTTTGGGGGATAAATTGCCATTGGAATCCATGGGATGAGTACTTGTCTATTATGTCCTTAGACGCTGCATCTTTAAGCTGGTCGTACTCAAGAAGTAAAGTTCGCTCAGCGCCGACAAAGTTTGTACCATTATCAGACACTACCTTTTTGGGCAAACCTCGGGACTAATATATTGAGTTAATGCCGCTCGGCAGGAATCCGTGGTAAGATCAGAGCAAAGTTCTAAATGTATCGCTCTCGTGGAGAAGCAGACAAAAATACACACATAACCTTTGTGATAAGGGGCTTCACGTAATATCGAAGTTTTTTTTTTAAATGACCCTGCTAAATCTGGTCCGGTAATGGCAAATGGTAACGAGAAGGAACTTTTTTCTACGGGGAGGGCACCCATTATTTTGGTTTGGACCATTTGCTTATAACGAACGCAAGCAACACAACTCCTAATACGCGACCGAATGGCTGATCTCGATCGGGAAACGAAGTATTTCCCCCAGATTGCCCTTAACATTAAATTAATCTCAGCATGCAAAAGGAGTTGATGTGAGTACTGAATAAAGAGTTACTGTACGTCGAAGCAGCAGAAACAATAATCGGATGACGTTCATTGTAAGACAGAGCGAAATTAGAGATCCTGCCGTTTGCTCATATAATGTTGTTTTTATCTAGATAGGGATTCAGAGTGTACAAAGAACTGTTTCTACTGACGCACTTAGATTTTAATAGAAAATTAAATTCTTCGGGGTAATGGAAAGATTGAGTAGAAGAGATTGGCATGTTCTTGGCTTTCAAAAATTCGTCGTAAGCAATATTGGGTACCTTTTCGAGTAAAACTAATATCGCCGTCGCACTGGACAAGAGACGAGACTCAGGGCGGAGATTCTCGTGTTCTGTAGTCGCTTCTTCACGGCATTGAAAAACCGAAGAATATATGATATTACTCTATTAGCTCTATCCCATTTAGAAAAGCGGTTAATCAGTGTCTACGAAGTAAACTTCTATATTTCGCCTTTTTTCGTGTTAAACAACATTTCCGTAGTTTTGAGCCAATCAAAGAAAACCTCCTTGCACATAAAATATTTTTTTTTTTGCAATATTAACATACTTTTAAGAAATGATACAAATTTTGCATCTGACACGTCTTAAAGCTAAACAAATTGTAAATTTCATGTAAAATGTTATATTTTTATAAGAAACTTCAAAAGTAATATGAAAAATGAACTTATAAAGAGTTTGAAATTATTCTCAAAGATATATCGTCACTTAAAATGCAAAAGGGCGTACTAAGTAAAAAACTCAAATTTGCTTTTTTGGTTGATTATACTGTGTAAGTTAAAAAAAAAAAACGTCATAAAGCATTAATCGACCAAAAACTCGATTTTTATTTTTTTGTTGTTCGACACGATTTATAACTAAACTATTTAATTGTTTTTAATGTACAAATGTTTGTCTTTTCAGAAATTTTTTCAGCAAATTACTTTCTAAACAAAAGTTAAAAACAATTATTTGAGTAATTCTTGGTAGTAAAAATTTTACTAGTCAAAAGCAGTGTAGCCAGATAAGGGAATTTCTCTCCAAATTGGGTATTTCAACATAAGTTTTGGGAGAGAAATTCATGGGGAGGCATTCATAGCTTTTTTCATTATCGACACTTGTTTGATTAACAAAGAATTGTTTTTTCTACGTGTACTACTGTCTCGCCCATTTTTCATATTAAAAGCATCACAATATAAACTTGTATGTGTAGACGATTGATAATGGTTCAAATATTTTTGTACGCAAATTAAAATTACAAATTCTAGTATAATACAAACTGATTATCTGTGTGAATTATTTACAAAAAGCGTGCAAAGTAATAACATGCCATAACGCTAGAAATGCATAAAAATTGTGAGGCAATAATAAAATTTGTTAATATTTAATGTCTGATGATTGATGAGACATCGGATGTATCGAGGTAAAAGGTTGTGGTTTGCAGAGTTTTTTGGGCATTTTAGTTGAAGCAATGTTTTGTATTAACATGGGTTTAGGTCTTAATAATTTATTTGCCATTGGAACAGACAATGCAATCAATATGTGTGGTGTTAAAATTCTCTGTGTTTTCCTTAAAAGGAAAAATTGTTCTATAGAATTAGTTAAATCCGTTTGCCATTCACTAAAGGTATGCAGCTTGGAACCGGCAAAATCAATCCCCAACTCTGTCACATTTCTGTTTAAGGAATTATACAACTACTTCTTGCACTCTCCATTAAATTGTAGATTGAAAAAGCAAACCCTTACATAGATATAGACATAGATTGTTATAAAGAATTGCAATTGTTACCAAATTATATTAACAAAAATTGTTTAGAACACTTAATCGTACTCGCAAAAGAAAAGCTTAAAATATTTCCCAAAAATATGACAAACTACCAATAAATAAATAAATTTCACCAGCAATAAATAAATTTGACCTCTTGTATAGAACATATCCATAGCCTCGAAAGTTTACTGAATAAAAAAGCGAGTGGATAAAGTTGCACATGTTTATTGGCAGGAAAAACACAAAAAACTCCACTGCTAGAAATTTTTGGCTTCTAGGCAATAGTTTACGCATTGCTGCCTCTGTGTTCAGTCTATTAATTACGCCAGTTTTAGAAAGAATATATTTGTGCATGAACACAACAAAAACCAAACTGAGGAATAAGCTACAGTATGAATTGTTGGAATTACCGATGAAAACAAAATCTGATATTATAATTTTGACGTTCCTGAACCAATGATAACAAGTTTTAAATCTAAAAAAATGTAAAAAAAAGAGTTAATTAAAAGGTGCGAATTAAATTACATATGTTTTTCTCAGCCTTAAATTTTAATACAGATATATTATTATGAAAAGCGAATTGAAACAAAAAAAAATAATAATTCTTAAAGTATTAAATTCTGCAAAACGAATTTGTGCGTTTATGTATTGAATGGTACTTTGCTACTAAAATTAATGTTTATTAACAATTTATTTGTATGTTAACCGACGTGACTTGTGTTATATACAAATGCGGTCAACTAAAATAAAAAATCATGTAACTAAAGGTACGGTTACAATTGAGAAACATTTGCCTGAAGTCGTCAAATATTTGTTTGTCGTAGTCTGACAACAAAATATTTATTAGGAAAAATACACCACAGCTGATTTTGAGCAAATTATTTTCCAGCAAACAAAAATGATTCTAATGTGAACATAGTGTGACCGCTTGACGGCAAATATTTGACTCATTTCTAGGCAAATAAATATTTGTTCTTAAAAAATTTTATTAAGAAAAAACAGAGGCAAACATAAATTTATGTTTTTTTAAGTGTGAACGCACATCAAACATGTTTGCCCATATTTTATTTGCCATTATTTTTTTAACTTTTAGAACAAACAAAAATAGGCAAAGAAATGTGCGTAGTGTGACCACAAAACAAATTTTTTATAGTTTTCAAAAAATTTAGGGCTAATCAGAGCATACAAATTTTAGTCAAATGTTTACCAAATGTGATCATACCTTAACAAAACATTCAAAAATTGATCAAATTAATATGTATCTCCCTGAATTAAAAAAAAAAATTTTAAATATTTGTTAGTTACATGTTTTTGCTTTAGCTTACTTTATACTCTTGAGTTTTGAATGTACCATTTTTAATTTGTAAGAAATCAAAAAATATATACTTTATATTTATTTAAAAATATTAAAAAAATTTAATAAAAGTGCGTATTTTAAATTGTTTCTTTACTTGAAATAAAAAATTTTAAATATCATTTTAAACCGAAAATGCACAAAAAATAACTAACCACTATCAACAATTCAACAGATTTCTAAGACAAACATATTCGCAAGAAAAAAAACAATATATATATATATATATATATATATATATATATATATAGAATCTGCGAAGCAAAAAAAAAATTGACAGCAATTGAGAAATTCGAAAATTTGTTAATGTGCATTTCAGAGCATTTAAAAATAAAGCAAAGAAAATGAGAGAGAACTCATTGCTGTTGAGAAGAGAAAGGCAGATAGCAACGAAAAAATAGCCATGGACAACGAAGAAATAAAAAATACCTTAAGATAATTTTTAAATAAAAACTAAAAAAAACAATATTTTTTCATTTTAAAAATAAATAATTGTATTACTTAATAAAATAGCAGCACAGGGCTTGTCTTATGGTTTCAGCAGTTGGTTCGTTATCCCCATATACAACATTATAAGAAGGGCTTTCTCGATTTTTTTTCCAAATCTTGCAGACTTTCCAGCCACATCTGATTCATAGTATCATTTCTTTCGTTTAGGCATTTGTGCAAAACGCAAAAAGCACGAATAATAATTGGCGCGTTCCCAATTCTATTGTCTAAACCTTTCCCAACTCGAGAAAAACGTGCCTTTAAATGGCCAAATTCATTTTCTACCACTCTTCTGCACTTCGAAAGTCTGTATTTAAATAGCTTCTGTTCGGGTGACAAGGTCGTAGAAAAAGCGTAGGGCTCCATTAAATTGGGTGAACATTTTAAAGCAGAGTCTCCTGAAATACAAATTGGTACTTGGATGCCATTTTTTGCCAATAACTTCTTTAATAGGAAGAATTATAAATTTGGAAGTCATTGCAACGCCCGGGAGCACCAATATTAATGTATAAAAAGCGGTATCTGTACATTTTATACAAAATATAATATAGAAAGAATAAAACCACAATCATATTTTGTACCTGTAATCCACAAGAGCCAGAAGGACAAGAGAATACCATCCTTTGTAATTATAATAGTCAGCGGCATCATTTACACTTGGGTTTATTTCGGTATGACATCCATCTAAAAATTTAAATGTCCTTCCTTAATTGTTGACCTATTTTCAAATATGTATGTCATCAAAAAATTTTATTAATTTTGTCTTACCAATAGCTCTTAGACATTGTGGAAAACCAAGGCGACAAAAACCATCGATACACTCTGTTACAAGTTCCTTCGTTGGAAGAAGTTTCTTGACGTATTCTTTAGACAACGCCTTCAATACTTCTTCGTAAAATTCAACAAAAATACAACAAACAGTTGATCTTCCAACTCCAAAGAGTACAGAAACCACTCGGTACTCGCCAAAAGAACTTAGTGTATGTAGTGGAACTATTCACGTTAATAGTGTTGCCAATGCATTTATCGGCAACAGCTGATGCTGGTGGTGAACACCTTTCAAATTGTGGCCAGATTGTTGGCAGGGCTGGCATGATAGCGTATGCTCCGGCTCGGGCTCGCCGTATGGGTGGGGTTCTTGCCAACCAATCCAAGCCTTTTCCAGCACTACAAAAAAAAAATAACATGCCAGTCTTAACTTGCTGCTGTGGATAAAACGCGAGAAAGAAAAATTGATTGGAGCCCGAAGTGAGTTGGTACTAAAAGAAAAACAAACTAAAATACACACACACACGACACTAAAATAAACGCAAAAGATCGTCAGCCTTTTCTTTGTACATCAGTTGACTGGTGTTTTTGCCAACTAAATTGCCCTCCCCTTTCAGAATCGTTACTAATTCTTCCATGGCAACTTCTATAATTCCTGGTTGCCCCTGACTTACCTCTGATTACATCACCGCTTACTTTATCCTCACCAAATCTTAGTTCCAACCATTCTTTAAATCAAAGATTTGTTTCAAAAATTAATATTTTCCAATTTCATTATAAATTTTATTATTTCATAGTTTACAACAAAAAAATAAAATTAGAAATAAAAAATTTAAAAGTGGTACAAAGGCTGAAAATTCAATTTTAAACAAAGATAAGAAACATTAAACGTAAGATTGTATAGGAATCTATTTACACCCGGAAAAGCAAAATTCTCTAATTGACAAGGTATGTATATAAAAATCCAAAATTAAGTTTAATTCTTTTCCTTTTTTTTATAACTTCAAATTAATGTTTTCTTTGACTTTAGGATAACATATTTCTTCTCCTCCCACGGCCAACTTAGACCTTTCAACAACAGCAAAAACAACGGAGACCTGCAGGCTTGAGCTCAACACTACGGTTTTGCGCGACACCCTTTCAAAAATAAGGGGATAAGGGAACTTTTTAGAGGTAAGACAAAACTTTTCCTAATACATGTTCCTATCAAAAAAAAAATTTTAATTGATATATATACACATTTATGTATATTTATTCGTTTTTTTTCAAATTAAATTTTTAATTTTGCATATACTACATACATACATATTATAAAAATTTTTCTTTTTGTTTTACTTTTCCTTTTTAGTTTGTGACCTTCTACCGACTATCCCTAATGGTCCAAGCAGGAACTGGGGCTTCACGAAACAAAGGCTGAAAACGGCACTGCTGAGCTGGCTCTCCCTCGCTGGATGTGTGGCGATGATGTGGCCAAATCTAATTTCGCGGCGAAGTTTATTTATTTATACAAGCTCTTGTAGTTTAATTCTTTTTAACTATTATGTAGGCTTAAATACTGCTCACAATTATATATGTTAAATATGGCTCTTATTGGCACAATACTAAGCCAGTTGTAATTTCAGTTTTCGAACGTATTATTTTTTTTTTTAAACTTTCTTTCAATTAGAAAATTGTTGTCCTTTTTGGAAATTATTTAATTTTCTAAGTAGCTTTCTTAATAAATTTGGCTTTGCTGTTGGGTACAAAACACAGAATAAAAATTGAATGTTTTCTGATAAATCAACTTTAACTTTTTTCTTCTCTTTATTATTTTTTTCGCATCAATAACTATTTCTTTTTTTTTATCACTACGGCCGCCAACACACCATCTTCTTTCGCAGCTCAAATCCGAATCCCCTCTTTTACTAGAATCTGTCCGCCAACTTAACTTTTCCCACAAAAACTAAAAAAAGATGTCCACCATCTCCATCTTATCTATCATTTAATTGGCCTCACGTCTTTTTCTTCAACATTACACAACATTAAATTCTATGTTCTTATTTTCCCTCTGTTGACTTTTGTTTACTAAATCATCCGACTGCCTCTTCTTCTTTTTTAAAAAAAACATTAGGGCGGTCACGACAAACCTAACCATTCCTGGAGTACCCACAGGGAACCAGGATGGGAAAGAAAAAACGCCATCGTTGTAGTTCCTAAAATATTCTAAACTTTATATACATTATATTGTTTTGCCTTTAAAATCGATACAACGGCATCTCTAACCCAATGGTAACACTTAATTTCCCAATTCCAACCCAGTCAGTTACACTGGGTCTGGCATCCCGCAAAATTTTTGTGACAAACTATATGAATGAAAACAGCTGTTATATACTACGTGTGTACAAAAAAAACAATGACGCTAAAAGCAGTGGTAAGTAACCAAGAACCCAAAACAACTATTTTCTTTGCGTTTAATAAATATATTTTTATTTGAAAGCTTCCAATACTATGTGGATAACACTAATTATTTATCTGTTTTTCAGCTCACCAAGAAAATGAAGACCTACAATCAACCCTAAGGCTGATACGAGCGGATGAAAAATTTGGTAAGTATTTCATGTACATACATATATTGGCAACTTCGCTAAATTTGCCACTTCCTATAAGTTATATGGACTTTCGATGGCTATTTCCTTTTAATGGCCTAGCAGCAAACTACATTAAAAAAAGGTGAGTGTATTTTATTCGGATAACATAATTGTGTAAGGTAAAGATTCTAACTATTTTTTTTTGTTGTTTTATTTTCAGGCCAATGTAAAGATGTTTGGAAATTCTGTGTGGTCAATGTTGGAGCTTTTTCATAAAATTCAGGTAAGAGTCTATATATAAATATTTGGAAATTTGTCTAAATTTGAACGTGGAAACTTAGGGAGTGTGTTAATTATGTGGGTATTGGAAGTGTGGAAAATTAAAGAATGTTATGCTACTCGTGTTAGACAGTTACAAGAACTAATTTAAAAGTGATTAGAAAAATTAATGTTTTATTAACTGCGATTATAAACTATATTATTGTACAAAATTGCAGTACATATCAAATGAAAGATGCCGAGTGGCTATTTTGTGTGTGTGCAGGCTTCTATTGGGATACAAGAAGCAATATACACTAATACTGGCATAGCATATAAAACAAAAGTGTTAATAAAAGAAATTGTTAAATGAAACCAAATCTAATTGGAGAAAAATACATAGTTTACCAAAAACAAAATATGTATTGCCGCATTCATACATTTTTAAAATATATTTGAAATGTATCTTAGGGCAAATATGTATGGAAAATTTGACGCTCCATTAACCATTTTGATTGGCTTAGAATTCCCACTATTACCCGACTATATCTATTAGTTAAATACCAAATGAGTAATGGCTTTCCACTAATGTTTCCTTTTTTTTTTTAACAGATGTTCCGGAGAAGGATGTTTATTGGGGACATGGCCAGCAATTCCACAATCGGAAGTTACACCTTTAAGTGTTCGAAACCAGGTGAGTTGAACCAGCGGGTAGAAATACAGGGACTTAACACACCAAGGATTTCGAAAAACTCGAGTCCTTGGCGAAAACAGTGTAAATTGATAGAAATGTTTTATGGTGAAGATGAAAAAAAGCTGAAAGTGATGGTTTTCATAACCAAAAGAAATAAATGGTAGAACGGAAAAAAAATCATAGTACAGTATATAAAAAAAATCTAAAAGGAATTATATAACAAATGGTTATTAATAATTTAATTGATTTCCTTTTAAAACTTTTATCTATCTATATTCTGCTCTTGCAGTATTAAAAAAAATTAAAATTTTCATAAGGCTTTAAAACTAAAAATTCATTTTATTTCCACAGGTTATGACAAGAATTCAATGGCCCTGCAGTAGACTTAATGCTAATTCTGGTCACTAAAAAAAACAATTCAACTGGGTAAGTAGACCAAGTATACTAAACAAAAGAAATTAACTTAACCTACTTAGAAGTATGTATATATATATATATATATATATATATATATATATATATATATATATATATATATATATATAAATATATATATATATATATAAATATATATATATATATATATATATATATATATATATATATATATATATATATATATATGTATCATTCTACCATAAATATAAATGAAAACTCTAAAGTACGTTTTTATACACTTTAGGTGATAGTAGGCAGCTGCCAAAATCAGGATGTTGGATTCCCTACACCGAGGAAAAAAAAGTGAACATCAGCTGACAAGAAACATGGGTAAGTAAAAATAATTTATTTTTTATTTTTTTTTATTTTCATTATAATTTTAATTAATATAATTATTTACTGTAACCGTTACCATTTCCTATCCGTATTATCATTGTCTTTATTATAATCGATACTGCCCCGCCATAATACGTTAACGACAAAGTGTGCAGTGAAAGCAAGTTTTGTGGTTTACTGTAAATTAAGTCCCAAATTTCGCTTTCCTCTACTTTTTGCCCTCTTTTTCCTTTTCTGCCGAATGTTTACCTGCCTAACTGCGTCTCTATACTGTAGCTAAACCTCCGGTCTAAAAAAACAGTGTCACTTAAGCTGCTGCAAAGAAGAATCAATGCTGGCTTGCCAACATTGGTTAACTAATTTTCTTCCCTTAACCCCAACTCGCTGTAATAACGGACTCAGATAAACGCTCTTACCCTAGGTGTCTAATGACCTCTAGCTCTTAATGGCATAGTTCCGCAGAGTGACGATTTGGTCGCACCATATAGGGTGGAGATGGTCATACATATGATCAGCTCAGAAACGTAAGCTATAGTTGAGCAAGGTAGATAATTATTCATTGCACGCGGTCTCAGTTACCCTGGAATTTATTTCCTGTTAGTGAAAGCTATGGTTAGAGGCACGGTTTAAGCCCTCAGAAAAACTGTAAATCTGTTGCGAACACAGTTTGATGACAGGCAAAACAGAAAAACAAAAAGAAAATGAAAAATGAGAATTATTGTTTTAGGTCTTTCCTGTGGAAGATTCCTAACGATCTGCCCTTCAGTTCTTCGATCTCGTATAGACACTTTCCCACCGGCTTTACTACGCGACATTTTAAAAATTTTCGTGCAAGTTTGGCGTTAAATTCGCTTTTAAAATCGCTCTGCGAAAAATTGCGTCGATAGACTTCTTGTCCCGGGAAAAACTTAACCACGCGGCAACGGGTATTATATGATTTTTCGTTACGCAAATAAGCTTTGTGCAAACTTTCGCGTATCCGCTGACGTATCAGAGACATTTTTACGGCCTTTGGGCAAATATTCATTTCTGGATCGTCCAAAGATTTTAATTTCCTAGCCAGACCATACACACTACAGTGGCCTACCATGTTCATGCCAAAGAGAGCAAAATACGGTGTAACACCAATCGAAGTCTGAACAGAGGATCTTAAGGAGTATTCGACCTCGGACAAATGCTTGTCCCATTCACTTGATCTTCTTGTAGATATGAACGTATAGCAGACAGAATCGATTGGTTTACCCGCTCTGACGCCTTAGCCTGCGGAGAATGTATGGCGGTTCGAACGTGTTTTACACCGAAATTTTTCACTAAATCGGCGAACTCTTCACTAACAAACTGTTTCCCGTTGTCACAGATAATAGATTCTGGTGTTCCAAACTTGTGAAAAACTTCGGTGATCAAAAACTTAACGATACTTTTAGTATTTGCTTTTGGCAATGCTTTGAGCAATACAAATTTTCTTAAATGGTCTAAAATAATAAAAATGAAGCAATTTCCGTTTTTAGACCGCGGATAAGGACCAAGAAAGTCTACAAAGATCCGTTGAAAAGGTCGCTCCGTTAACGTTTCAGCTCCCATTGGTGGCCGCAACGGAATATTCGCAGGTTTCGCTTCCTTGCATATTTGACAGTTGGCTATGAAATCGCGGATTTGTGTGCTTTGGTTCGGCCAATAGAAATACTCTCTGACTCGACAGAGAGTCTTCCCAACGCCACCGTGCGATGCTTGTGGCGAGTTATGCGACTTTTCTATGATGGCTTTGGTCAGCTCCTGAGGAACCCACAGTTTCCATGCGAAATCCTCGTTTATGACCTGACCATCATAAGGCCTTATTCTTTTGTAAACAAAACCATCGACTACTTTTAAGTCCGGTAATTGCTCGGACTTTGCTTCTATAGTAGAACAAAGTTCCAAATAATCACTTGACTTAAAGGCCTCGGAATTCAAATCGATAACATTTTCCACCTCTGTGGAGATTTCTTCCATCTCGTAGCGCGATAGGGTATCGGGGACAATATTTTGTTGACCCTGCCTATGCTCTATGCCGAAATTATACGCTTGGAGATAAAGACTCCACCTCGCCAATCTACCGATCAAATCCTTATGTGACATTAGCCACTTAAGACTACTGTGATCGGTAATTACGGTGAAAGGCATAAGCTCAATATAGGGCCTAAACTTCTTAATCGCCAAGACCACTGCTAGACATTCGCGCTCGGTTACAGAATAATTTTTCTGCGCCTGTGTCAGCTTGTGCGAAAAGTAGGCAATTGGATGTTATCCATCAGAATCATCTTTCTGAAACAGAACAGCACCAATACCCAAATTTGAAGCATCACACTGTAAATAAAAATGCCTAGAGAAGTCTGGATGATTAAGAAGTGGACTCGAAATCAGAGCATTTTTGAGCCGATCAAACGCAGGTTTAGCTTCTGCCGTAAACTCAAATTTCTTACCCTTCTTTAGCGTTTCAAATATCGGAGCTGCAATAGAGGCGTAGTCAGATATAAATTTCCTATACCAGCCTACTGCCCCCATGAAGCTCCGCACTTGCTTCGCTGTTTTAGGGTAAGTAAACCAAGTTATCGTTTCCACTTTAGCCGGATCAGGTTTCAGTTTGCCACCTCCTACAATGTAACCCAAATATTTTAACTCTTTAAAACAGAATTTGGATTTTGCCACATTGATGGTCAGGCCGGCTTCCGTCAATTTTATAGCTACCCGTTGAAGCAAATTCAGGTGTGTCTCGAAATCTGGAGATACTATCAAAAGATCATCTAAGTAGACGAAAACTCTATCGCGTAAGGCCGCGGGGATCACTTTATCCATTAAACGGCATAACCTCTGAGCTGCATTACACAGCCCAAAAGGCATGACCGTAAATTGATAAAGTGGTCTTCCAGGCACCGTAAAAGCAGTTTTCTCTCTACTAGATGGCTCTAGTGGAATCTGCCAGAAAGCGTCTTTTAGGTTGACACTCGATATATATATCGTGTCTCCCAAACGGCTGAGCAACCCTTCAATGTGTGGGAGCGGATAGGCATCCTTGATCGTCAGGGCATTGAGCTTTCGAGCGTCCAAACATAGCCGATTCTTCTCGCCCTTGCGGACTAAAGTCACGGGATGACTCCACGGACTTTCGCTAAGCTCAACGACCCTAAGACCAAGCATCCTATCGAGCTCCGCAAACATTAATTTTTGTACCGCCGGGGAGACAGGATAATGTCTGTCTTTGACTGGAGCCGCTTCCCGGGAATCTATAGAATGCGTTTCTAAATGGGTTTTGCCAAGACCCTTTTTTGTATAACAAGGGAACATCGATATGACCATATCCAATTTCTGCCGCTTCTCTGTGGCCAACGCATGAGTTAATACATCTGAGCTACTATCTTCCTCTTCACAGAGACTTACCTGATTAGTCGTGAGACTCTCTATATTGGCAAACATTTTGAAGACCTTCATAAAGTCGATACCCAAAAATAGCTCTCGACTTAAAGTAGGCACTAAATAGAAGGTTATACCCTGCGTTGTGTGGCCAAACGTAACCTCCGCACAAACGCGGCCGACAATAGCGTGCCCTGTTCCGTCAGCTGTCTTAATATTTGTAGAGAATCTATGGACTTCGAGCCCCGTCTTTTCTACAAATTCAAGACAGTTGCGGCCCAGACACGTTACTGTCGCACCACTGTCTAACAGACCTTCAATTTCATAGCCAGCTATCTTAATGCGGGTATACAGACGCGAATCCCTGCCTTCATATAAAGCAGCTAGTGAAATCTCGCGTCTCAATTGCTTTCGCTTTTTGTACCGTTCGCGAGCTTTCCAAATTTCTAGCCTCCTTATATTCTTGTATACGGACATGTATTGGCTTTAATACCCTAACACTATGTACGCTATCGGTGGCTTTAACTACGTGATTTTTATTCTGCAAAATTTTAATATTAGGGCTTACCGCATCCTGCCTACCAGCTGGGCTTATACTGCGGTCGACCGCGCCCCCCCCCCCCCCCCCCCAGTTAGAGACGGGTCCCGCTTGCGGTTTTCCTGACACCTCGGACATTTTGGGGTAACTACTCCATCCATTCCACATTTGAAACAAAACAGCCTGCGCGTAGTCACGGGACAATCAAAGAAACTGTGGCCAACCACTTTGCAGTTCCAGCAGGTATATTTCGCTGTAGTACGCATCGCATCAACCTCTAGTTCAGGTACTGGCTCTTCCCTTTCTTCATACTCAATCTCGTTTACGCGGTGAGAAAAGTTCGGACGCTGTTGATACATTTGCCTCTGTCCTGCTAGCAGATTTTCGGCCCTTTTCACCTCTCTGCACAATTCCGCCAAAGTGTTCAACTTCACAGAAAACAGCATTTGCGCCAGTGACGGTTTTAAATTGCCTCGTATTATATCAACTAGTGACCTCTCATCGTATGGCGCTCGCTGCTGATTCCTTAACTTTATTATGGCGTTATAAAAGTCTTCAAATGCTTCTTGCGGTAGTTGACGCCTATTCAATATTTGCATTTGAATTTGGTACTCATTTTCGAATCGCTGGTATTGCGTCATTATAGCCGCCTCCAGCTCCTGCCCCGAGCTAATACGTGCTAGCTTGCGATGGTTCCAATACCAGTCCAGAGCAGGTCCTTCTAGTAAATGGTGAAAACTTCGTAAAATGTTCACCTCAGAACAATTGTAGTCTCGGCCCAACTCATTGACGCGGAAAATGAATTCCCGTGCGCTTAAGGACTTGCTGGTACCGTCAAACTTTATGCCCCACTTAGACAAGTCCATTCTGTTTTGAGACCCATACGTTTGATTTGAGCCCTGCTCTAAAGAACTTGGCGAAGGCATTTGTTGCGGCTGTAAAAACGACTGTGATACTTGTTGTTGCTGATATAATGGCAGCTGTTGACTCTGAGGTTCATGAGAGCCCACAATGAAAAAGTTCTGTTGCAATACGTTTGGTGCCAGGGAGTCCCGAGCTGGATGACCTCTGGGCGCTGGCATCAACGGCGGCGGATGACTAAAAACAGTTGCTTGTGGATGACTGTAAGTCACTGTTGTGGTAACCCCTTGAGCTTGACGTGAAAAGAAACATGGGGGCTCTGCCGGTGGCAAAGTTTGAATGCTCACTTGTGACGTCTGAAAATACGGTAAATTTTGGTGCACACCATCTCTGGTGGCGTTTGTTGGCTGCGCTGGATGGACTTCACCTGGGACGGAATTCTGGTGAGTATTGTGCTGAGAAACTTGTACACGACTTCTCACTTCATCCCTTCTAAATTCTTGCAGCGCTTGTCTGACTATTTCGTCCATTTGTCTCATCAGCTGTGTTTGACATAACCCTATCGAGGCTTGTACAATCTCTTGTATTTGCTGGGTACTAATTATATTTTGAGCACTTGGTGGGTGTTGCTCACCCTCACGCATTTCTCTACGTATGCCTTGTGCAGTAAAACTGCTAAACTCCGGCGACACGACTGTGTGACCCGACTCATCAGGATCAAACGAAACATTTAGCTGGTTGTCAGCTGTATCCACTGGTGCTGTCGCTGCAGTTGTAGTGGTCAAACCTGAGGTGACGATCTCCGTACTACTGGCGATACTACTGCCGACACTGCTTCCTGCTGTGGCCATGGTACTACTATCAAGCTGAGCTGTCAACTGCTTACTGCCCAGACGGGTCAAGACCATTCCAACAAGAAATCGCTAAAATTAATTTTGAAATTAGCTATTAACCGTCTTACCGTGCGGTATGATAATTAAAAGACAAGATAAAAAGATCAAAGTAAAGAAAAAAATAAAAAAAACGTTCAAATAACCTTCGCCCTAAGTCTAAATCAAAACAGGTAAACTAAAAACAATTTACCCTCTTGCCAGTTAACTAATCGAATAATTTTATGCAAAATTACAGGTTTTTGGTGATGGAGTATAAGCGGTGACCGTAATAAGAGTGATAAGTGAAATTTCATGCAAGCTAACGATAATAGTCTTATTGCGTTCATATTCGAGAAACATTTGTTTGTTTATAAAACTGTGTGTATTGCTAACAGAAACTACGGTTTGTCACCAAACGCGTTGCCTTGACTGCCACTGGGATCGCCTAAAATAACTGATGTTGTACCAGGACTAGCCAGACAACGGTTGGAAGACAAACATAAAAAGAATGAAGTTTCTACGCACAGTAGCTGTTATAAGGCTCCTAAACAAGGAGACCAAGCAAGACTCTATACCTAGAAAACAGAAAACTATAAACTACCTAATTCTCGCCACAAGTCGCGACGCGTTTCTAGCTGATATGCTTAAGAAACGGGACTTACAGGTGTTGAAAATCAGATACACAAAAAAAAATTAATAAAAAAAAGGTAAATACATTTCAGATTAAAGTAAAAAAAACATATTATTCAAATTATAACAAAAACTCTTTCCTTTTAGCTTAAAAATTTTATGCCATTAATCGTTGGCTCTACTGCCATAGATTAAGACTAAAATTTTAAGATAAAAAACCGGTGTTCACTAAACGCATGAGGTTGTACAAGTGTCGCTACGCGTTAAGGACTCTTGTGAAACTTAAACGGGACTTACACTTCGCAATCCAACGCGTCAAGGTAAACAAAACTATCTATAGTACTCACTTCAGGTCCCACGTTAGGCGCCATTTTTGTAGTGGAACTGCAATGCATTTATCGGCAACAGCTGACGATGGTGGTGAACACCTTTCAAATTGTGGCCAGATTGTCGGCAGGGCTGGCATGATAGCGTATGCTCCGGCTCGGGCTCGCCGTATGGGTGGGGTTCTTGCCAACCAATCCAAGCCTTTTCCAGCACTACAAAAAAAATAACATGCCAGTCTTAACTTGCTGCTGTGGATAAAACGCGAGAAAGAAAAATTGATTTGGAGCCTGAAGTGAGTTGGTACTAAAAGAAAAACAAACTAAAATACACACACACACGACACTAAAATAAACGCAAAAGATCGTCAGCCTTTTCTTTGAACATCAGTTGACTGGTGTTTTTGCCAACTAAATTGCCCTCCCCTTTCAGAATCGTTACTAATTCTTCCATGGCAACTTCTATAATTCCTGGTTGCCCCTGACTTACCTCTGATTACATCACCGCTTACTTTATCCTCACCAAATTTTAGTTCCAACCATTCTTTAAATCAAAGATTTGTTTCAAAAATTAATATTATCCAATTTCATTATAAATTTTATTATTTCATAGTTTACAACAAAAAAATAAAATTAGAAATAAAAAATTTAAAAGTGGTACAAAGGCTGAAAATTCAATTTTAAACAAAGATAAGAAACCTTAAACGTAAAATTTTATAGGAATCTATTTACACCCGGAAAAGCAAAATTCTCTAATTGACAAGGTATGTATATAAAAATCCAAAATTAAGTTTAATTCTTTTCCTTTTTTTTATAACTTCAAATTAATGTTTTCTTTGACTTTAGGATAACATATTTCTTCTCCTCCTACGGCCAACTTAGGCCTTTCAACAACAGCAAAAACAACGGAGACCTGCAGGCTTGAGCTCAACACTACGGTTTTGCGCGACACCCTTTTAAAAATAAGGGGATAAGGGAACTTTTTAGAGGTAAAAAAAAAATTTTCCTAATACATGTTCTGATCAATAAAAATTTTAATTGATAGCTGTTGGGTACAAAACACAGAATAAAAATTGAATGTTTTCTGATAAATCAACTTTAACTTTTTTCTTCTCTTTATTTTTTTTTCGCATCAATAACTATTTCTTTTTTTTTTTGTTATCACTACGGCCGCACACACACCATCTTCTTTCGCAGCTCAAATCCGAATCCCCTCTTTTACTAGAATCTGTCCGCCAACTTAACTTTTCCCACAAAAACTAAAAAAAGATGTCCACCATCTCCATCTTATCTATCATTTAATTGGCCTCACGTCTTTTTCTTCAACATTACAAAACATTAAATTCTATGTTCTTATTTTCCCTCTGTTGACTTTTGTTTACTAAATCATCTGACTGCCTCTTCTTCTTTTTTAAAAAAAACATTAGGGCGGTCACGACATGTAAGTAAAGCAATGGCTACACGTTTTTGTAGTGGAATTGCACTGCGCCACTTTGTATCCATTATGTTTAATTTATTTAGTTGGTTGGTTAAAAAAGGCTGACTTCCAAAATGTATGAATACAAAGTTTGTATACAGTTTTACTGCGGCATTTAAACTTTTTTCGTATGCAAAGTTCCGATACAACGCAACTTTATGCTTTGTTTAAATTTTCATTATGAAACAGAAATGTTGCAATGCACCATTTTTGTTATTGACAAACACGAAAATGGAAAGGTCGGGAGTAAAATTTTTGTTTGGTAATTTTTTTAGACTATCAGAAAATTCGAGTGGAAACTCTGCATAAAATTTCCTCGCTGTAATAAAATCTATTAAAAGAAAAAGGAATGTTTTACTGAAGCCAAAACACAGTGCAGAAAAATACAAAAAATTGTTAATTTTTGAGAAGTTATTGCAAAAATGCCGGATGCCAAGATGTGGCTGCTTCTCCAGAAGTGTTGTTGCGCTTTTAAATTCTTTTATAAGTACCACAGAATTTACAAAACTTTCTGGTGACATCATCCGAGAAGGGAAAGGTCTCATCCACATCCTTAATTTCTCTCCAGACTTTCCCACAAAACGATGCGCTTTGCGCAAAAATCAGGTTTATTTCGCAACCTTGTTATTAGAAGCAATTTTTTTTGCTCATGATTTCATTTTTTTTCGCTGCAATATGTTAAAAATAAATTTTTGCTATTTATATATATTAATTATTAAAAACAAATTAACTTACTTATTTAAGTCGGTCATTATTTATAGTTTGTTTTTTTTTTCTTTGCCAAAAAAAAAAAAACGTTTTGTGGTTGTTTTTTTTTTTTATGAGTAAACAAACGAATACCAAACAAAGCATCAACTAAAAAACTGATGCCCGGTTGCTTTTTTACTGCCTTAAAAATGCTCATTGTTGACGTTTTGAAATCGTATACATTGTAAATATTTTGTAGAGCGGCTTTATGAAACAGTATACTTTGTTCGAATGCAAAGCAATTAACATTTTGGAAGTCAGCCAAACTGGTCGTCATTGCAGCTGCAGGCGACTTCCCAAATACAGATTGGCGATTCTGTTAATTAAAAACTTTCAATGATATAAACAAAGTTATTGCGATTTCCTTGCCAACTTTCACAATATCCTTTGATTTGTATTCTTGTTATTAAATTCTTTTGCTTTCTTTTTTTTAACACAAATAGCTTTGATTTAAAACTTGATCGCACTTACTGCAGTAATTCAATATTTCTATTGTAATCTACCAAAATTTTTTTAAAGAATAATTTTTGTCCATTTTTAACTTTGCAAGCAAAAACTTTCGCGATTACAATAAAAATAATGTTTGTTTTCATCTGTCAAATACTAATTGAATAAGCTTAATTGAGCATGTTTTTACTTGCGTTTTGATGTTTGATACTTTCAAAATACAGGTCGTAGTAATCGATGGTTACTCACTATATGAACACTGTATGATAGTTACTCACTGTATAACAACAACCAATCGTCGTTAAAGAATGTAGGTATAAAATTAGAAACAATTCACTTTTTGTTTCGCAGAATTTCCAACAGTTGCTATTGGATATCTGTATTTTGGTTTGAAATGGTATCCAACCTTTATGACCATTTCATTGATTTGTTGTTTCCTCTCTTCTTGCGTGTCTTTTAAGAGCACTATTCGCTCCAATTTTATCAGCTATGTATTGTCATCGATGCTTCTTTTTTTGCGTGGTGGTGAACCAGCACTCACTTCAAAGTCGCTGGAGGCATAGCTACAACAAGACGCATTTAAATTATATTCTTATATTTCGCTCTCATTTGTTAGAGAAGAAGTATCTAAAAAGAAGTTTTACAGTAGTAAATGGTGGGGCAAACCTAGAAATTATGTAAGTGCAAGCGACATATTCACTTTCCTGTACTTTCATCCACATTTTTCAATATTGTGCTGCTTGAAGGACCCCAAAATGCTGTGCACTTTATTGTAGTGGCCAAGTTTACTTTTTTCAGTACTACAATAAAGTAAGGCACAATATATTTAGAGTGTCAGACCAACAAAGCATTCATTAGTTTACTAACTTATGTTTACGAGTCAAATTGTCCAATTTTGTTCGTATGTCACTTTACGAACAGTTGAAACCAGCTTCATTTATTGTTGAAACCATTTCTTGGCAAACATAGGAGTTTTTCCGCAACCCTCTGAGTTTCTCGATTTTTTCCTCCCGCAAATCCAGCAACATAGCTCCCATTTCCACCGTCCAACAAATACGAAGACTGTTTTTTTTTTTGCAAATACATACATAGGTACATATGTAAGAATGTACATACAACAATATCCTTATACAAATGTACAAATAATTAATAATAAAAATACTTACATGTTTCGCTAATTTTTAATAACTTTGTAAATATTTTTTTATGTCATTAAATATCAAAAATTCCAGTGATGCCACTAAAATTTTTTTCATTTTTCAGTAATGCGCTAAAATAATCGAAAGGTGTTGAGTGGAACAAAATGAGTTAGGAACATTTTACAAAGATGTTGAAAGATGTTGTTATTTAGCCCTGTACATTTCTTATGGGAAATTTAAACATCATCGCAAACTGATGGTAGATGCTAGATGTTGATAAGTGTGAAAAGGCTATTAACTAAAATACATGTGTATATAAATAATTCGCTTACACCTCTGATACGTATTTTCTAGCGTACGTATTGTAACAAAGATTTAACTATAATTGTCTCAAGAAAGGGTAATGTCTCGTATTAAGATATTTTAAAAATGCACATTTAGTTAAATCTTAAAAAACTTGTCTTACAAAATTGTTTTTGTAATGAATAAATTCAAACAAATCACTGTTGATGTAAAAAAAGCATACGAAATGCGCCACTCTGTTTTTTCAATGCACAGCGCAAAGAACCTGACAATCAAATTCATTGCTCATGCGCAAAGAGCAGAGCTAAAAAAACAAAAGACCATGCGCTTTGCGCATTAAATCGCTTTTTTCTGCTCCGCTATTTGCGCATGTGCTTAAAATAAAGAGCAATGAAAGAGTGCGCAAATTCTTGCTCTGGCACCACTCCACTATATTTCTAGTTCGAGATTGAATGTTCTGGTTTTGCCTGTAATACCAATCGAAATAGTGTTGTTATAAAATGTTCCATTAGATAGGTTGCTTCTCCTAAAAATTAAAATAAATATATTTAGTTCTAATACCAAAATAATAATACGTAGTAGTCATGTGTTTCTTTCTCTATTATCCTATTTTTGTTGCATATGCTGCTTTAACTTACTTGCGTTTTATACTTAAGAGTCGTGGCTCGATCCAGGAGAATGCGTCTAAACGAACCTCAAACTGTTACTACTAAAAATTACTTTTAAACCGACTTACATGACATTACAAAATAAAATTCTTTTCGGCTTAAATATTTCTAACGATGTTGAAAGGAGGGCGGTATAATTTAGACGTGTGTCCCATCTACACAACCGATTACGCCAGAAAATTCTGTTTTCCGATAATGGACAAAGCTCGTTGTACATCACTTCTATACACTCGTTAAAAGACTCACTAACTATTGTTTGGCAAAGGTTTATATGTGGTCATTGTCAGCAACTCTTTGGGAATTTCCGCCTGTCTGCAGTCTCATTGTTGCTGTTAGCTTAATTAGCCTTGATACATTTGAAGGCTTCCTTACTTAGTCTAAAATAACAATATATGTATACATATATTGAATGTTTATACATGCATACATGAAAATGTATAAAATTGTTTAATATACTAAAAAAAAAATCCTGTTAAAAATGATCACATGTAAATTCTTGCCAAACAATAGCTAGTGAGTCTTTTCACGAGTGCATAGAAGTGATGTACAGCGAGCTTTGTCCTTTATCAGAAAATAGGGTCTTCTGGCGTAATCGGTTGTGTAACCATCAGTTACTACGACATTTAACATTTTTTAGTAAAAATTATTGAAAAAATTATACTTTTTACTGTTCTGATTGGTTTATCTTTGTACGTTCGAATAAAAGAATAGTTATTTGTTTTTACATATTTTTTAGTTACAAAATCAACATTCAAAACCAATTGAAAATAACATTTATGTGGGAATTTTTGAGTAAATTCCCTTGGATCTAAAATAAAAGTTATAAATTTTAAGTTTCACAATCCTTTATTTTATGTTTTAATTTTATAAGCCGTTTTTAATTTAGTGATTAAAATGGATATAATTTAGATAATAAGTTTTTATATTTCAATAAACTAGTTATAATAATATTAAATGTTTTTTATTATATTATAGGTATTTAGTTTTAGCACTAGTTATTTTAATTATTTTATTTACATAAACTGTCCTAATAAATTCTGATAATGTCTCATTTGATTTTTTCCTCTTAACGTTTTAGTCAAAGCCTACTATCTGTTTTCGTGTGTGTGTCAGTGACTTTTATGTTTGTGTTTCTATGTGTGTTATATATGAATGTTTTCATGTCATTGTTTTTGTGTCATAGGCTACTTAGTATTTCATGACCTACTATTTTTCCTGCTTGTGTATTGGTTGTGTTTAATTCTAATTTGTGTATCAGGTAGTCCGTTTGTGCAGTGACTTAGCTGCCACATCCTACAATCGGCCCTCCTGACACGGTTTCATATATTCTACTACAGTAACGCATTTTTTAGTGCCTTCACATTCACCAACTCTCTCCACTTCATATCGGTCGTCGTTTAACTTGGCTAATACCTTATATGGACCCAAAAATTTTGGACGTAGCTTCATGCCTACACAATATTTGGTACGTTTGATGGCAACCAAATCTCCTATTTTGTAATTGGTACTCGGTATTCGTTTTTTGTTGAATGTTTTTTATTTTCCTTTTAAATTCTGGCTCGGGTCTCATCTCTAATTTTTTTTACTTTTTTTTTAATTAGGACCAGCACTCAGGGGATGACCCCTACTTATGCAATGCATTGTGCCAGAACTAGGAAATTAGGCTGTGGGGTAGAGGGAGTAGTGCTTGTGAACATTTGATTTAAATCTTTGCACATTGAAAGTGACAGTAAAGATCTCTGCAGGAAGTTTATTCCACATACGAACTGTTCGGCTAAAAAACGAATTTTCTCTGTAATGCGTTGTACGATTCACTGGCCAATCGACCACAAAGGAATGCGCTCTTGATGCAGATCGCGTTGCACGTATGAAATTACGGTTTTCAGGAACAAGTTCACTGATTTCATAAGAGCACATTCCGTTGTAGTAACGATAAAACAGTGAAACACACCCAACATTGCGTCGATGCTCCAGTGAGCCAATAGAGCTGGATACCCTACTGTCACCGATGACTTTCTTCGCTCTCTTCTGTACGCGGTCGAGTAACTCCAAAATAGACTTTGAAGCAGCGGCCATACATGTGAGTGGAATACATTTTCGGTCTGATAAAGGTGACATAGATAGTAAGGAGATCAGATGGAGTGAAGTATTTCTTACACCGTTTCAGAAAACCTTTCACTTGAATGCTTCTTTTGCAAGATGAAAAATGTGCTTGTTCCAACAAACATCGCACTGAATTTTCATGCCAATAACATCGAGAGCTTCTGATTCCTTAATATATATATATCACCCATAATTACAGATGACGTAGCAGGTTCAGCAGTACGCCTGTGCGAAAGCACAAAGCACTGGGTTTTTTAAGCGTTCCCTGTTCGCCAGGCCCCATTCGGAAATTACCAGAAGGTCGTGATTTAGGGTATCGTTCATGTGCTTTCTCATAGCCTCAATTTCCCGAAGGCGTGGTCTACAGCGAAACGAAAATGAATGGCATATGCTACTGTCATCTGCAAAAGAATAGATAGGTTTGGAAGTCTGACGTAGAAGGTCATTAAGAAAAATAAGAAATAGGGTAGGTGAAAGGACGGAGCCTTGCGGTACCCCTGAATTTAACTTGAACTCGTTTGATGAGATCCCATCTATAACAACTCGTATAGTGCGATCCCTGAGAAAGCTCGATATAAGTGGAGTGAAGCTATTACCGACACCAAAAGCAATAAGTTTTGATATGAGTGCACCATGCCACACTCTATCAAACGCCTTGGAAATATCTAAAGCCACCACCTTACTTTCGCCAAAATGGTGAATGTATTGACACCATTTTTCCGAAAGGCAGGCCAATAAGTCACCCGTAGAGCGTGCACTACGGAAACCGTACTGCCGGTCATTAAACAAGCTGTTGGACTCCATATATTTCACAAGGTGAAAATTAAGCATACTTTCCATTACTTTGGCAAGTGCAAAGCAAATTGCGATTGGGCGGTAATTTTCAGGGTTGCTGGCCTCTCTCTTTTTGGGGATTGGTGTTACATTAGCAACCTTTCAACGTGATGGGAACTCACCAACATGGTACAAAATGTTAAAAAGTTTTGCTAATGGACGCGCTAACGTCGAAGAGCACTGCTTCAAGGCCAGTGCTGGAATTCCATCCGGACCAGGGGACTTGTATATGTTGAGATCCGCTAAAACCTTTTTAACTGCACGTGCTCGAAAGAATATATCTGGCATAAAATAATAAATAATTTGATCTCTTTCCCTTTTTAGCTCAAATTCAGCAAACTCTTGTAATATTTGGCTAAGTTGTAAATCGTCGTTTGTTCTCATTCCGATTCCAGTCATTATTTGGAACGGGGTTTTTTGAGTGCTTCTTAATGGAGTATTATTAAGAGCTCTTTGAACTCTATCCACTTATTTGTACCATTGGTTCGACTTTTCTGAACACATTTTGGCAAGTATAAGCACGATTATGCGGTGAAGGCGCTCCACTTATCCATTTCTTTTTGGAACTCCGGTGGCAAGTAGCAAATGTTGTATCCATTCATTGACTCAGTATTGTTTGAATTCGTTGAATGTAAGAGCAGTTCCTCGGTCACTTATTATTCTCTGAGGGTTTCCAAATATTGACGACAGTTTCTCCAATCTCTCTACTACCCGTACTTTTTGTTGGATAAAGCCACACAAATTTTGTAAAAGCATCAATGATAATGAGAAAATTATTGTACATATTGTGTGTTGCTTCCATTGATCCAACATGGTCTATGTGGTATTAGTGAAGGGTCGATCAGATTTGTCGATCGGATCGAGCTTGCCTTCTTTTCTCCCAGATTTTGCCTCAGTTATTATACACTCCACGCAGCTTTTAACCACAGTTTTAACTTTTGATTCTAGTTTTGGTATAAAAAATTGTTTTACGAATGCCAAAATGTCCTTGACGATGGGCCATCTCTATAACCTCCTTTTGCATTTCTTATGGTATAATTATTAACCCTTTTGTTGGGTCCTTGTGTAGAATTCCATATTTGACGTAGTAATTTTCATAAGGTGTCATATTTAAACAGCTTTTGTCCAAACAGCTCTTGTCCAACCGTCATTTTGTTGCGCCTATATTTTACGATGACGTAATGAATCCTGCATCATACGACATGGCATCCGACTCAGTGCATCAACATGCTTCATTTGAGTTCCAGACCGATGTTCTATACTGTAGTCAAATTCTTGAAGGAACAAGGCCCACCTCGATACTTTTACCGGTACATCTTCCTTGTGCATTGTCATAGCAAACGCATTACAGTCTGTGAAAATTATGAATTTTAATCATAGGACGTATATCCGCCATTTTTTTAGGGCTTCCACTATAGCTAGCACCTTTAGTTCATACGAGTGGTATTTTTCTTCAGCTACCGTCGTCTTTCTGCTCATATACTCTATTGGGTGAAATGTCAAGTCCTCTGAATCTTTTTAAAGAAGTACTGCACCGAAACCATATTTCTCGCGTCAGTATGGATTTTTGTTTCGGCATTTGGATTGTATAAACGTAGTACTGACTTGCTTTTCAAAGCTGCTTTAAGTTGCTGTACTGCTAGCCATTCCTCATCACCCATTTTAAATTTCATACCTTTCCGTAAAATATTAGATAACAGTCTAGCGATAATTGCGTAATCTTTGATAAAACGTCGAAAAAATTAAGTTAATCCCAAAAAACGTTGCATGGTTTTAACGTTGTTTGGTATTGGGAAATTTCTTATAGCAGCAATTTTTTCTTCAGCCGGAGATATCGAGAAATTTTTTACGATATATTCTGGGAATTGAATTTTGTGGCGCAGAATTTGGCATTTCAATTGAAGTCCATTTAGCGATCCAACGTCTAGAACTCTTTTAGAACAGCTGCTATATATCGACAAAAAATGGCAGGTGAGTTACTAATTTCAAAAGGTACATACTGAAGTTCATACTGTCTATTTTGTGTAACGAATGATGTATATTTACGCGATTTTTCCGCAATAGGTACATGTAGAAAACCTTTTCTCAAATCAAAGGTCGTGAATACCTTAGCCTCTTGGATTCGCTGAACGATGCCACAGTAAAGTTGTCATGATCTATCTTTTCATTTAAACAACTGTAGTCGCAGCAAAGCCTCTTCGTAAAATCTTTCTTTGTAACTAATACAATCGGAGAAGAATGCTCAGAAAAACTGGGCATAATAATACCCTCTTCGAGCCACTCCTTGGCCTGATTGTCTATAACCTGCTTATCTGCAAACGAAGTTCTGCGAGGTCCGTTTGCTATAGGAATTTTGTCTTTTAGGGTAATGTGCATTTCTATTATGTGTTTCTCAGGTTTTTTAGGTTTATAAGAATTAACTATTGTATGTATTTCCCTGCGAAACCCTTCATCCAAATGTTCTGTATCTATAGTTTCTTTACCATCAGATGATACCGAGTTTACGATTACCCTAAATTCCTTTTCGACCACTAGCGTCCAACGCTGGTCTCGCACTAACCTCAGACTGTTCTGGAAAGTAAGCAGACTCTTCTTCTGATGAGTTTTCTATTATATTCTCCACGTTTCTTTCAATTAAATTTATGCGAGGAATTTTCTTTTGAAATTTAGCGCCTCTAGAATCAATGATCAAATCTTCTTTGTTCAAAATATCATTCCAATACCAGTCAGGGTTTTAACTTTAGGTTTCACATTAACATTTGTCAAAATACTAACGTCGCTACTAGTGTCAACTATTGCTGAAACTATCTTACCTTCAATTATTATTTTCTTAAATATCCTTCGCGGCGGAAGATTAGTTCCTTCTGCCAGCATGTGTACGTTTCGCTTGACATCTCTTTGCGCATTTTCTCTTTTATATCCTGGGCAATCGAAGGATTTGTGACCAGGTTTCTTGCATTTGAAGCATTTTATATCCACGGATCTGCAGTCTTTTGCCATGTGACTTTATAGTCCACACTTGAAAAACCTCCTTCTCTCACCTTTAGGCTTTGCTGCAGGCTTCTCATATTTTATTTTATCCGCTTTGAAGTTTAACGACCTTTCAGCTAAGTTTATTTTTTCATACATGACAATTTTTTCCTTCAATTCCTTAAGAGTCCGTGCTTGGTATAAAATTGCTTTGCTTGAAATATTTCCGGGGATTCCTTTTATAAAGTACTCGATAATACTCGCTTCGTCTAAATTATTAGGGTTGCCAATTTCCATCAGGGAGTATAAATATTGGTGAAGTGTTTCCTCACTTCGTTTTTTCCGATTTTTAAGTTTTCGGTGAATGGTTATCGCGGATGGTTTTTTACAAAATTCAAGTTTTAAAGCAGTCCTAAGAGAGTTCCAATCTCTTATACCAGATTGACTTCTGATGAAAGTTTTTGCAACTCCTCTCAATATCTGTTTTTCCCATATATAAATTGCTGTAGTTGATCCCAGTGCAACACATGCGAACAATCTTCGAATTCTTGAATTCAGGTGTCGACATCGTGAGTATTTTCCCCAGAAAATTTTGCCACCGAATCTTCTACGTCTCTCAATGTAAAATGTGAATGCACTGTGGCCTGAGCTATCATTGAGGTCGCGTCACCAAGCTCTGAGTCTCTGTCAGCGCCTCTGTGAGGATTTAAATGTTGGATGAACCTCTCCTGTAGGTCTGCCTTTACCCCTGCAGCCTCTAGTCCTTTCCTTTCAGCACTTGTCCTCAACTCTTCTACTGTCATAACTAAAATGTCTCGCAAATCCATTTCCATTTTACCTTTAGGTCGCCCTCGTATGTATTTGTTGTGTAAGAATATTATTTAGTAGAACCACAGATATAAAATCTAAAAAAAATTCCCTATATTAACAATTTTATGTTAATATGTAAATTAAAAAAATTTTATATAAACATGTAATTATTAAAAAAATTATATTATATTACACACAATTTACAAATTATTGTTAATGCTCTGAATTTAATTTCAGTTTTAACTAAGTGCAAATTATTTTCTATTTTCTCTTGATTCCCCCTGAAATTTAAATTCAATTTAATTTTTTATGAAATTATATTTTATTCTACTTTGAGTATACCAAAATTCCTTTAATTCAATAAATTATTATTATTATTCTCGTTTCTCTTTAGAAAGTAATAATAAAAAATCTTTATTTAATTAAATAACCTTTAGTGTAATTACTTTTAGTGTAATATTTTCATCAAATTTTTAACTATTATCACTTTTCCAACTCTATAACTCCAAATAATACATATTATTTGAGAACCCGTTCACAATTATTCGGTGTTAAAATTATTTGACATTTCAAAAACACAAGCTTTTGGTATACTCTGTTATGTATTTAAATATAACATAAAACACTCATTTATTTCTATATTTATATACATGCAAGTTATGAAAACAGCATGAAAATGCTCTTATGCAAATTGTTTACAAAAACTGTACTTAGTAAGTTTCACGGAACATAAAAATTATTTGCTGACGGTTAATAAAATATTTCAAAAATTGTCTTAAATAAGTTTCGTTGAACCTAAAACATTATTTGCTGACAGTTAACAAAATATTCATAAAAAATTGCTTGCGAATAGAATCGCGGAACATTAAAAATATAATATCAAATGACAATAATTATGTCGCAATTCATTATTTGTTTTTTTTTTTATTGTGCTTCTCATTAGGTATAATTATGACACCTAGAATTAAGTAAAGGCAGTTAGTTGTTAGACGTGAAAATGTTTAGTGGTTAAAGTAAACAAAAGTAAAAGATAAAAAAATATTTATTTTTTTAACTTATATAAACCAAGACTTTAATTGGGGGCTCAACCGAGATCCTTTTTTTAAAAAGGGTCCAAGAAAAAAACAAATTAGGATCCTTTAAAAAAGAAGAAAAAAATTCTACAAATGAGTATCCTTTAAAGAGGAAAAAAATATATTTCTACGAATAAGTATCATATAAAAAGGAGAAAAATTTTTCAACAAATAAGTATCTTTTAAAAGAAAAAAGAGAAACATTTTTCAGCAAAAAAATATTCTTTAAAAAAAGGAGAGAAAAAAATCCAAGAAATTTTATTGATTGATTGTTGAAGTGAATAAACGTGTGCCTGTTTCAGATCCTGAAAAAAGGTGCTTTATGCTGTATTTTTTTAGCTATTAAATAAATAAAGGATTGAAAATAGTTTATGTGCAGTGCCATTAACTGTGTGTTTTTGAATTTAAATTATCCTCTGAAAAAAGGGATAATCATAAAATAATTACTATTTTTAAACTTTCAATAATAAATAAAAACATAAATAAAATAACTCTACAGTGAACAATAATAATTCTGCAATCATCAAATTTAAATAACGCATAACAACAGAACTCTAAATGAAATAATTGAAATTTACAAAAAACATATATCTTATTCAACGGGCAATCACATTCTTAATTTTTGGGTGACGGATGTCCACAATATTAACAATATTATCTTAATAAGCAACAACTTAACAACAGAGTATCTACATCTGAAGTATCCCTAGAAGTAGGAAAAAACAAGCATCAACATTTTACAAAGGGAAGCCATCTGAAGTCGAAAGCTGAACAATTTTAAATGTAAGATTGTTTTATAAGATCTATTATTATTCAGATTAATTTAACTTTAAGATTAATTTTTCTGTAAAACGGTATCATTTGAATTATATAATTTTTGTATTCGTTGTATTGATTGTGAGGCTTAAAACTGGCTTATTCAATAGAATTGATATATTTAACTAATAACAGGACACTAGATATAGTTGACGACGAATTAGAAGAACTAGAAAAAAAAAACATAATATAGGAGACTCAGTTGACGAAATTACCGGACTATTTAGGAATATGACAACAAACAGAATGGACACAGAACAGGC
The DNA here is from genome assembly GCA_937654795.1 of Cistogaster globosa. Taxonomy (NCBI): domain Eukaryota; kingdom Metazoa; phylum Arthropoda; class Insecta; order Diptera; family Tachinidae; genus Cistogaster; species Cistogaster globosa. The sequence continues at coordinate 39,320,063 of OW569407.1, forward strand.
TTTACGAATAGTTACACAGTCTACAGAACCACTTCTAAGAGAGTTGGAATTACTAAAGGAAAGCTTTGACAGACTTACGGTGACAAATACTGTTACTGAATGCAGACAGGAAACTATTGACGAAACCGAAAGATGTGGCATAAGTTTGGATGTTATCAAATGCCTTCCAAGTTTAAATGGTGAGGATAATTCGTATGTGAGTTGGCGGGAAGCAGCAAACAATTCAATGAGTCTTTATGTCAGGGGCAGTCATAGGTACTTTGCGGCATTGACCGTTCTACGCAATAAAATATTAGACGATGGAAATGACACTTTGAGAAATCATGCTACCGTACTCAATTTTGATGCTATTATAGCTCGTTTAGATTTTGCCTATGCCGACAAAAGGCTAATTCATATTATAGAACAGGAATTAAGTGTTATGAGGCAGGGTTCCTTGACTATATTAGATTATTATAATAAAGTGAACAAAAAACTGACCTTATTAATAAATGAGACGATCATTTCGCACGGTTCAAATTCTCCTTTTACAAATAAATTGAATAATAAAAATCGTCAATATGCTCTTGGGGTTTTTATAACTGGATTAAATCCACCATAGGCAAGTATTCTATTTTCATTGTCGCCTTCTGATTTACCTAATGCCTTAGCCAAGGCCCAAGAACTAGAAATAGTTCATGTTAGAGTTAATTTTGCAGTACAATTTAACAGAAATCAATTTAATAGCAAAAATCCAAGAAATAACCAGAATGTTTTACGATTTCCTCCCAGAAATTACAACAAGAATTTTCAGTACCGGAATAATCAACATATACGTCAGGCAATGCCTGAACCGATAAAAATCGGCAGTTCAGCAAATCTTGCTATCAACACAAATAAAATTCCACAAAAAGGACAAACTCAAAATTACTCTCGAGGACCACAATTCGGTCAATGGCAACAACGACCACAAAACTCCAATCAATTTTTTCATAAACCTCAATTCAATCATGGCTTAAAAAGACAACAACCAAGCGGACAGTTTAGTGCTCAACCATATAACATGACACAAAGAATAAATAATTTAAACCAAACTGCTTTTTTAGACGTGATCCCTGCATGCCCTATATCATGAGAACAGGAGCATCCAGAAGAACTTACCGAGTTTTTATTGATAGTTGGGCAAATAGTTGTTACTGCAGCCCAAATGTCCTTACGAACAGGATAGAATTAGTAGTTAAAAAGAGAGTTAAAACTATAATTGGATTCACTATTATTGACCATTTCTATGATGCAAGTATAAGGGAAAGATTCTATGAAATTCTCAATTTAGAATTTGATTTGTTAATAGGATATAATTTTTTGAAAAAAGCTAATATTAAACTTGATTTTGAAAATGGCACGATTACTTGTGGTAATAAAACTGATAAGTTTTTAAATTTTAATATACGTGTGTTAATGTCTAATAGGACTATTAATTATAATAAAAAGGATATTGAGGAAAATATTATAAATAAAATTACCGACTCAGGAAATTATCTTTCAAAGTTTCTCGTAATAAAACAAATAGAAGACAAAACAAATTTATGCGAAAAAGTATTGGATATATTGCAGATCCTTGCTGCAGCAAGGAAAATAACGTTGGATAATGAACCAGGCTTTAAAACAGCTATGTACATTCCAATTCTTAATGCAAAGATTAAGAATTCAATTATATTGTGCTGACCCTAGGCATAGTACTACTAACGGTCAGGTAGAAAGAGCACACTCAACCCTGATCGAAATAGCAAGACGTTTAAAACAAGAATATCATCTTGAGATTTTTCATAGAGTAGCCCAACAGTATAATCTCACCATACATTCAGTTACAAACGAAAAACCATTTGAAGTGTTTAATAAGAAAGTTAATCATGAAAACCTGCATAATAAATTATTGGAAGCTCAGACTAGAATGCTACAAACAAATAAACCTACTCAGATCAGAACATATGAGGAAAATAAGGAGGTTTATGAAAAACTAATAAGAAACAGAAAATAAATGAAGTATTAGGAAATAAGGTTAATGTTTATAGTAGAAATAGAATTATTCATAAGAAAAATATAAAAAATTAATTTTATCTTACAGATAATATTAAAATTCCTTATTTTGCTGGCCACACTCACCAACTGCAGAACTGAGGTCCAGATACTAGACTATTCAAAATCTCAATTAATTTCAATACACACAGGACTAAAAAGATTGCAGGACGGAGATTTTAAATTAATACATTCTATAGACTTGGACAAATACGAACAAGTAATTACAAATTTAAAAGAGGAAGTTCGAAGGAAAATACCTTCAAACAACTCCATACTTCCAATACTTGACCATGAGATTGAACAGACGCGACTGCAACTAACCAATATGAGACCAAGACAGGAACATTCACTTGACAAAATAGATAACATGTTAGAAAATACGAACAGACAACGAATAAAAAATAGGGATACCGTCACAAGACTAAACCTAATGACTAATGTAACAAACGCAATCTAAAAGAAAATACAAAAAGAAATAGTGAACATTCAATATGCTCTACAATGGGCCAAAGCAGGAGTTATAAATACCTTTATATTGTCCGAGCCAGAAATCGACGAAATAAAAAAGCAATTAGACTATGAACAATTCCCATATTCCAATATCGATGAAGCTTTGCAATTTTCAGATATTAGAATTGCCTTAAGTCTTACAACAATTATTTACATAGAAAATTTGCCTACTATTAACAAACAAGTCTGTGAAAATATTGAATTAAACCGTTAAAAAGAAAAAAACTATAATAAGAATAAGAATTGGAAATGAAAATGAAAATATTGTAAAATCTAAAAATGAAATTTTTGAAACGAAAAACAATTGTAAAACCTATAATAAGCTATCAATATGTAACAATAGAAATCTTTTAAATATTACAAACACAAGTTGTATTCCAAAGTTATTATCTAGTGGGAATCACAATTGTACAATTATAAATAATCAGCACGTTCCAACCATGGAAGAAATAAAATCTGGAATAATCCTGTTAAATCAATACAACGGTTTTGAAAGAATCCCTGACGCCAAACCATGGAATTTATCAGGGAGTTTTCTAATAAAATTTTATAATACCACAATTAATTTAAGCGGTATTGATTATCTTGCAAAGGAAGTACATGATTGGAAACCGCTTCTGCAATTAACATCTAATAAAACGAATTTTGAAGAAATTCTTTCTGTTCAAATGATGAAGGAAGTCCAGTTGAACAATGTTCAAGAATTAAGCTCATTATCAACCGAAGGAAGAATCGAGTTTTCCTTTAACATAATACTTTCAATAACAGTAATCATAATTGTTATTTGCATTATATGGAAACAAAAAGACAAAGGAAATTCTATAAATAATAACCAGCGAACTAAGACAACAACTCCACATCCTGAGAATCCGTCAGATTGACAAGAAGTTATTAGAGCATTAAAACAAATCCTCCAAAATGATTCAATCGGGACGATTAAACTAAAAAAAGGAGGAGTTATGGAAACAGCATAAAAATGCTCTTATACAAATTGTATACAAAAACTGTACTTAGTAAGTTTTGTGGAAAAACAAAATTATTTGCTGACGGTTAAAAAAATGTTTAGGAATAGAATCGCGGAACATTAAAAATATAATATCAAATGACAATAATTAGGTCGTAATTCATTATTATGTATATATTTTTTATTGTGCTTCTCTTTAAGTATGTATAATTATGACACCTAGAATTAAGTAAAGGTAGTTAGTTGTAAGACGTAAAAATGTTTAGTGGTTAAAGTGAAATAAAGTAAAAGATAAAAAAATATTTTGTTTAAAAAACTAATATAAACCAAGACTTTAATTTGCATACAATTTCTTATTAACTCAATACATTTACATATGACTGCTCAATTTAGCTCTCCATCTTTTTGTAGTGTAGTAAATAGCGGCTGCGTATTTGCTTCTTGCTTTCTTCTTCGCTCTTGTACACAGCTTTTTCTCTCTCTCTCTCAAAATTTTATACTGCTCTCACAGACTATCTGCTGCTCTCTTCAGTTCATCACCATTAGCTTAAAAGGGGTGGGTTTTTATACACACATTTTTTTTATATGCATAAAATTTTTGTACACACAGACTCACACTGGATTTCTTCTTATTGTTTTTTGTTTTTTTTTTTTTTTATATATAAATGCATATAATGTCTCTTATATTGTGGTTCTTAGTTTTGTCTGTTAAAAAGTTTCGTTTTTCTTTACAATGTAAAGTTTACATTCAAGTTGTTTGTGTTTTTTCTTTTTATAAAAGGTTTATGCATGTTTACCACATTAGGTTATATTTTTAATATTATTTTGCCAACACATTTATTGTTTTATTTAAGTTTTGAAGTTTTAATATTTTTGTTGTTACCACATTTATTTAGCAAACTCATTTAAATTTATTTTTCATGCTTACAGAAGTAAATGTTTAATATTATTTGGCGCACTTATTTAATGATTTTATAAACGTTTTTAAAGTTTTAGTATTATTGTTGTTGAAAATTTGTTGCATTTTCATTCATTTATATTCGTAGTTTTTGTTTCATATATTTTGACTCAAATAGTTTTTTTTACATACCTACTTATATATTTTTTGAGTGTTCAAATTAGTAAGAAAAAATGTTTAATTGAATTTTTCAATGTATGGAAACATTAACATCTTGTTGTTCAAAAGTGTTTTATTAAACCGTAGGCACACACAATCTTAGGTTTTCGGTTAAAACTATTTCAAACAATTAAAAAGAAAATTTTCTAATTACCACGTTAACATTCTTTTTTAACATTTAATCACCAGCTTACATTTTTATACGTTCTGTTTTTTAGGTGGTGCCCCCATTTGTGGGAATTTTAGAGTAAATTCCCTTGGATTAAAAAAAAGTTATAAATTTTAAGTTTCACAATACTTTATTTTATGTTTTAATTTTATAAACAAGTAGTATAGATGTAGGGATACTGGCTCAAGGTATTTTTTAAGAGAAAATTTTGAAGAAAACTATGTAGGGATACTGGCTCAAGGTATTTTTTAAGAGAGGATTTTGAAGAGACAGTTATTTTTTTTAAGAGAGGATTTTGCAGAGACAATTATTTTTTAAGAGAGGATTTTAAAGAGGCAGTTATTCTTTAAGAGAGGATTTTAAAGAGACTGAAAAATGGAGAGACGAAAATGAAATTGTATTTATGTTGTGTAGATAGAAAGAGTGTATGAGTGTAGTGATCTTTTGTGTGTGGAAGTAATGTAGGCAATTTGGTGGGAAAAAAATAATCTCTATTTGTAATAATACAGTGTATAGATGAAACTGAGAAGTGGACAGACAAAAATAAAATTTTATTTTTGAGTGCTGAGATATGATGTAAATGTAAACTTGTAGTTATGATCTCAACTATGAAAATTTATAATGTCACTGAATTTTGATTTTTGGTTTTCATTAAGCAGAAGCAAAATGTGATAAGAATGTTTAAGAAAAAATGTTGTCTAGTGTAATGTTCAGTAGTATTATTTATGTTTATGAAAGGAATAGCAAACAGTGAAAGGGTAAGTGTATAGAGACAGACAAGTGTTAGGAAATATAAAAAATCTAGGAGGTCACTGAATTTTGATTTTTGGTTTTATTAAGCAGAAGCAAAATGTGATAAGAATGTTTAAGAAAAAATGTTGTTTAGTGTAATGTTCAGTAGTATTATTTATGTATATGAAAGGAATAGCAAACAGTGAAAGGGTAAGTGTATAGAGACAGACAAGTGTTAGGAAATATAAAAAATCTAGAAGGTCACTGAATTTTGATTTTTGGTTTTATTAAGTAGAAGCGGTATGTGATAAGAATGTTTGAGAAGAATTTTGATTTACATAATTTTGTATTTGTAAAATGTTCTGTTATGTATTATGGTCAATATGTTGATAAGGAATCTTTAGGTTTTGGGTTAGGTGCAATGGTGTCTTTTTCCAATGCTATGATTGATCTTATAATCAAGTTGCATAATTAAATTTTATTTTAGAAAATTCTAGTGTTCAAAAATTTTCTTTTTCGTAAAAAAATTAATTCGTGTTTAGTCGTTGTACTATTCTTGAGTGAAAAAGTTGTTTTGCTGAAAAACTAAAATTTAAAGATTTTAAAAAATGGAAAATTTATTTAATGTTTGTGTTGAGTGCGGAGAGAAGTTCCAAAATCAAAAAGATTTAAAAGCACATGAAAGCTCTCATGCAAGCACATCAAATGTGATTGCTAATGAAAAAAAATAGTGCAAACATTGAGCTTAAAAAAATTAACTCAGCATTTAAAACGCGTATACAAACTCTTTCGGTAGAAAATAAGGATGAAGCATGTTTATTTCCGGAAGAGTTTATAAATCGAGCTTGGTTAGCATTGCGAAAGGAAGTCGGTTTATGGATTGCTGAATACAATGCAATGAAGTTCAACATTGAGCTTTTTGCATTGTATGCTAAGCTCAAAGATACAGAAGCGTTGGAAAATACTCTTTTAGAGGTGAAGATGTTTCAAACGAAAATGCAAATAATTTTTAATAATGACGATTTCGCTCATACCTTCCCTCTTAAAACAAAAGAGATAATTAAAAAAATGGAGGAGTTTCAGGAAAGAGACAGTGGTTGGACCCTTATACAATTATTAAGGCTGAATTTAAACTTAAACAAATACCAACCGCTAAAGGGTTCAACATACATCCCTACACCAAAAAAGTTGGCGGTGAGAAAAGCCTGCATCAACGTGAGAAACAGAGATGAATTTTGTTTTAAATGGGCAGTGGTTTCTGCTATTTCTAATCTTAAAAAAAATTGTGACCGAACATCATCATATCCAATAGACATTACCTCAACAGAAATAAGTATTAATGGCAGAACTTTAAACTTTAAAGGCTTATGCTTTCCAATGGAAATAAAAGACGTTAAAATATTTGAAAATAATAATGATTGGGTTAGCATAAATGTTTTTGGATACGACGAGGACCAAAACATCGCTATTGGTCCATATTACAAAACCAAAGATGTTAAAAATGTCCATATTAATTTGTTGTTTCTACAGAAACAAATACATACCACAACCACTGCCCATTATATATGGATTAAAAATATATCAAGGTAAGACAAATGGAATTTTTAAAATTATTTGAACATATAAAACAAACAAAAAAAAAATATTTTATAGATTAATAAGACGACAAACAAGCAAGTATAAGGGGAAAAACTATGTTTGCGACTATTGCTTGCTACATTTTACTCGTGAGGACAAACTTAAGAATCATATACCAGTATGCAGTAAGAGCGTAACATATCTACCAAGTAAGGAAAACAATATTTTAAAATTTACAAAACATGAAAGAGCATTAGATATTTCGTTTGTGATTTATGCGGATACAGAATGCATATTTCAAAACATTGATACATGCATTCCAGATCCTAACAAATCATCAACAACGTTAATAAACAAACATATACCTTATGCTTTTTCGTATTATATTAAGTGTAGTTTTAACAGTAGTTTAGATAAATTTAAAACATTTAAGGGTTTAGATTCCCCTAAATTATTTATTAGGGAACTGGTAGACGATATAACATATTTTTATAAGAATTATATAAAAGAAATCAAACCAATGATTCCTTTAAATGATGAAGAATTTAAACATTTCAATGAAACTAGTGAATGTCATATTTGTGGAAAACCTATCATTGGTGAAGTTAAGGTAAAGGATCACTGTCATTTAAGTGGCAAATATAGAGGATCTGCGCATAATAAATGTAATTTAAATTTTAATATTCCGCATTTTTTTCCTGTAATTTTTCACAACTTTTCCTCATATGATTGTCATTTGTTTATTAAAGAACTAAATCATATTGACAATGGTCCCATAAATATTATCCCACTAAATAAAGAGCTCTATATATCTTTATCAAAAATTATTAGAGTGGAGAATGAAAATGTAGAAATTAGATTCTTGGACTCCCTTAGATTTATGTCATCAAGTCTAGACTTACTAGCAAGTAATTTATCTAAAAACAATTTTATAACAGTAAAGTCAATATTTAAAGATGAAAAACAGTTTTTACTGCTAATGAGAAAAGGAGTCTTTCCATATAATTACTTAGATTCATTTGAAAAGCTTAAAGAATGCCATTTACCCAAGAGAGAAGATTTTTTTTAATATGTTGACTGAGACTGATTGCTCTGATGATGATTATAATCATGCTAAAGAAGTATGGAACGTATTCGGTTGTAAAACATTAGAAGATTACCTAATGCTTTACCTTAAATCGGATGTTCTTCTTCTAACTGATGTCTTTGAAAATTTCAGATTGTTATGTAAAAGCATATACAAGTTAGATCCCTGTCATTATTACACTGCCCCAGGGCTTTCATGGGATGCTATGCTTAAGATAACAAACATTGAATTAGAACTTCTGACGGACATTGATATGATCACGTTTATACAAAAGGGTATAAGAGGGGGAATTGTCCAATGTTCTAAAAGACATTCGGTAGCAAACAACAAATATATGGCAGATTTTAATAATGAAATATCATCTAAATATTTAACGTATCTAGATGCAAACAATTTATATGGTTGGGCAATGTCTCAATATCTCCCGGAGAGTGAATTTGAATGGGTTAGGGATATTGATAATTTTTCCCTGAACTCCATTTGTGATGACTCAAGTGTTGGTTATATTCTTGAGGTTGATTTAACATATCCGGAAGCGATTCATGACTATCATAATGATTTGCCATTTTGTTGTGAAAACAAAGTCCCTCCGAATACTAAAGATAAAAAACTTATTGCTGATTTAACCGATAAAACAAATTACATTATTTATTATAAAAATTTGCAGCAGTGTTTAAAGCATGGCTTAGAGCTAACCAAAATTCATAGGATATTGAAATTTAAGCAATCAGATTGGTTAAAAAAATATATTTCTTTAAATAATTCCCATAGAACTAACGCAAAAAATTCTTTTGAAAAAAATTTTTTTAAACTGCTAAACAATGCTGTTTACGGCAAAACTATGGAAAATGTCGACAAACGAAAGAATATTAAAATTGCTAACTCTTGGGAAAATATTGGTAAAAAATTAGGTGCTCGCGCTCTTATTGCTAAACCAGAATTTAATTCAACAAGCATATTTGATGAAAACATGATTGCAGTTGAGTTAAATAGAACTTACTCAGTTTACAATAAACCTATATATCTTGGACTTTGCATTTTAGAGCTTTCAAAGTGGAAAATGTATGATTTCCATTATGATTACATGCTTCCAAAATATAAGTCCAATTTAGAACTTAATTATATGGATACTGATTCTTTCATTTATACAATTCACACAGATGATTTTTATAAAGATATCCTTAACGACATTGATGATAGGTTTGATACATCTGAATATAATATAAATAACCAATTTAATATTCCACAAAAAAATAAAAAAATGTTAGGAATGATGAAAGATGAGAATAATGGTGTCATAATGAGGGAATTTATTGGTTTGAGGTCTAAGATGTACTCCTTCAATAATGAAAATATGGTAGAAATAAAAAAAGCAAAAGGAGTAAAGAGCAATATTTGTAGAAAGCTAAGTTTAGCGGACTATAAAAATTGTCTATACAACAACAAAATTTATTATGGTGAAATGTATATGTTTAGGTCTAAGTTACATACTTTGTATACAACCTTAGCTAATAAAGTATCATTAAGTTATAAAGATGAAAAGAGATTTATATGTAAGAACAATGTTAATACCCTAGCTTGGGGTCATTATAAAGAAAAATTTTTAAATATGAATAATGATGATGATTGCTTAATGGATCTTGATCATATTGACAACTTAGATTTTAAATATAAAGATCAATTTATGAAAGATGATGATGATGATTTATGTTTAATGGAAATAGAATGCTAATTTTATTTTAAGATATTTATACGTTTCTTTGTTAAAAAATAAAAATAAAAAATTTTTAGTTAGAAAAAAAAACTTTATTATGTCTTTCATTTTACATTAACTTGGAAAATAAATAAATAAACAACGTAAGTAATGAAATTCATTAAATAACTTTCTGGACAATTCCAGTTAATGGAGTGTACTTTATCAAGCGATCGTAGAGAATTAAACAATAAGCATTTGTGTTTATAGGAATCGGGATGGCAGTCTCAAACTCAATTTTCACATCAATAGGCCCGCTCTTAATCATTTCATTTTGATAGCTTAGATCAATAACGACAATTGGGGTTTCCTTAAACTTCTCACAGGAAAGAAGTGGTTGTGCAGACTTCATATAATAACTTTGTTGAAATTTCGCATACATATCATATAAAATAGCATAGCGATTCTCTGCAATCTTTAAATTTAAATCATCGTACGGATAAGAATCTGAATTTAAATGTACTTTTATATTTTTTAAATCAGAGTGAATATATTTCTTATTGTTTTCTAACACGAATAATAGAAATCTAGGCCTCTCTCGGTTAATTGATAGCTTAACATTCCAAATATGATTTCTTCCGCCAGAGAATGTAGGATTAAAATAACAGTCCCAACTTCGAAATGCTATGGGTAAAGAGATACCATCCTTAATAATCTTCATTATTTGCAGTTTTTTAGAGTCTGAGACTTGTACGTGTGGAATTCTCCACGTAATATTCGTAATCAATAAAGTAAGATTTTCTTTATCATTTGTTGAGTAATAAACGTTCTCATCATTTGAACTCCGTAAGAGAATAAGTTCATGTTTGCTATTTAATATTATTTTATTGAAATCCTCGGCAAATCCCAAAAACAGTTTAAGGGGTACATAAAAATTAAATATTTGCATGGCTAAGTCTCCAGAAACACTCCATCCAGCATTTCTCATCATATTGCTTTCAAATTCATTAAGGGAAACATAGTTTTTAATTGTGCTAGACATTCCCAAGTATCGTGTACGATCAATTTCAACACCATTAATTTCATAACGTATTTCATCAAATAAGTACGCAACACAATTATTTCTTAGTCTGGTATTTGGAGAGTTCTCCCCGTTAGAGTTTTTTATATTTCCCTCTATATACAAGTAGCTTTCACTAGGAAGAACATACAAGTCTTGATTTTGCAGAGTAATTCGTATCTCATCATTATTTTTAAATGATTGAATGTACGGTACGTAACTATGATAATCCTTTTTTATTATATTCTCATCCGAAATAGGAGTTTCCATAACATTTAGTATATCAGACATTTTTCTTTACTTTTAAATTAAGTAATCTTAGAAACCTCTTATTTTCTTCTGTTAATTTAGGTCTTTTAGCTTTAACAGTGTCTAGTGGAATGTTTTCGCTAACTTTTGTTTGCGCCGTTTTATTGTAAATAATCATATCTCCCTTGGTCTCAAATGCAATCTAATTGTTATTTCTTCTCCTCTAAAGTTTATTAAGCGATCCTCTTGGTCAACAATCCAAACTTTGAGATATGTTATTTCTTTCACATTCACTGGTAAATAGATTAGATTATTCGGGATAACATCTAATTTATAACCTGGGGGAACATCCACCGCAAACTCATGAAGTATGTGTGCTGGAAAGTTATTCATATATGCTCCTCGTATTATATTACATTTAACTTGCACAGCATTAACTTTTAAAATATTTACTGGATGATTTGATAAATGTTTTATACCAGGCTTTAAAACACCACCACTAAAACCAAGTAATCTACCAACAGATCTTTTTCGATCAAAGAAAATTGTATCATGTGAGGATGTTATTTCAATTTGTAGAGTGTTGTTATTGGCTTCAATAATAATTGATTTATTATCATTTTTTTCCTTATATTCTGCGATAATATAATCAGCTATATCTTGCAACTTATAAGAACCTATAGGAATTTCAATTATTTGATCTCCAATATGGAAAAGATTATTATCATAGTCTACATTGGGAATCGAATTATATGAATGAAAATCAATTAGAGAACATTCATAACCTCCCGCTAACTCTATTGGTGGAAAGAAATTTGCCGTTAAAATTGAAGAATTCCCGCTCAGTGCTAATGTTATTGACATAACGAATGATTGAATGTAAGTAAATAAAAAACGCTATTTGCAGTTTGTTTTTATTTAATATATGCATTTATTTTAACTTATTGCTAGTTTTACAATATTTCATTTTTACTTATCCAAGAATTATGCTGACTTGGAAATCCCAACCATTTTACATATGCTTTATCACCCTTAGTTTTTAATACTTTTTCAACTAAGTATGTATTAGGAAAACGAGTGCGTAGTAACTCCTCCTTGTAAAATCCACCTTTTATTTCATTTCCTTCATAGTCTTCGAGTATAAATGTGACTGGGTAAGTATTTTGTATCGATCTTATTTTAAATATTTCTGTTGTCCAATTTGGTGTATACCCCTTTTCAAAGACGTGCTTATATTTACTAATACGTACATAGTCTCCAACCTTAAACCGTGAAGCTTTAAATAGTTTTAAATGATTGTATACAGTATTCAGTAAATGTTTTTCATGTTCATGAGTTACTTGAATAGGAGCCATTTTGATCGTTCCGTGTATTTTTTTATTATATTGATTAATTAAACCTTTATAAATGCTAATCCATCTATAAGACCCATTGTTACTAAACTCTTTCCACATAATTTCTTTCAATGTCCTATTGAAGCGTTCAACAATTGAAGCTTTCATAACACTATATGTAGAGTAATGATTTATTGAATGTTTTCTCATTAATGCTTCAAACTCCTTATTAAAAAATTCTTTGCCATCGTCTGTCTGTAAATTTCTAGGTATACGCCCCATACGAAATATTTTGTGAAATGCCTTACAAACTTCTGCTGCAGTTTTTGACTTAAGTGATTCGGCCCAAGCATATTTTGAAAATGTATCAATGACTGTTAGCATATATTTAAATCCATTGTTTTTAGATGAATAATTCCCCATTTCTACCAAATCAGCTTGCCAGAGATCGTCAATTCCCTTCGTTATAACTCGACGTCGTAAGAACTTTTTCCGCGCTCGTGAATGTAGTTCATTAACTATTTCTCTCTTATCCGTATTCATGTCTATATAGATTACATGAGCGTTGTATTACTCTTAAATATTAAATATGCTTGCTTTATATTATGATAATTTAATTGGAGGTGGTGGTTCCAGCTTTTGTTTTTTTATAACGTCCACTTTAATAGAGTTGTCATTAATCCACTTGAAAATATAATCCTCAATCTTATTAAATCTCTCTTCGATACTGTTTATAAAGTCTTTATTTGCACTGTATATCTGATCATTCACAGCTTTTTCAATGATTTTAACATCATTATCAATATCCTTTGTCAACGAATTTTGCAACAGTTTTATGTTAGTTTTAATTATATTCAACTGGGAATCATATTCCTCTTTAAGTTTTTCCGTTTCATTATTATTGGAAATGTATTGTTCAATTTTATTAATTCTTTCTTCGAACTTGTTTATAAAGTTTGTGTTTGAATATTTCAATGCTTCGCTTATATAACTTTTCAAATCTTCTTGTATACGTTTGATTTCTAAGTTAATATAAGTTTTGTTAACAGCATCAAATTCGTCCAACGGTGAGGCTATATTTATAATTCTTCTATTCTCTACGTTTATATTGCTTCCATCGAGAATAAAACTAAATTTTTTTAAAAGATTTTTAGTTTTCAAGTCACTACTATGCTTTTTGAAGTAATGGCCAAATTTATCAACAGTCATTCTTATTATTACTACAACTACTCAATAATATTTGATTCTTTTAATTCCTCAATTATTGATATTATCTCATTAGAATGGTTTTTGTTACCAGCTTGTTGTGATGCCATCAACAGCTTTAACCGGTCTACTATTTCATTAGGATCATCCCAGTATATATAGTTTGGTTTATTAAGGTTTACTTTCATTAAACCTTCACCAATGTGAGTAGTAGCAAATAGCTTATTAATTATTTCCTTATAGTTATAACCTCTATTTCCTTTTAGTTGATTATTAGGATCAAAGTTTCTTCTGTGTGCACTTGTATCCATCAAAATTCGTTTATATATATCTAATTCTGATGAGTCATAGTGCTCTGGCCTTTTATGAAAGAGTAATGAGTATAGACCAGGAGTTAACGCCCAAGATTTATTTCCTATCATTATTTTTTCATTACTTATCTTTAGATCAGAATTTCCAAATTTCCAGTCACCATTTTGATTTTTGTAAGGTCCAAATATTGTATCAAGCTTTTTGTTTTCATATAAGTCTGTTAAATCAAATTGCCAATCATCAGATTGTGAATAAAAGGATTCATTATCTAAGTCAACATCTTCTTCTTCTTCTTCTTTTGCACCACTTGTTTTTGGGAACGAATCCAAATATTCTTTTTTCTTCGGGGTGCTAGTCGCAATACCATTATCACTGTTCTTAGTTATATTATCATGTTTAAACGTAGTTTTTAGACTTGTAACCTCGTTTGGTTTAAATGTTCTTTCGCTAGATAACTTGACTAATTTTTTTAACGGTTCTGTTAGAGGTTTAAATGTATTTTCTAACTTGTTTATTGTTTCTGCTTCCCCGCGCTTAACAGCTTCAAATTTCTGTTTTAAAATTTTTCTGGATTTTACCAACTCTTTTAAAACATTTTCCTCCATGTTATTGTGTAAGAGACTTTATTATTAAAAAAGTTTATGATATCTAAAATAGCTTAATAGCTTCTTTGAACAGCTCAACAGCTTCTTTAAACAGGTAAACAGCTTTTTGGAACAGATAAACAGCTTCTTTAAACAGATAAACAGCTTCTTTTAACAGACAAACAGTTTATATTAACAGTAAACTAGCTCTTAATGTGTGATAAACAAATAAACATAAATTCTTATACGTCTGAAGCAGTTTAACAATCAACTATGACTAAGCTTGAATGAATATATCGAAACCTTTTCTATAACGTCCGTTACTTATTTCATCATCTTTGTTTATTACAAGAAATCCATATTTATCCCTCCAACATTCTTTACATATGTTTTGAAACATTTCGAAGCTCATGTCACTTCCAACATGATCTTTATATATATGTTTAAGGTTTAGTTCATCTTGCTTAAACACTATAATTAAGTTTGCATTATCACGTACTAAATGTTTTGGAATATGTGTATATGTTTGACATAAATAAAATGCATCGATATCTTTATGTCTCCCCATGCAAAAATATGATCTGATATTGTTTTGCTTTTCACAAGCAACATCATCAAATATCATTACAGAGTTTACTTTAGCATCATTAGGTGGTAAAACATCTTCGTTTTCTGAAAATGTATATATACCCATACCCCTTACCGAAGATATTAGTTTTCGTAGATACTGATATTTGGGTTGATGTAGAGATTTAGAATAAAGGTAAATATTTCTGAATTTCAATCCATTAGGGCTTTCAATCAAACTAAGCATAACGTTAGTTTTTCCGCAATTGGACGGTCCGACTATTAATGCTCTTATAGAGTTTGGTAAAAGGCAACTATGTTTAGTTACATTATTTTTTTCACTGAAATCTAAATTTCTCACTACAATATTTGAATGTTGTTTAATCAAACGCATCTTTGCAAATGAAAAGTTAAAGCAAGTGAACATCTCTTTCTTTATATTAATTACTACTTACGTACATATTTTCAGAAACTATATGTTATAAATGAAGGTGTACACAAAGAAAAATGTTATTGGCAAACAGATAGTTAGTGGAGAAGGACTACTAAATAAGCTAATTAATTCGCTACCAGTTGAGGTTCACCTACCTGGTTATCAATTTTGCGGACCTGGAACGAAATTAGATAAACGTATCCAAAGGGGAGATAAAGGAATCAATCCCTTGGATGCTGCTTGTAAAATTCATGATATTGCTTATTCACAGAACTCTGATATTAATAAACGACATCAAGCTGATAGAGAACTAGCTGATAAAGCTTGGAAGAGAGTGAAAGCTAAAGATAGCACACTTGGTGAAAAACTAAATGCATACCTTGTTACTAACGCAATGAAGTCTAAAGTTAAATTTGGTTTAGGGGTTAAAGTGTATAATCTTAAAAAAACTTGCAAACGAAACCTTTTTCGCAATGCAATTAAATCAGCAACTTTGGTCTTAAGGAAAGAAAAACCAACAAATGTCAAAAAGGCAATAAAAACTGCAAAAAAAATTATTGATGAATCATTTCTTAGCAAAAAATCAGAAGTGAAAATTCCAAGAGTTATTACCGTTCCTAAAATTGGGGGCTTTCTACCGCTTGTACCTATACTTACAGCACTTGGAGCATTGGGTGCTTTAGCTTCTGGTGGCTCGTCGATTGCTAAGGCTATTACTACAGCTAGCAATGCTAAGCAGCAGTTCGAGGAGAATAAGCGTCATAATAGAACATTAGAGGCAATAGCAATGGGAAAAGGTCTCTATCTCAAACCTTATAAGAAGGGATATGGAATATTTTATAATAAAAGGAAAGCATCAAAAAACTAATACAGCAGCTACCTAATAGACCTCTTACCGATGTGGATTTGAAAATGTTTGGAAAAAAGTATATTCCTTGTTTTAGGGGAGTTTATATGAGAGATACACTCCCTAAAACTCCACGGCAAACTGAATGCGGAATAATCAATTTAGACTCTCATAGAGGAGATGGTACACATTGGGTAGCCTATTATAAAGATAATGATTATGTGGAATATTTCGACAGTTTTGGAAATCTTCAACCACCTCTAGAAGTTTTAAGATATTTAGGATATAATATAAAATATAACTATAAAAGATATCAGAAAAGTAATTCCTTTAATTGTGGTCACTTATGTTTGCAGTTTCTACTTCATTTTAAAGTAAAGAAATAAAAAAACACATACACATAATTTGTTTATACAATTTTATTTTTTATTTATTTTCCATTCTTAAATATAATCTATGAATTTTTACATCGGTTATTATTTTTCTTTGCATTTTTTTCCCAATCTCATAACAGAGGCGTATTAAATCTATTTCGATATCTCTTTCATTTAATCCATTGATATCACTTAAGAGGATTTGAGTCTTTTTTAGCTTCGAGCATGTTGGTATGTAATAGTTATAATAAAAATGCAGTATTTGCTTCCTTAGAATTCCATTCCAACAGAGAATCGTTGTTAAAAAAACTCCTATCCTTATTATCGATTTCCATGTTTCAGGACTAATTTTTATTTTAAATTTTCCTTGCTGGATTACTAAGTAGCATACATCCCTTTTATATTTGAATGTGTACTCAGTAGTCTCCTCGCTTGTATTTTCAATTAGATTAATTGAAGATAAAAATTCACGCTGAGAAAGTGTGCTGCTAATGTAGTCCTTGTAACTCATTAGGTGTAGCCATTCTTCTTGTCCAAATCCAATAAAATGCTTGCTCTTATAATGGAACCATATCATCGGCTTAAATCCATGGAGGGTTGAAAATCCGCAGGAAACTTTTAATTTTAAGTTGAGAAAGTACTCCATCTCAAACACAACGTCATATATTTGCGGTTGACGTTCCTGACTACACTGCAGAGCATTTTTTATTATTTTATTCATTCTCTTTGAAGGTTAGTTGTAAACTGTTGACTTTTTCATTTCAAAACTCGCCTTTTAAAGAAGACTTCTAACTCTAATGCCTTACTAATAATAAGTATAAAAGAACTTAACTAATCTTATTACAATAATTTTAATGTACACATATGTACAAATATGAATAACGAAAAATAAACATTTTTTGTTTTTAAATATAAAAGTGTGTTGTTTATTTAATTATAAAATTTCAAAGTACAGTAACTTCATCTTTATTACTCTTCTTTTTGATTTTCGGATCTTGATGACAATAGGTTGAATAATTTTTTATACTGCTCGATAATTTTCATCACTTTTAGTTTTCTTTTATGAAAGAAATAACATCCACACATGCCAACAACATCTCCGTTTGAAGTATCATGTTCGCAAGCTACATTATAATCACTAAAATCTGCATATTTATTTTTAAACGCTTGTATTTCTTCTAAATGTTCTTTGAAAATTTCACTTCCAAATTTCTCTAGAAAGTCTTCAATAGTATTCATCTTTCTAGGTTAAAATTTCATTTAATACTGAATAAATAGATTAATCATAGCCAACTCTTATAGCCTGAATTCAATTAAATTGTAAATAAAAAACAAAACAGTTTTTTTTTTCTTTTTGTTATAATAATGATTGCTTTATTTAAATAATTTTCATTTAAATGTATTAAAAGGATAATAGTCTCTCATTGGAGGAACTGGTTTTAACTCCAGCCTGCAGAGAGAGCTATGCCTGTCATCGTTCAAAGGAAATTTTGTTATCATGTAAGCGCCCGTAGATAAGAGTTCAACATCTTTGTCGCTCAACGAATTGTATCTCTTTGGAAGGTAAAATATACTCGTTCCCAACTCTAGCACAATAGATTCTCCATATTTTGTTGTTATTCGTGCTGCTCCAGTTATATGATAGTCTTCTAAATCTATCATATCCTTGATACTTAGCCTCTGTCTTACGTTTAACTTGTTAAAAGTTGTAATTAATTCCGTGTTGCTGTTCATCGTTGTATAATTTATAATAAACTATCAAAATTTTTTGAATTTTTACCGAATTTATATAAAAGTTAATTATAATGAAATCAATAAGTAAATAACCACTAAAACAACAACCTGATAATTCTGCATACTAAAAGAAAACAATAAGACAATAATAATAACAAAATCAATAAATAAATAACCACTAAAACAACAACGTGATAATTCTGCATACTAAAAGAAAACAATCATTACATAGCCCAGTTTTGTTTAATAAAAGTAAAAAGTAAAAAAAAAAAAAAAAAAAAAAAAATAAAACCAAAAATCAAAATTCAGTGACCTCCTAGATTTTTTATATTTCCTAACACTTGTCTGTCTCTATACACTTACCCTTTCACTGTTTGCTATTCCTTTCATAAACATAAATAATACTACTGAACATTACACTAGACAACATTTTTTCTTAAACATTCTTATCACATTTTGCTTCTGCTTAATAAAACCAAAAATCAAAATTCAGTGACATTATAAATTTTCATAGTTGAGATCATAACTACAAGTTTACATTTACATCATATCTCAGCACTCAAAAATAAAATTTTATTTTTGTCTGTCCACTTCTCAGTTTCATCTATACACTGTATTATTACAAATAGAGATTATTTTTTTCCCACCAAATTGCCTACATTACTTCCACACACAAAAGATCACTACACTCATACACTCTTTCTATCTACACAACATTTCAACCTTTGAACAAAAATTTTCTTGTTGCATAAAAATTCTTTAATTGGTTTTTTCCTTGAATTTAAGATTTTTGTATTATAAATTTTCATAATCATGTTCATTACCACGCTCTTAAATACAATTTCATTTCCGTCTCTTCATTTATCAGTCTCTTAAAAAATAACTGTCTCTTCAAAATCCTCTCTTAAAAAATAACTGTCTCTTCATTTATCAGTCTCTTAAAAAATACCTTGAGCCAGTATCCCTACATCTATACTACTTAAACAGTTTTTAATTTAGTGATAAAAATAGATATAATTAAGATTATAAGTTTTTATATTTCAATAAACTAGTTATAAAGATATTAAATGTAATTTATTAAATTACAGGTAGGTATTAAGTTTTAGCACTAGTTATTTTAATTGTTTTATTTGCACAACCACATTCTGATAATGTCTCATTTGATTTTTTTCCTCTAAACCAAGGCGAATTAACTTACCAGGTGGCAGCGTAGCCGAATTCAGTATTTTTTTGCTGGTATACACGACTGTCAAACTCCTAAACCTAAAACATTATTTGCTGACAGTTAACAAAATATTCATAAAAAATTGCTTGTGAATAGAATCGCGGAACATTAAAAATATAATATCAAATGACAATAATTATGTCGCAATTCACTATTTGTTTTTTTTTTTTTTATTGTGCTTCTCATTAGGTATAATTATGACACCTAGAATTAAGTAAAGGCAGTTAGTTGTTAGACGTGAAAATGTTTAGTGGTTAAAGTAAAATAAAGTAAAAGATAAAAAAATATTTATTTTTTTAACTTATATAAACCAAGACTTTAATTGGGGGCTCAACCGAGATCCTTTTTTTAAAAAGGGTCCAAGAAAAAAACAAATTAGGATCCTTTAAAAAAGAAGAAAAAAATTCTACAAATGAGTATCCTTTAAAGAGGAAAAAAATATATTTCAACGAATAAGTATCATATAAAAAGGAGAAAAATTTTTCAACAAATAAGTATCTTTTAAAAGAAAAAAGAGAAACATTTTTCTGCAAAAAAATATTCTTTAAAAAAAGGAGAGAAAAAAATCCAAGAAATTTTATTGATTGATTGTTGAATTGAATAAACGTGTGCCTGTTTCAGATCCTGAAAAAAGGTGCTTTATGCTGTATTTTTTTAGCTATTAAATAAATAAAGGATTGAAAATAGTTTATGTGCAGTGCCATTAACTGTGTGTTTTTGAATTTAAATTATCCTCTGAAAAAAGGGATAATCATAAAATAATTACTATTTTTAAACTTTCAATAATAAATAAAAACATAAATAAAATAACTCTACAGTGAACAATAATAATTCTGCAATCATCAAATTTAAATAACACATAACAACAGAACTCTAAATGAAATAATTGAAATTTACAAAAAACATATATCTTATTCAACGGGCAATCACATTCTTAATTTTTGGGTGACGGATGTCCACAATATTAACAATATTATCTTAATAAGCAACAACTTAACAATTTTGATGCTATTATAGCTCGTTTAGATTTTGCCTATGCCGACAAAAGGCTAATTCATATTATAGAACAGGAATTAAGTGTTATGAGGCAGGGTTCCTTGACTATATTAGATTATTATAATGAAGTGAACAAAAAACTGACCTTATTAATAAATGAGACGATCATTTCGCACGGTTCAAATTCTCCTTTTACAAGTAAATTGAATAATAAAAATCGTCAATATGCTCTTGGGGTTTTTATAACTGGATTAAATCCACCATAGGCAAGTATTCTATTTTCATTGTCGCCTTCTGATTTACCTAATGCCTTAGCCAAGGCCCAAGAACTAGAAATAGTTCATGTTAGAGTTAATTTTGCAGTACAATTTAACAGAAATCAATTTAATAGCAAAAATCCAAGAAATAACCAGAATGTTTTACGATTTCCTCCCAGAAATTACAACAAGAATTTTCAGTACCGGAATAATCAACATATACGTCAGGCAATGCCTGAACCGATAAAAATCGGCAGTTCAGCAAATCTTGCTATCAACACAAATAAAATTCCACAAAATGGACAAACTCAAAATTACTCTCGAGGACCACAATTCGGTCAATGGCAACAACGACCACAAAACTCCAATCAATTTTTTCATAAACCTCAATTCAATCATGGCTTAAAAAGACAACAACCAAGCGGACAGTTTAGTGCTCAACCATATAACATGACACAAAGAATAAATAATTTAAACCAAACTGCTTTTTTAGACGTGATCCCTGCATGCCCTATATCATGAGAACAGGAGCATCCAGAAGAACTTACCGAGTTTTTATTGATAGTTGGGCAAATAGTTGTTACTGCAGCCCAAATGTCCTTACGAACAGGATAGAATTAGTAGTTAAAAAGAGAGTTAAAACTATAATTGGATTCACTATTATTGACCATTTCTATGATGCAAGTATAAGGGAAAGATTCTATGAAATTCTCAATTTAGAATCTGATTTGTTAATAGGATATAATTTTTTGAAAAAAGCTAATATTAAACTTGATTTTGAAAATGGCACGATTACTTGTGGTAATAAAACTGATAAGTTTTTAAATTTTAATATACGTGTGTTAATGTCTAATAGGACTATTAATTATAATAAAAAGGATATTGAGGAAAATATTATAAATAAAATTACCGACTCAGGAAATTATCTTTCAAAGTTTCTCGTAATAAAACAAATAGAAGACAAAACAAATTTATGCGAAAAAGTATTGGATATATTGCAGATCTTTGCTGCAGCAAGGAAAATAACGTTGGATAATGAACCAGGCTTTAAAACAGCTATGTACATTCCAATTCTTAATGCAAAGATTAAGAATTCAATTATATTGTGCTGACCCTAGGCATAGTACTACTAACGGTCAGGTAGAAAGAGCACACTCAACCCTGATCGAAATAGCAAGACGTTTAAAACAAGAATATCATCTTGAGATTTTTCATAGAGTAGCCCAACAGTATAATCTGACCATACATTCAGTTACAAACGAAAAACCATTTGAAGTGTTTAATAAGAAAGTTAATCATGAAAACCTGCATAATAAATTATTGGAAGCTCAGACTAGAATGCTACAAACAAATAAACCTACTCAGATCAGAACATATGAGGAAAATAAGGAGGTTTATGAAAAACTAATAAGAAACAGAAAATAAATGAAGTATTAGGAAATAAGGTTAATGTTTATAGTAGAAATAGAATTATTCATAAGAAAAATATAAAAAATTAATTTTATCTTACAGAAAATATTAAAATTCCTTATTTTGCTGGCCACACTCACCAACTGCAGAACTGAGGTCCAGATACTAGACTATTCAAAATCTCAATTAATTTCAATACACACAGGACTAAAAAGATTGCAGGACGGACATTTTAAATTAATACATTCTATAGACTTGGACAAATACGAACAAGTAATTACAAATTTAAAAGAGGAAGTTCGAAGGAAAATACCTTCAAACAACTCCATACTTCCAATACTTGACCATGAGATTGAACAGACGCGACTGCAACTAACCAATATGAGACCAAGACAGGAACATTCACTTGACAAAATAGATAACATGTTAGAAAATACGAACAGACAACGAATAATAAATAGGGATACCGTCACAAGACTAAACCTAATGACTAATGTAACAAACGCAATCTAAAAGAAAATACAAAAAGAAATAGTGAACATTCAATATGCTCTACAATGGGCCAAAGCAGGAGTTATAAATACCTTTATATTGTCCGAGCCAGAAATCGACGAAATAAAAAAGCAATTAGACTATGAACAATTCCCATATTCCAATATCGATGAAGCTTTGCAATTTTCAGATATTAGAATTGCCTTAAGTCTTACAACAATTATTTACATAGAAAATTTGCCTACTATTAACAAACAAGTCTGTGAAAATATTGAATTAAACCGTTAAAAAGAAAAAAACTATAATAAGAATTGGAAATGAAAATGAAAATATTGTAAAATCTAAAAATGAAATTTTTGAAACGAAAACTAATTGTAAAACCTATAATAAGCTATCAATATGTAACAATAGAAATCTTTTAAATATTACAAACACAAGTTGTATTCCAAAGTTATTATCTAGTGGGAATCACAATTGTACAATTATAAATAATCAGCACGTTTCAACCATGGAAGAAATAAAATCTGGAATAATCCTGTTAAATCAATACAACGGTTTTGAAAGAATCCCTGACGCCAAACCATGGAATTTATCAGGGAGTTTTCTAATAAAATTTTATAATACCACAATTAATTTAAGCGGTATTGATTATCTTGCAAAGGAAGTACATGATTGGAAACCGCTTCTGCAATTAACATCTAATAAAACGAATTTTGAAGAAATTCTTTCTGTTCAAATGATGAAGGAAGTCCAGTTGAACAATGTTCAAGAATTAAGCTCATTATCAACCGAAGGAAGAATCGAGTTTTCCTTTAACATAATACTTTCAATAACAGTAATCATAATTGTTATTTGCATTATATGGAAACAAAAAGACAAAGGAAATTCTATAAATAATAACCAGCGAACTAAGACAACAACTCCACATCCTGAGAATCCGTCAGATTGACAAGAAGTTATTAGAGCATTAAAACAAATCCTCCAAAATGATTCAATCGGGACGATTAAACTAAAAAAAGGAGGAGTTATGGAAACAGCATAAAAATGCTCTTATACAAATTGTATACAAAAACTGTACTTAGTAAGTTTTGTGGAAAAACAAAATTATTTGCTGACGGTTAAAAAAATGTTTAGGAATAGAATCGCGGAACATTAAAAATATAATATCAAATGACAATAATTAGGTCGTAATTCATTATTATGTATATATTTTTTATTGTGCTTCTCTTTAAGTATGTATAATTATGACACCTAGAATTAAGTAAAGGTAGTTAGTTGTAAGACGTAAAAATGTTTAGTGGTTAAAGTGAAATAAAGTAAAAGATAAAAAAATATTTTGTTTAAAAAACTAATATAAACCAAGATTTTAATTTGCATACAATTTCTTATTAACTCAATACATTTACATATGACTGCTCAATTTAGCTCTCCATCTTTTTGTAGTGTAGTAAATAGCGGCTGCGTATTTGCTTCTTGCTTTCTTCTTCGCTCTTGTACACAGCTTTTTCTCTCTCTCTCTCAAAATTTTATACTGCTCTCACAGACTATCTGCTGCTCTCTTCAGTTCATCACCATTAGCTTAAAAGGGGTGGGTTTTTATACACACATTTTTTTTATATGCATAAAATTTTTGTACACACAGACTCACACTGGATTTCTTCTTATTGTTTTTTGTTTTTTTTTTTTATATATAAATGCATATAATGTCTCTTATATTGTGGTTCTTAGTTTTGTCTGTTAAAAAGTTTCGTTTTTCTTTACAATGTAAAGTTTACATTCAAGTTGTTTGTGTTTTTTCTTTTTATAAAAGGTTTATGCATGTTTACCACATTAGGTTATATTTTTAATATTATTTTGCCAACACATTTATTGTTTTATCTAAGTTTTGAAGTTTTAATATTTTTGTTGTTACCACATTTATTTAGCAAACTCATTTAAATTTATTTTTCATGCTTACAGAAGTAAATGTTTAATATTATTTGGCGCACTTATTTAATGATTTTATAAACGTTTTTAAAGTTTTAGTATTATTGTTGTTGAAAATTTGTTGCATTTTCATTCATTTATATTCGTAGTTTTTGTTTCATATATTTTGACTCAAATAGTTTTTTTTACATACCTACTTATATATTTTTTGAGTGTTCAAATTAGTAAGAAAAAATGTTTAATTGAATTTTTCAATGTATGGAAACATTAACATCTTGTTGTTCAAAAGTGTTTTATTAAACCGTAGGCACACACAATCTTAGGTTTTCGGTTAAAACTATTTCAAACAATTAAAAAGAAAATTTTCTAATTACCACGTTAACATTCTTTTTTAACATTAATCACCAGCTTACATTTTTATACGTTCTGTTTTTTAGGTGGTGCCCCCATTTGTGGGAATTTTAGAGTAAATTCCCTTGGATTAAAAAAAAGTTATAAATTTTAAGTTTCACAATACTTTATTTTATGTTTTAATTTTATAAACAGTTTTTAATTTAGTGATAAAAATAGATATAATTAAGATTATAAGTTTTTATATTTCAATAAACTAGTTATAAAGATATTAAATGTAATTTATTAAATTACAGGTAGGTATTAAGTTTTAGCACTAGTTATTTTAATTGTTTTATTTGCACAACCACATTCTGATAATGTCTCATTTGATTTTTTTCCTCTAAACCAAGGCGAATTAACTTACCAGGTGGCAGCGTAGCCGAATTCAGTATTTTTTTGCTGGTATACACGACTGTCAAACTCCATATATAAAAAATGTACACATAAATTGATTCGCCTTGCTCTAAACGTTTTAGTCAAAGCCTTCTGTCCGTTTTCGTGTGTGTTGGTGACTTTTATGTTTGTGTTTCTATGTGTGCTATATATGAATGGTTTCATGTCATTGTTTTTGTGTCATAGCCTACTTATATTTTATGACCTACTATCTTGCTGCTTGTGGATTGGTTGTGTTTAATTCTAATTTGTGTATCAAAGCCTACTAATTGCCACGCGTCTAGTAGTTACAATAAGTAGTCCGTTTGTGCAGTGACTTAGATGCCAAAACAGATTTCGATGTTTTTCCACAAAAAGTGAAAAATGGTGTATACGAGTATAAGTTTGTCATTTCGTTTGTAATATCTACAGTATCCATTTCCGACAAAAATAAAAAAAAATTGAATAAAAGTCTATAACTTCTAAACTTTATACCCGATTTTCGTGAAACAAACAAAATAAACTTTTTGTTACAGTACAGGGGTAGTACCACAGGGCGTTAAAGTAGGAAACCTTGAATTTGAAAAATGTTTCAGAGCTTATTTTGTTAAATGTGAACCGATTTCAAAATTTTTTTTATTTTTAGTAATCTATATAGATAGATGAAGAAACAAGTAAGAGTGCTATATTCGGCTTTCCTGAATCTCATATACCCTTCACCATATATTTATAACCACATGTATGTATATATGTTTATATATATATATATATATATATATATATATATATATATATATATATATATATACAGTGAATTCGCAGAAACGTGAACATCCAGTAACATGAACTATCCAAAAACATGAACAATTTTTTTTTTTACATTGACTACTCTAAAACATGAACAAAGACTGAAGGCTCTGAAACGTGAACTTTTCATTGAACGTTAAAATTTAATTATGTAAGCCTTTTTAAAAATTTTGGGATTTCCCCCAGAAGAATTTCGTAGTTTGTTTGTTGTAAACAACTTTTGTTGCATGACAAGTAGCTTTAGTATTACGCGGCAGTTCTACTAGAAGCATCTCTCTGTGCATATATAAATAAAATAAACAAGTGTTTCCTGAAAATATTTTAATTGAAAATATGTCTAACAAAAAACCAAAAGTGTTAAATCTTCAAGAAAATTCAGATATTTTAGAGCTTTTACGGAAAGGTTCATCTGTAACAGGTTTGTCGAAAAAGTATAAAGTCGCCAAATCGACGATTTGTTCAATAAGAAACAAAAAAGATGCAATTTTGAAATGCGTTAACAATACATTTTCGGGTCCTGGAAAACAGAAGCTTCCAAAAATAGAAAAATCTCTCTATAAATTGTTCACCCAACTTCGAAATTAAAACCTACCGGTTAGCGGCATTATGATTAAAAAAAAGCTATTAAAATGCACAATCAAATTAAGGAAAACAACCGTGCTTTTAATGCCAGTGATGGTTGGCTTCAGAAATTTAAGAAAAGATACGGTATTCGCCTACTTAAAATTTGCGGTGAGAAACTTTCTGCACGCCATCATTTAGTGGAGCCATATAAAGAAAAATTGAAAAAAAGAATAGAAGAGCTTGGACTATGTAACGACCAGTTGTACAATGCTGACGAATCTGGAAAAACGTACCGAACAAAACATATGTCTCAAGTTTGGAAATAACTACTCCCGGCGCAAAAATGGAAAAACAAAGACTTACGTTTATGTGTTGTGTAAACGCAGCAGGCTCACATAAAGTTAAGCTTCTTGTTATTGGAAAGACTAAAAATCCCAGATGTTCCAAAAATTTTAATTGTCCTGTGAATTATAAAAGCTCGAAATCTGCTTGGATGACAGCTAAAATTTTTAAAGATTGGTTTCATCACTCATTTGTTCCTGAGGTAATAATATCAGATTTATAAAAACTACAGTTTAGTTTACTTTCTATTTAGGTTACTGAATTTTTAAAGGAAAAAGGACTTACACCAAAAGCTCTTTTATTACTTGATAATGCTCCATCACATCCACCTGAAGCTGAATTAATATCTGAAAACGGTTTAATTTGTGTTATGTTTTTGCCACCTAATGTCACATTGCTTATCCAACCAATGGACCAGAATGTGTTCAAAATAATAAAGCTTCATTACAGAAATACCCTACTAGCATCTATTGCAGCAAATGACTCAGATTTACTTGAATCTATTAAACAGATCACGCTAAAAGAAGCCATTTGTCACTTAGAACGCGCATGGAATCGCATAACTAGTGATTTGTTGCATAAATGTTGGAAAAACATTTTGAATTTTGCGACAGTTCTAGACGATTGTGAAAGAACGACAGCTAGAAGAAAGTGCGGCCAAACTTTTAAATATCTTGTTTCCTCAGGTTATTGAAAAATGCTTTAAACGTGCATCATAACTTTACACAATTTTATTTTAGGCTGACTGCACAATTGAAACTGTCAAAGCATTGAATAACAACCCTAATGAACGTTCCACTGAATGTGATGTTTTTGAAGTAGAAGAAGAATCTGAAGACGATTAATGCGTTATAGAAGAGCCAGTAACTAAAGTTAAACCAAAGGAGATTTTAGAAGCCCTTAGTACATTGTTGAAATAGGCTGACAGTGCACAGTGGGGCAGAATCAAAATATTTTGGAAATAATTCAGCCATTTGAAAACGGCTAAGCCGATTGATTCAAAATTTGGCACGAGCATAGTAGAGGAGTACTTGAGCTTAAGTTTTGAAGGTGGTTACCCTCCACTTTCCAGGGATGGCGCTATGTGGTCTCAAAGTTGGACACCTCGCACCTGAAAATTTTTCTAACGCTTGGCATTTCTTCAATTTTTGTCTGATTTTTAAATATTTTACATGGTCTTAAAGCTCTCGTAAATACCTACAAAACGGTGCTTTAAACTGCAGGTTTATGTTTAAAAATGATCGAGTTATAAGCATTTTAAAATTAAAATTTTTGATTTTTTCCATACCCTGGTCCAGTTTTTTAGAAATATTGGGTACAATTTGCAGCAATTTTGTTTGAGTTTTTTACCGTAGATAGCAAACAAAATTTAAGATTTTCTGAAAAAAATTTGAAAGTAATATCTTTTCTGGCTTAAAAATTATACGATTTTTAATTTAAAAAATCCAAAATTATTGCATTTTTGTGTATTTTAGCCTAAAATGGGACACTAATCTGATTTTTTAGATAGAAAAAAATTTTCTTAAGGAATATATAAAATTTTTTTATTTTTATTAAAGCTAGCTATATGTGTGTACGTTTAAACCAAATTTCGTATAAAACTGATCATTCTTGTAGAAGATGTAAATCTTTCAACTTGACCTATTTTATATCGAAATTTTGACTTTACCCCATATTTTCTAAAATCCCAAAGCTGGGATCGGAAAAAGAAGAATACTATAAAAAAGCTATATATACTCCAAATTGTTTCAAAAAGTATTTCGTGAGCCCTAGTCCATATGTGGACTTTATGGGCAAAAGAGTAAAAAATTCCAATTTTGGGATTTTTCGTCTTTATTTTGGGAGTTATGGGATTTCCTTTAGCTTAATGTTGCAGATTTTTTTACCGTTTGATTTTAGTTAACAAACTACATATGCACAGAAAATTTTATCTGATTTGCTTAATTAATAAAAGTTTTATAGCATATTTAATATTTTTACTTTTCTCAAATTGGACCGTTTTTACCATAATTTTTCGAAATTTTCGGAGCTCAGCAACGAATATTAAAATTTTGTTCCATTTTTTATTTTTTTTTTTATGCATGTGAATAAAGATGACGCAATTTCCTATTAAATAAAAAAAGATTCACCTCAATATCATTCTTACGTGCAAAACTATGCGTTCTTAAATATGAGTGTTTCTCGCTTTTATACATTTATTTTACGGAAGTAAAAAATTGTGTACAAAAACAATTATACCTGAAAAAAAGGTTAAAAATGTAAGGGGTAAAAATAATGGTGCAGGTGTTCGTTTTAGGATGACCTATGACTAATTATGTACCTAAGTGCCTTTTTTGATTTTTAGCTAGCTGCTTTGCTTCTTTAGGTACCCAACTGTTCGATGACCTGAACACGCATATAAATATTTGCATAAATACAATAGATATCATATTTAAAAAAAAACATCATGTCGATCACATTGAAGTTTGAGACATCGTGATCGTTTTTGTGGACTGATGCTACAAAAGGACTTGATAGAATTAAGGCCATGAAAAAATTTATTAAGGCTACATACAACTGCAGAGTTGATGTCATTGGTACTGCAAAACTGGAAAAATTTTTTAAATTATTTGATCAAAAAATGAAATCAGTTCGCGGAAACAAAAATAAGTTTAAAGTAAAGTATCTTACTTGGATGGATACTGTTACTCAACCTACATCGCATTATGTGGAACTCCCTGCAAATCTTATGATGACTTATGTTCGAAGTCTAAGAAAAAAAGGTTAACCGAAAAACTTTCTTCAGTTTCAAAAGATGAAGTTTCCGATACGTTCAAAGAATTGCTAAAAAAAGGAAATCAGCCTTCCGAGGCAGTGCACATCGCCAATATTCTTCCCAGCGCATCTCCAAAACGGTTGAAACGAATTGTTAACAGCATACCTACTCCGACATCGCAGTCAAAATTTACAGAGGAAGAAGCTATTGCTGTGATGTTGGAAATGAAAATAAGCCGAAATAAGTACCAAATTTTGAGAAAAGCTTTACTTGAGAAAGGACATGCAATATTACCATCATATAAGTCTATTCAAGAAAAAAAGAAAGCGATTATGCCATCTCCAATAACAGTTGATGAAACGAAAGCTTCTATTAGACTTTCTTCTTTGCTAGAAAATACGGCGTCACGGATTATTTCAGATTTTTCTACTGACCAACTAGAAAAGGTTAAAAACTGCGATGTAGTACTAATGTGTAAGTGGGGATGTGATGGAATATCAGCCCTTCCTGAGTACAAACAAAAACATACAATAGATTTTAAGAGCATATTCATGGCATCCTAAGTACCACTAAGAATTCGTTCATACTCACTGGTTGCATCTTCATCACTACGTGCAAACACTTTTGAAGATATATGGAAAAACACAACCCCAGGATCCAAAAATTTTTGTAGGCCTATTTGTTTTGAGTATGTAAAGGAATCAAATACTACGACAAAAAAATTAGTCGAGCATATCAAAGACGAAATAAGATCATTGGAACCAATATCTATAAAAATAAAAGAATACTGTGTTAACATATCCTTTCAACTTAGTTTAACAATGATTGATGGAAAAGTTAGTAACGCTATAACTAACACATCTTCTTATTGGAAATGTTCCATATGTGATCAGAAGAAGTCAGAATTCTCAGATAAAAAAAAACCAACGTAGTCAACGAAGAAGTTCTATCTTTCGGAATATCCCCCCCTTCATGCTAGAATAAGATTTTTGGAGCATTTTCTGCATATTGCATACGACTTAAAATACAGAAGTACGACAGAAAATTTAATAACAAAAAAAAAAAAAAACAAAAAACAATGATGAACTAAAAGCTCTAAGAGCTTCTGAGAAAAGTAGAATCCAAGAAGAGTTTAGAGTACAAACGGGGTTAATAATTGATAAGCCTCTTCGTAGTAGAGGAAACACTAACGACGGAAATACTGCAAGAAAAATTTTTGGGGATTTTGAAACTACTTCAAACATAACTGGAATTGACAAAGAGTTGCTTAGAATGGTTAACGTAGTTTTAATGGCAATTAATAGCAAATTAATTCTTTTCGCTTTGGAGAATATACAGCAAAAATATCTCAGCTACTCGTTTCTCTATATCCATGGAGGGATATGACGCCCACAGTACATAAAATATTATGTCATGGTAAAACAATTATAGAATCGAATATTCTTCCTCTTGTGGAATTAACAGAAGAAGCCCAAGAAGCAAGAAACTGCGATTTCAAGTACATTCAAATATTCAGTTCTCGAAAATGTTCTAGGCAGTCACAAAACGAAGACATTTTCTATAGCCTATTGTTATCTTCTGATCCTGTAGTCTGATCAATGAGAAAACGTTGGATTAATTTGAGGCTTCTTCACCTTCTAACAAAACAGAAGTAAGGATTTACTTTATCTTTTAGACATGCATAATGATATGACAGATTATTTTATAGAAAATAAATAATAATTTTAAGTAAATAAAAAATACTTTTAACGACTTTTCGTAAATAAAAATTAACAGAAAATTTTATTTTTTATCTGATGTTTTTTATAATGATTATTAATTTAAGATATGCCTCTTGGTTATCCTCTATTCAGGTATAATTGTTTTTTTTTTACACAATTTTTACACAGGCATGAAAATTTTTACTTCCGTAACATAAATGTATAAAAGTGAGATACATATTGAAACACTCATATTTAAGAACGCATAATTTTGCACGTAAGAATGATATTGAGGTGATCCTTTTTTTATTTAATAGGAAATTGCGTCGTCTTTATTCACATGCATAAAAAAAATAAAAAAATGGAACAAAATTTTAAAATTATGGTAAAAACGGTCCAATTTGAGAAAAGTAAAAATATTAAATATGCTATAAAACTTTTATTAATTAAGCAAATCAGATAAAATTTTCTGTGCATATGTAGTTTGATAACTAAAATCAAACGGTAAAAAAATCTGCAACATTAAGCTAAAGGAAATCCCATAACTCCCAAAATAAAGACGAAAAATCCCAAAATTGGAATTTTTTACTCTTTTGCCCATAAAGTCCACATATGGACTAGGGCTCACGAAATACTTTTTGAAACAATTTGGAGTATATATAGCTTTTTTATAGTATTCTTCTTTTTCCGATCCCAGCTTTGGGATTTTAGAAAATATGGGGTAAAATCAAAATTTCGATGTAAAATAGGTCAAGTTGAAAGACATACATCTTCTACAAGAATGATCAGTTTTATACGAAATTTAGTTTAAACGTACACACATATAGTTAGCTTTAATAAAAATAAAAAATTTTTATATATTCCTTAAGAAAATTTTTTTCTATCTAAAAAATTAGATTAGTGTCCCATTTTAGGCTAAAATACACAAAAATGCAATAATTTTGGATTTTTTAAATTGAAAATCATATAATTTTTAAGCCAGAAAAGATATTACTTTTAAATTTTTTTCAGAAAATCTTAAATTTTGCTTGCTATCTACGGTAAAAAACTCAAACAAATTTGCTTCAAATTGTACCCAATATTTCGAAAAAACTGGACCAGGGTATGGAAAAAATCAAACATTTTAATTTTAAAATGCTTATAACTCGATCATTTTTAAACACAAACATGCAGTTTAAAGCACCGTTTTGTAGGTATTTACAAGAGCTTTAAGACCATGTAAAACATTTAAAAATCAGACAAAAATTGAAGAAATGCCAAGCGTTAGAAAAATTTTCAGGAGCGAGGTGTCCAACTTTGAGACCTCATAGCGCCATCCCTGGAAAGTGGAGGGTAACCACCTTCAAAACTTAAGCTCAAGTGCTCCTCTGCTATGCTCGTGCCAAATTTTGAATCAATCGGCCTAGCCGTTTTCAAATGGCTGAATTATTTCCAAAATATTTTGATTCTGCCCCACTGTGCAGTGGAGATATAGATCAAAACGATATCAGAGTATTAAGGAACCTCAAAGAAAAGGCTGCATTACAAATACTCAAGCAAAAACAGCGTCAACAAGAGATCACCGACTTTTTTGTTTAGCTCGTTCAATGAATATCCATCCATTAAAATCATTTTTTATATGTTATATAAAACCTTAAAAAATTATTTATTTGTCTTTGTATCAAAGAATGTTTTTTGTTGTTGTTGCTTCTTTTCAATAAAAACTAATTAAACAAATTTATAATTAACGTAGTTTAAATTTAGCTAACCTCTATTTTTGATGAATTCAATAACATAATTTAGAAATTAGTGTGTATCTTAGAAACCATCTTGCAAACCACAGTAGCTAGCTAGTATGTACATACATATGTATGTATGTTAAAATATGGCAGGAACTTACAAAAAGTAGAATCATGTAGAAACATGTTTCATAGGTGAAAAATAAGGTACATATTCTATTTTAATTTAAATAAAAGATAAAAGAGAGTTAAATATGTTATAGAAAAAATGCAATCTAAAACGTGAACAAAATCGAAAACGTGAAAAAATTAGATCACGTTTCTGCGAGTTCACTATATATATATATATATATATATATATATATATCTAGAGGAATGAATTAATATTTGGGATGAAGTTGAATTGCTTATGTATCACCTTGATGTCTACTCTGCACTCTCCTTCATTAAAGAATGTATTGATATATAAGCGCGAAAGGCAAGGCTCTTAGTAAGCTGAACGTTCGTTGAAAGGAATTTCCTGCAGATCTCAGATATTTGGTTTTAAGCTTCATTTGTACAAATATAATATAAAAAATGACTAGATAGTGTAAATGTGTTTTTTTTTTCTTGCAAATATTGAGGTTTTTAGAAAACTTTTAGATTGTTGATACTGGTAAGTTATTTTTAATGCATTTTCGGTTTAAATGAAATTTAAAATTTTTTTATTGCAAGTAAAATTTTTACTGAAATTCTCGTAAAATATTTTGGAGAAATTTTAATCGTTTAGTAAAATTCCAATTTTTTGCTATTCTAGAGCGTTTTTTGGCTGAATTTTCAGTTTTTAGTGAAATTTCCAAATTTTATTTAATAATTTTTTTTTAGCAAAGTTTAATATTTTTGGTGAAATGTTCTACATAAAATTTTACATAAAAATGTCTTCGGGTTTAAATAGGTTAAGCATTTTTAAAATGTATTTTCTAAAAGATCTCTTCAAAACCTTTAAAATGATACCCATAATGATATAGAAAATTTTAACATTTCAAAGCCCCGTTAGTCGGAAAGTATGGGCGAGCGCCAAATTTTTCACTTGGTATTTTTTCTTACTTTTTAATTCTTTATCGCTTAATATATTCATTTTTTAATTGGAGTTACTTTATTGTTCCAAGCGACATGAAAAAATTAGAGGTAGGCGTGGTGTTTTGCCAGCTGCCTCGAAGGACATGAACTGATCATGCTGATTTCTAATACCACCTCCTTCGACACTATGTATGATCGATTGATATATTTATTTTTTTCTGGCTGATAGTACCTCGGCAATAGAGAATTAAACAGTAAGGAAAAAACATCAAGTGAAAAAAATTGGCGCTGTCCCATATCCTCCAAATTATGGGCCTCTGAAATTTTCGTAAAAAAGTTCGATTGTCAATATGGGTATCATTCAAAAGCTTTTTAAGCGATCTTTAAGGAAATATAATAATTTAAAAAAATGCTTAACCAATTAATAGTCGATGACATTTTTATGTAAAATTACTATCGCACTTGATTTTTTTTTATTTTTTAATTTTCTGTCGCCCATGTATTTGTTTTTTAGTTCGGAGCTAATATAGTATTTCGCATAGCCGAATATAGCACTCTTTTTTTAATATAGAATGTCCTAAAACTAATATTCGCAATGAAGTCACGAAAATTTTATTCAAATAGGTAATTAAAGCGCTTTAAATATCCGATTAAAAATTTTGCAACAACTAACTTAATTTTTTTTAATTTTCAAACTTACGTATCGCTAAAGTGTTTGGGAATATTTTGCGATATCTTAGACACCTTGTAGCGGAATAGGAAAATAAGGATATAATCGAAGATCCTATCAAGCGGCATAAAGATCGTAAACAAATTGTTAACCCATTATGAACCAACAAGACTGTCAAGCACCAAAAATGGAAAATGAGGCCTTATATTAAATTTTAGCAAGTGTGCCGGAGTTCGTATAGAGCTGTGTACACATAACAAAATATTTTTGGCACGAAAAGAAGCAAATTTTGTTTGCAAAATTAACAATAAAAAGGTGAATAACATTCAACTAGTTCCTAATGCGCTAACCATTTTTAAACATAATTTTGAGAGAGTTCTAATAGTTTATTAAAATAGCTTTTCTATGATACCCATATTGTCTCATTATGTCATAGAATATTTGATTTTCTTATAGAAACTTTAGGGGTTCGTAACTCTGAAAATATGAGGTTCTAAAAATATGAGAGTTTACCTATTCACGTTCCTTATGCAAATGACATTTTACAATCCAGCATTTTAATTGACTATAGATATTTATAAGGGAGCTACTTTTACTAAAAATACATAGGAAAACGATAAAAACTTTCTACTTCGTTTCGTTGGCATATTGAACAAAATTTTAAGGCTCAACTTATGAAATTTTCCCACGTTGGCTTTTTATTAGAGATACTACGTTTACTGTTCGTTCCCAAACATTTATTTGCCAACTACAGCTTCAATGTTTTACAAGTGCCACGCACACTTGTAAAATTTTTCGGAAATCAGCCCACTGGCAGGCAGCTAGTACAAGAAATTTAAGTAGGCATGACACAATTTTAAAACGAGCGCAAAAAGGTTTTTATTAGAGACTTATATATATACTACGATACGTAGTATCAAGGTTGTGACAGGTTTCTTCTTCTTTCAAATAAACGTGCAGGATCCGGCAGCCATATATACTTAATTTAGGTATTACCTTACTTTTTACCACCCAAAAAAAGTGAGGAAAAAGATGTAATATTATATATTCACTAAACGCAATATTTTTGCTCTCGCTCTCTATAAAATCTTAAGAGTGAGACGATTCGGATTTCATTAAAAGTGTTAACAAGTACATATGTACACATTTAGTATGAAGTATTTGTTATGAAAAATATTCAGTAATAGTTGTCTGTTTTAAGGAACGTAGTGATTGCTTGAGAATTGTATTCTTAATTTCATTTAAAGTTCCGTCAATGTTATTAAGGAGACAATATTTTTGCAGCACATGTTATGCGGTTAAGGCTTTTTTCAATGTAGTAATATAGTTTGAGCTTTCTTCTAAATCGTCAACAATCTCTGCGCCAGTTAAGCTTCCATAACCATCCAAATCATCATCAAATCTTATGTAGTTTTCATTAGTTAGAAACTGTTTCAAGAAATTCACTATTATCTGCTATTTCTTTCTCAGCATATGAAGTCTCGTAGAATTTGGCCTTGAAGTAAAAGACATTTTTATATCTTGGGTTTGACTTATGCAAATAAAATTACTTTTTTAAAACAATTAGAGATTGTTTCTGGTTTTACTAACCACCAAGCTCTTTTTATAAAATATAGACCATCCAAAAGCGAAATTGACTTTTAAAACTCTGGTATAGACAAATCCCTCTCCAAGGCCGACAATTGTTTCTTGACAATAACTTGTCTGTAAGAAATCTTGAATGTATGTATGATACCTTAATATAGTGGTTGTATTAAACTAGTGCTGTTTGGAGGCAAAAAGTGTAAGTTGATGTTTTTTAAGTTAATTGATTTGTGACAACTAACGTTGACCACAATTAAATTATTTTTCTGTTAAGTTTTTTGAATCCAAGATCCACGCCTTTTTATTTGACATATATGGTACCGGCGGCCTTATGTTTTTTAGGCAGCGTGGACTTTTTGATTTGCCAATTGTAATATTTGTCATATATTTCTACTACAGTGTACTCCCTCATAAGCGGACACCTAAGGGACTGACAAATTTGTCCGCTTATGGGAGGTGTCCGCTTACTAGAGTAGTAAAGATTTGTTTTTATTATATTCAACTTTAAACCATATTATTTAAGAAAAACAACATAAAAAATATAAGACAAAATAAAGTAACATTTCATTAGCATTTTTACAAAAAGTAAAAAATGAAAAATAAATACATACATATTTATATATTCAAATGGATTTAAAATAGTCACAAATTTTAGATTGGTAAGTTTTTCCTTTAATTTCAATATCTTGGAGATGTATTTGAAGATCAGTAAGCAACTGAACAGATTTAAAGTCGATGCGGTATGAAGAAAAATTTTTTAGTTTTTTTATTGCTATATAAGCCTCTTTATAAGAAGTTATCTTGTCGCCAATTTCACTTTCTTCAGCTTCAGTCGAGTTGGCTAGGTTTTCTTGGGAAGCAATTATCATTTCAGTACTAATGTTTTATAAATCTTCATCAGTTATTATCACGCCGCTATCTAAATTTATATAGTCTTCGACGTCAATTTGAACTTGGTCGTGAACTCGATTAATAACATTCGAGAATTGAGCAAGTGCTGCTAGTGGAATAGCATCTTCTGCGGTCCAACAGTTATCGTCATGGGAGCTATCTCTTTTCCCAAGCCCAGATTTCCTGAAACAATTTTGTATTGTCTGTGGACTTACTTGTTCCCACGCCTTGTGTGTAAAATAAACGACATCTAACAAATTTATTGATTTTGATAATTCCAAAGCAGAATTTGCGTCTTCCATTTGCAACAAAATTTTTTTTAAAATAACGATTTGTACAAAAACTTGAAGTTTTTTATAAAGCCTTGATCTAGTGGCTGACAAAAAGCTGTTGTGTTTGGTGGGAAAAAAATAACTTTTACATTTTTTTATTTCAGTTCTCGAGGATGAAAAGTCGCATAATTTAAAAATAGCAGAACTTTCCGTTCTTGAATTTGCATTTTCCTATCAAAGTGCACTAGAAAATCAGTCATCAATTCAGATGTCATCCAAGCCTTCTTATTTGATCGCCATGTAACTGGTAAATTGTTTAAGTTGATGTTGCGAAACGCCCGTGGCGTTGCAGCTTTTCCAATATCAAAAAGACGTTCTTTCTCTCCAGCCATATTGGCGCAATGCAAAATCGAGGGCCTATCCTTTGCCATTTTTTCTCCAGTGCAAGTTTCACCTTTTAATGCAAATGTTTTATCAGGCAATGCACGAAAAAATAAGCCAGTCTCATCTGCATTGTAAATATCTCGCGAATCATATCCCTCAATCAAAGAAGGCAATTTTACGGTAAAATTTATGACATCATTTTGGTTTACACTAGCGGCTTCTCCAGAAAGTGTACGAAAGGATATGTTATGTCGTTTTTTTAACCTTTCGAGCCAGCCAGATGATGCACTAAAATCGGCGAAATTCATATTTTGTGCAATTTCTTTAGCTTTGCTTCGTATAAGAGTGCCCGACAGAGGAATAGCTTTATTTCGAGCCTTCACAAACCATTCGTAGCACAATTTATCAATGCAAAGACCGTTTGGACTTAACATACTCCTTTTTCTCTCTGGATTGACATTAGTGTCCCACAATTTTAAAATTTGGTCTTTGTTTATTACAATGGAAACAGCTTGAGTTTTGCTGATCTTACATTTTTTTGCTAACTCACGTACACTAATTTTTTTTTATGCATTTCAATTACATTAACTTTTTCTTCAATACTCAACAATGCTTTAGGCATGGCGATTTCAGAATGTGTATTTTCAATACACATTTGCAAATGTATGTTTTTCTACATTCAATACAACAAGCTGTTAGTATTAAGGGAATTCCCCTTTATACAGCTGTAAGAGTATAAAAAATGTAAACGAAAAACAGTGTTGTATTTCTGTAATCTGTCCGGTTATGAGGAAAAAAATATCCTTTGGTATGAAAAACAGTGTCCGCGTCCTGTTATAGGAGGGTTGTCCGCTCAAAAGGAAAAAAATTTAAAAATCCCAAAGAATATTTTTGGGACTGAAAAAAGTGTCCGTTTATGGGACGTGTCCGCCTTAGAGAGGTGTCCGCAAAGAGAGAGTACACTGTATATATCCATATATATGTATATATAAATATAAACATATATATACATATTATAAATTTATTAGAAATATATGAAATTTTGTAATTGGAAAAATAAAAATATAGGAGAGAAACAAAAAAAACTACAATAAAACGACCGCAAGCGAACCTACAGGCAACTTTTTAATTAGGGCACAACTAAGGCTCACGGGCATGGGCGGTGGTCCGCTGCAGAGTAGGCATCCGAGGTGCAAATAAGGTTGTGCCAGTGCAGGTAGTACAGGCAGACACTAGGACTCAGATGGAATGGCCCTCACTTTACCCTCCCCTAACCGTGGTATTCCTGCGTGAGTTATTTGAAATATCCCTATAAGCACACATCACCACTTTTTACTTAGCTCTTTTGATTTAATCGGCCACAATGAAATTCATAATCGATTCCAGAATGAGAAATTTTACATTCTAAATTTGTTTCAATATAATTCGAATATAAAGTATTTATTTACATAAAGGTTGATCTACTTTTATCTATAAATTTAAAAATATTTATAATTGGTGCTTAGTATAACTATATCTTAAGCTTCGCCAAGGTCGGCTCACCTGGAGTAATCCTTGGTGAACTATAGCGGCTATAAATTACTTTTCAAATATTCAAATGCTTTCGACCTGCCTTGCTCCAAATAAACTGAACTTCAAATTGCTTTTCTTTGTGTCTAATATTTTATCCTTATTTTGATTGATACTGTTACTATTTATTTTACATTGGTTTTATTTATTCACATTGGTCTCGTTTCTTGTTGTTCTTATTTTAGTGGTTTTTATATTCTTATTAGCCTTACCGAGGCTGTTATATTTATCGTAAACTTAAATAACTCTTAGTAACGATAATACTAAACGTTGATATAATACGAGTACTATAGGTAAATAAACTTTTAAATCCAAACTATTAAGCTTCTGTTTTTGGTTTTTGATTTTAATGGGGAAACAAATTTTATATTTAATTTGAAATTCTGTAAAATTTGTAATATTTTCTGTTTTGTTTATTTATATTTTGTAACCTTGTTAAATTTTGCTTCCGTTCATCCGAACTTTGCTGCCAGTGACAATTATATCTCCGAATCTTAAAAATTTGTAAACTTTGTTTCTCTTAGGCCAATAAACTTTCAAAATTTTCAATTGTGAAAGATTATAAACTTGTATCCAAGGATCCAGGTTTTGCTTAATTGAATTTTGAAATTCTGAGGTATGCGAACTTTGTTTAGGGTATTAAAATTTTGAAAATTTATTTTCAGGCGAGTAACTTTGAAAATTTAATTTCTAGTAAGCAAAGCTCTAGATAAAAGTAAAAAAAAATTTAAATTTAGTTTCGGGAAAGTAAAATCCCCGATAAAGGTAAGCAAAATATCAAAGTTTAGTTTCAAGCAAGTATAATTTAAAAAATTTAGTTTCAAGTAAGTTAAATTAAAAAAAAATTTAGTTTCAGGTAAGTATAATTTAAAAATGGGTTTCAGGTAAGTATAATTTAAGAATTTGATTTCAGGTAAGTATAATTTAAGAATTTGTTTTCAGGTAAGTATGATTTAAGATCAAGGTAGGTAAGATTTTCTTTAGGTATGGACTTTTCGATTGCTCCCTATTTCAGGGAAATCGGTTTTGAATTCAAAATCCGATAGATCAATGGGTACTAAAGATTTTATTTTTGGAATCGATATTAATTACTGAATATTAAAACTATGAATTCATTTAGTTTTGAATTTTTAAAGGAGGGTTAAATTTACACTTAAAAAAAATGTACGTTGGTCTATTGTCGCTCCAAAATCGAGCTAGGCGCGATGCTTGCTAACGGGGTTGTGTGCCCAAAACACACGTGGTCAAATGTATATGTAGAGTTTTCTGTTTTATAAGGCAACGAAAACTTACAAAAGAAACTTAAAAAAAAAACGTTGAATAAACGCAGGAATAATGTTTACTTCGGCGGGTGAATATTTAGGAATGTTTACGTTTGAATGACAATTTTGAATTCAACGAAAGGATTTTGATTTTTGGCCAATTTTCCTTGCTTATTTAAGACAAAAATTTCATTTTGCGGACTAATAAGGAATAATTTAATATGCAGTTTAAATTTGGAAAAACTTTTAGGTTCTGAAAACTTATCTACTTTATGGGAAACCGTGCTATTATTTTGCTCCAAATCGAGCGAAGCGCGTTGCTTGCTAAAAAAATTTGTGAGCCCAAAAAACACTTGCTCAAATGAATATAGATGTTTTCTGTTTTTAAAGGCAAAGAAAACAGCCAAAAGAAACTTGTATTAAACACGAAAGAACATACGATTTGCGCGGAATTGCATTCTATTTTTAAACTAACGGGTATAACTTTTTCTAAATGACGTAAGATAAACTAATAGCTACAGTACTTATTTTATGTCCTGGATGGAGTTGTGGGTACTGCTGTTGATGCTAGAAGGTGATACTGCTGTTGATGCAAGATGGTAATACTGCTGTTGATGCTAGAAGGTGATACTGCTGTTGATGCAAGATGGTGGTGCTGAAACAAAATGGCTGTATACCGTAGCCATTGATGGTGAAGAATATTATACCGGGCTGGTGATGTTTACTGTTGTTGTGTAAGATGATGGCAATCGGTAACAATGTGGTGAAACAAACTGTTGCTATTATGGTTGAAAGTGATGTCTTTGTTGGTTGCTGAAACTATGGTTGAAATTTAAAGCGATGTACTTTAAAATTTTTGTAGCTGTTGACAATGGTAATGGTGTGCTGCTGTTAATACTAGATGGTGGTTCTGAGGCTACGTTTTGTTCCTGACGGCTACCCGGCCCGATACGTGTTGGTATGTATGTATTTATTATTTGTTCATCGATGCTGTTGATCGATCTTAGAGCTGCTGTTTTATTATGCGTATTTATTCGCTGTTGATGCTGTGACTGAGCATTCCTTGAGTCGCTGCAAACATTTTGATAAACCTCGTGGCCTGTCACCGACGCCAAAGCCAGCCTAACTTGTACCGTTCTAACGGTTTGCTACAACCGTTGTAATTGTGTCTCTTGTTGTTGTTTAAAACTAATATTTTCTGGATGGTATTCAGTTTTACCGTTATGGCACGTTTCGGTACCTGTTGTTGGCTATTGTTACCACGCAGATTGTGGCGTTGAGGTTGTTGCTGAGGTGGTGCATCGACCTGAGTTTGAGTGGCGTAGGGTGGCGGCATCTATCATGGAATAGTTATGCCCATGGTGCTGGGCTTAGCTTCTCTTGTTGAAACTGCCTTTGTGGCTTCGGCTGGCCATAATGGGTTTTCTGATGGCCACTGTCCTGACCACTTGCACAAGATGAGATGTTTAACGCCAAGATTTAGTTTAGCCACTCGCTGTGCAATCCTGCACTGGTCAATACACCAATTTTACCTCCACAACGTCCACAATTAATCATTGTGAATCTTCGGCAGCCTATGCACTTTCTCAGTCACGACGCTAAAGGTCAATTTCACGATTTCATTATCTTCTTTTATTTCCGCAATTATCACTTGTTTAATTGATTTAATTCTTACCTTAATTTATCTTTTTCTGCAGTGAATCTTGCGCGGTGTGTCTTCTCAGCTCCAGTTTCTCAGTAGGAAAGACCGGAAATCGCCATTTCGTTAAGTATATCAACGTTGACAAATCTTAGGTGTGGTTAAGATCTAGGGTTGCATTTCGGGCGTAGTATTTTTTCTCGATGGTTGCCGTCCGTTTTGTATTGGCTTATGTGTTCATACGAAAAAACACTGTGTTGCCACGGGTGACACAGTACACACCCCCTGACTTAGTT
Organism: Cistogaster globosa; assembly: GCA_937654795.1. NCBI lineage: Eukaryota > Metazoa > Arthropoda > Insecta > Diptera > Tachinidae > Cistogaster > Cistogaster globosa. The sequence continues at coordinate 39,363,254 of OW569407.1, forward strand.
TTGGAAAAATTTTATCATATTAGCAAATATGATTTGATAAAAATTTCATGGGCTATCTCCGGTTGTGCAGCTCATGCCTTTATGTCCTTAGCGTGATAGATTCCTAGGGGCTTCCCTTACAGCGTCTCCAGCTCATACAAATTGTTTCCTACGGTCTTGGCAATACGACACTTTAGAAATTTTTTACATAGCTTGGCTGACAGTTGTTTTGAAAAATCTGATGGTTGGAAATTGCGGCGAAAAACTTCTTGGCCAATTCTAAATTTCGTTTCCCGGCAACGGTGATTGTAGCGTCGGGCATTCGTTTCATAGCTATTGTGCAAATTTTTCTAACCTTGTCCCTGACGAGTTCTAGGTTATCTGTTAGGTATGTCCGAATAGCCGCCAAAACCGACTGGTTCACCCGCTCCGATGCGTTGGCTTGGGGTGCATAATAAGCGGTTCGCATATGTCTAATTCCAAAACTGTTTATCATTTCCGCAAAATCCTTGCTAATAAACTGCTGACCATTGTCGGATACATTCGTCTCCGGAAAGCCGAATTTATAAAATACCTCCTGGATAAGAAAATTTATCACGTTTCTAGAATTTGCCTTAAACATTGCCTTGAGTAATACAAATTTGGAGAAGTAATCCAATACAATGAAAATGAAACAATTCCCCTTCTTTGATCTTACGTATGGGCCGAGAAAATCAATATAAGTCCTTTGGAACGGTCTGCTCACATCGGGTTCCTTTCCCTTAGGTGGTCGTAAGATTTTATTGGCTGGTTTATTTTCTTTGCATGCATCGCATCTGCTGATATATTCATTGATTTGGGCATTCATATGTGGCCAGTAATACCACTCTCGTATTCTCCTTATTGTTTTACCCACTCCGCCGTGTAAAGAAGTTGTCGACTGATGCGCTTTGGCAATTATTTCTTCCGTTAGTCCAGCTGGGACCCACAGCTTCCACGAGTTTTCCTCTTTGGAGACGTTTCCGGAGTAGAAGTGAGTTCTTTTATATACCTTCCCGTCAACAACTTTGAGATCTGGTAAGTTTGCCTCATTTTCTTTGACTGCCTCCTGTAGCGTCCGATATTCCTCCTCCTGAAACGGTGGTGCGGCTAAATTTAAATTTGGTCCTGTTTCTATTTCGTCTACTGCATATCTGGACAGGGTGTCTGGTACTATATTCTGCGTTCCTTTCCTGTGTTTGATGGTGAATGAATATGTTTGTAACTGCAGACTCCATCTCGCTAGCCTTCCACTTCGGTCCTGCTTCTATTTCGTCTACTCCATATCTGGACAGGGTGTCTGGTACTATATTCTGCGTTCCTTTCCTGTGTTTGATGGTGAATGAATATGTTTGTAACTGCAGACTCCATCTCGCTAGTCTTCCACTTAGGTCACGATGCGACATTAACCATTTAAGACTAGAGTGATCGGTAATAATTACGAATTGCATTAGTTCGATGTATGGTCGAAAACGCTTAACAGCTGACACTACAGCCAGGCACTCTCTCTCCGTTACGGAATAGTTCCGCTTCGCGGTTGAAAATTTTTGGGAGAAGCAGGCTATATGATGTTCACCTTCCGTCAGTTCATTGAGCCGACGTGCATCCAAAAAAATTCGCACTTTCTCCCCTTTTTGTACGAAGGTCACTCGATTGTTCCACGGGCTTTCACTCGGCTCAATGACTCCCAGGGACAACATCCTATCCAGTTCCCCATTCATGAGTTTCTGCACCGCAGGTGAAACGGGATAGTGTTTTTCCTTCATAGGAACTGAAGTCCCTGTGTCTATGTGATGTATTTCCAAAGAAGTTTTTTCTAAGCCTTTGCGAGTGAAGCACGGGAATGTCTTTATGACATCTTCTAACCATTGTTGCTGACGTGCAGTCAATATGTGCATTAGTGGAAATAACGTTTCTGTAGGTCCATCGGTCTTAACTCCTTACGTCGCTAAAGAGTTTATTTCAAATCTTAGCAGATTGAACGCTTTCATAAAGTCTACTCCTAAAAAAAGTTGCAATTTAGGTGATGGAACCAGAAAAAAATCTATTGCTTTGGTAATTTTGTTGAAGGTGATATCAGCTCTCACCCGTCCTATTATAGGGTTCAATCGGCCATCGGCTATTTTTATCTCTCTTTGGTAGGGATAAGTTACCATTTTGGCTTTTTCAACGAAGTCCAGGCAGTGTTGACCGAGACACGTCACAGTCGCTCCACTGTCAAGAAGTCCCCTAATTGGTATGCCTTTGATTTCGATCTTCATATAAATTCTTGTGTCTGGCCCTTCGTAAACGCTTGCTTCAGAGATTTCCCACCTAATTTGCTTTCTTCCCTCATATCGTTGTCGGGTTTTTATAATCTTTTTAGAAGGTCCAAAAATTCGCTGTTTTGTTTCGTTATACTCTTGGAGACGTATATGAAATGGCTTACGTTGCTGCTCACTACTGGTTGTCGGTGTTGTGTTTTGAATAAGATCCTTCTTTATTATTGTTTTAGCCGGTGATGTTGGTTGTTCTTGATTTGGTTTCTCTCTAATTTCGCTGGCAATAAGGGGTCTCCCCGTTACTGTGTTTTTGGATTCGGGTACATCGAACGAGCCTCCATCCCTATCCGAGACAAGTTCGATTTCCGGTTTCCCTGGCAATTAGGATATCGCGGTGTTACTGTATCTTCTAGACCATACCTATAGCAAAATAGTTTCCTTTTTTCCTCCATACAATCAAAAAAGGTGTGCGCCTCTACTCGGCAATTCCAGCATATCATCTTCTTACCGGCCTCAAAAGCATCTATTTCCTCCATATCCGGTTGTTCCTTTTTCATATGTTCGAGTTCATAAATATTCCTAGGCGGTGGACGCCCACTACTTTGTCTCTGACTATTAACTAGGTTCTCGACTCGTCGATATTCCCTCACAAACTGAGCTAGACTATTCACCTGTACCGAAAATAACAGTTGGGCCATCGAAGCTCTAAGATTTCCCCGCATGATACTGACCCAGTCTTTCTGACCGATCGGGCTTCGTAGCTGGTTTCTTAATTTTATGATCGCATTATAGAAGTCGTCAAAAGATTCCATGTGTTGCTGCCGTCTGTCTAGGATTTTGCGTTGTATCTCGAAATCACTGTCGTAGCGATGGAATTGGCTTATTAAGGCAGCTTTCAAATCTCGCCATCGTGTGATGTTGTTAAACCTCCGATAATCCCAAAACCAGTCTCTTGCAGGCCCATTAAGAAGATGATGGAAGGACCGAAGTATCTCCTTCCATCCGCATTCGTAATGGGCTTGCAATGTCACTACTCGGAACACAAAAACCTCGATACTAGTCGTCTTGCCTGTACCGTCGAAGGCTATCCCCCATTTATCTATTCGCAGACTGTGTTGATAACTTGCTTGGTTTCTATTTTCCGACACTTGGTCATCCTGTCTAAAACCTGGACGAAACGCGAACCCTGAATATCCGTTTCCTATTGGTACCTCTCCGTTATTTCCTGCAGTATGGTAATTCTGTTCCTGAAAATTATTGCTTGCTGAGATTGCCTCTGCCATTCCTGTTTTGACCCGTTGCCTCCTGCCATCTTTGAACCTATAAAAGTTGAATATTGTTGCTCGCAAACGATGGTGGTAGCTGTGACAAATCTGGTATCGTATTCCTGTTAAACACCGGCGCAGTATTAATATCGGGCTGTCTCGGCTGTACGTTGATATTCTGCTGAATCAGTCTTAATAATCTCTCCTCAAAGGTCTAAAGATCTTCGTGCATTACTGCCCTATCGCGGCACTGTTGTTCTCGAGCGTCTTCTATCGCTGTCTTCCTCAATGGCACGTTTGCCTGCCTAAATGCGTCTGCTACTCCTTGTGCGCTGATGCTGCTATACGGCGGAGTCACAATCGTGCTATCACCTGACATACTTTAGCCACTAATCTCGGAATCGTCATTTATTTGCGTCCTCATTAGGGTGGCATTAGGGCTGAGATTCTTCGGCATTGCTCCTGTATTTGCTGACGTAGTTGCTATCGTATCCGTAGTTTTTGTTGTCGTAGATGTTGTCGTGGTTGTTGTAGTAGTTGTGGTAGTTACTGCAACTTCCCCTTCCATCCTGCTTTTAGACCTCGTCCCGAACATTTCCGAATTAAACTATTCTACCTAAAGACCTTTGGTTTCAAACGAAACCTATCAAAACTTATTCTCACGCCCTTAAAACAATCGTGTCTATATTGAAACGAACTAGATGGGCTTAAAACAATTTACTAGAATCCAAAAAAAAATCTGAAACACTTACCAAAACCTTTCAAAATTTTCCCCGCCTGAAACAAAATACAAATAAAAAAAATCTGAAAATTAAATAGTAGCAATGGCTCGTGGTATAGTTTTATACCAGACCATTGGTTAGATCCATTAATAAAATTAATTACCGTATCCGTCGAAACTGTTGGATACGTATGGTAAGAAAATAAAAATTTTTTTTTTTAAACAATAAGATAAAAAACATGAGGTGTGAACGGTGGTGATGTGACTAAGATGTGACTACTTGCCTACTAAATGAGCCTAAAATTGAATCGATTTATCTTAACTTCAGCTGATCAGAATGTTCTCTATATTTCGCATTTATTGACCAGTGGCAACAGAAGTGTTCACTGAACCCTGTCTGGACTCACTTGATCATTCCATGCTCCACTGTACTAACCCATCAATGTCGCATTAGTGTGCTTATTTCATAAGTCACTAAGACTTACACTGAGTTGCTAGGACAGCTCATCTGCTCAAAGCTAGTCGCAAACAGACGAAACCTTAAACGTTTCTTTCTGTGACTTACTACTTTCTTCTATATATCCATATATATGTATATATAAAAATAAACATATATAATAAATTTAGTAGAAATATATGAAATTTTGTAAATGGAAAAATAAAAATATAGTAGAGAAACAAAAAAAAACTACAATAAAACGACCGCAAGCGAATCTACTGAATCGACAAAACTGCACGCGTCAACTCCTTTTTTCCAACAAAACCCACCCTTCAATCCACTCTGCACACTGGCCACTTTTTAATTAGGGCATGGGCGGTGGTTGGCTGCAGAGTAGGCATCCGAGGTGAAAATAAGGTTGTGCCAGTGCAGGTAGTACAGGCAGACACTAGGACTCAGATGGAATGTCCCTCACTTTACCCTCCCCTAACCGTGGTATTCCTGCGTGAGTTATTTGAAATATCCCTATAAGCACACATCACCACTTTTTACTTACCTCTTTTGATTTAATCGGCCACAATGAAATTCATAATCGATTCCAGAATGAGAAATTTTACATTCTAAATTTGTTTCAATATAATTCGAATATAAAGTATTTATTTACATAAAGGTTGATCTACTTTTATCTATAAATTTAAAAATATTTATAATTGGTGCTTAGTATAACTATATCTTAAGCTTCGCCAAGGTCGGCTCACCTGGAGTAAGCCTTGGTGAACTATAGCGGCTATAAATTACTTTTCAAATATTCAAATGATTTCGACCTGCCTTGCTCCAAATAAACTGAACTTCAAATTGCTTTTCTTTGTGTCTAATATTTTATCCTTATTTTGATTGATACTGTTACTATTTATTTTACATTGGTTTTATTTATTCACATTGGTCTCGTTTCTTGTTGTTCTTATTTTAGTGGTTTTTATATTCTTATTAGCCTTACCGAGGCTGTTATATTTATCGTAAACTTAAATAACTCTTAGTAACGATAATACTAAACGTTGATATAATACGAGTACTATAGGTAAATAAACTTTTAAATCCAAACTATTAAGCTTCTGTTTTTGGTTTTTGATTTTAATGGGGAAACAAATTTTATATTTAATTTGAAATTCTGTAAAATTTGTAATATTTTCTGTTTTGTTTATTTATATTTTGTAACCTTGTTAAATTTTGCTTCCGTTCATCCGAACTTTGCTGCCAGTGACAATTATATTTCCGAATCTTAAAAACTTGTAAACTTTGTTTCTCTTAGGCCAATAAACTTTAAAAATTTTCAATTGTGAAAGATTATAAACTTGTATCCAAGGATCCAGGTTTAGCATAATTGAATTTTGAAATTTTGAGGTATGCGAACTTTGTTTAGGGTATTAAAATTTTGAAAATTTATTTTCAGGCGAGTGAATTTTTAGTAAGCAAAGCTCTAGATAAAAGTAAAAAAATTTAAAAATTTAGTTTTGGGAAAGTAAAATCCACGATAAAGGTAAGCAAAATATCAAAGTTTAGTTTCAAGCAAGTATAATTTTAAAAATTAAGTTTCAAGTAAGTTAAATTTAAAAAAATGTAGTTTCAGGTAAGTATAATTTTTAAAAATTGGCTTCAGGTAAATATAATTTTAAAAATGGGTTTCAGGTAAGTATAATTTAAGAATTTGTTTTAGGTAAGTATAACTTAAGAATTTGTTTTCAGGTAAGTATGATTGAAGATCAAGGTAGGTAAGATTTTCCTTAGGTATGGACTTTTCGAATGCTCTCTATTTCAGGGAAATCGGTTTTGATTTCAAAATCCGATAGATCAATGGGTACTAAAGATTTTATTTTTGGAATCGATATTAATTACTGAATATTAAAATTATGAATTCATTTAATTTTGAATTTTTAAAGGAGGGTTAAATTTACACTTTAAAAAAAATGTATGTTGGTCTATTGTCGCTCCAAAATCGAGCTAGGCGCGATGCTTGCTAACGGGGTTGTGTGCCCAAAACACACGTGGTCAAATGTATATGTAGAGTTTTCTGTTTTATAAGACAACGAAAACTTACAGAAGAAACTTTAAAAAAACGTTGAATAAACGCAGGAATAATGTTTACTTCGGCGGGTGAATATTTAGGAATGTTTACGTTTGAATGACAATTTTGAATTCAACGAAAGGATTTTGATTTTTGGCCAATTTTCCTTGCTTATTTAAGACAAAAATTTTATTTTGCGGACTAATAAGGAATAATTTAATATGCAGTTTAAATTTGGAAAAACTTTTAGGTTCTGAAAACTTATCTACTTTATGGGCAACCGGGCTATTATTTTGCTCCAAATCGAGCGAAGCGCGTTGCTTGCTAAAAAAATTTGTGTGCTCAAAAAACACGTGGTCAAATGAATATAGATGTTTTCTGTTTTTAAAGGCAAAGAAAACAGCCAAAAGAAACTTGTATTAAACACGAAAGAACATACGATTTGCGCGGAATTGCATTCTATTTTTAAACTAACGGGTATAACTTTTTCTAAATGACGTAAGATAAACTAATAGCTACAGTACTTATCTTATATCCTGGATGGAGTTGTGAATACTGCTGTTGATGCTAGAAGGTGATACTGCTGTTGATGCAAGATGGTAATACTGCTGTTGATGCTAGAAGGTGATACTGCTGTTGATGCAAGATGGTGTTGCTGAAACAAAATGGCTGTATACCGTAGCCATTGATGGTGAAGAATATTATACCGGGCTTGTGATGTTTACTGTTGTTGTTGCTGTTGAAGATGATGGCAATCGGTAACAATGTGGTGAAACAAACTGTTGCTATTATGGTTGAAAGTGATGTCTTTGTTGGTTGCTGAAACTATGGTTAAAATTTAAATCGATGTACTTTAAAATTTTTGTAGCTGTTGACAATGGTAATGGTGTGCTGCTGTTAATGCTAGATGTTGGTTCTGAGGCTACGTTTTGTTCTTGACGGCTACCCGGCCCGATACGTGTTGGTATGAATGTATTTATTATTTGTTCATCGATGCTGTTGATGGGTCTTGGAGCTGCTGTTTCATTATGCGTATTTATTCGCTGTTGATGCTGTGACTGAGCATTCCTTGAGTCGCTGCAAACATTTTGATAAACCTCGTGGCCTGTCACCGACGCCAAAACCAGCCTAACTTGTACCGTTCTAACGGTTTGCTACAACCGTTGTAATTGTGTCTCTTGTTGTTGTTTAAAACTAATCTTTTCTGGATGGTATTCGGTTTTACCGTTATGGCACGTTGCGGTACCTGTTGTTGGCTATTGTTACCACGCAGATTGTGGCGTTGAGGTTGTTGCTTAGGCTTGTAGTTTTTTTTTGTCGTATTTGCTGAGGTGGTGTATTGACCTGAGTTTGAGTGGCGTAGGGTGGCGGCATCTATCATGGAAAAGCTATGCCCATGGTGCTGGGCTTAGCTTCTCTTGTTGAAACTGCCTTTGTGGTTTCGGCTGGCCATAATGGGTTTTCTGATGGCCACTGCCCTGACCACTTGCACAAGATGAGATGTTTAACGCCAAGATTTAGTTTAGCCACTCGCTGTGCAATCCTGCACTGGTCAATACACCAATTTTACCTCCACAACGTCCACAATTAATCTTTGTGAATCTTCGGCAGCCTATGCACTTTCTCAGTCACGACACTAAAGGTCAATTTCACGATTTCATTATCTTCTTTTATTTCCACAATTATCACTTGTTTAATTGATTTAATTCTTACCTCAATTTATCTTTTTCTGCAGTGAGTCTTGCGCGGTGTGTCTTCTCAGCTCCAGTTTCTCAGTAGAAAAGACCGGAAATCGCCATTTCGTTATGTATATCAACGTCGACAAATCTTGGGTGTGGTTAAGATCTAGGGTTGCATTTCGAGCGTAGTATTTTTTCTCGATGGTTGCCGTCCGTTTTGCATTGGCCTATGTGTTCACACGAAAAAACACTGTGTTGCCACGGGCGACACAGTACACACTTACATAGATTTGTTTCAATGTACCCGTTGCATTGCAAATAAATAATAGTGTTAGTCTTGCTTTTTGGCTTTTATGACCTGATGGTATGGCGCCTGTTCTGTAATACGTTGTCAAGGGCAAGGCTTTCTACAAAAGTTCACTTTCATCTGCGTTCATGATGTCTTGCGGCTCATAATTTTTAATTAAGTCTGGGAGGACAGTAGCAACATAATCTGATTAATTTATTAATTTTTTCAACCTTCAGGTTGTATCGCTTCTTGCATCTAAAAAGCCTAGATATTTCTGGCTCATATTGAGCAGCATTAAGCTAGTAATATTACAGTTCTTCTGCCTTTTTTCGTCAAACCATAATAACAAAGCTTTTTCAACATTGTCATGTAGTCCCTTTCTCTATCGCTTCTTTTGTAATTTTGATGCTTCCTCAGAGCACTTTAGTGTATATGACTTGTTTTTTAAAATTCTGTTAACCGTCGATAAATTGATTCTGTATTTTTCACAAACCGATTTTTTCGACACAATTTTATCAATTTCATTTATAATTTCCAGTTTTTGCTTAATAGAAAGCGCCATGACAATTTTTTGGACATTTACTTTCAAAAAACTTTAAACACTTTAACACTTTAAAAAACTAACACTTTAAAAATATCCAAGGCAGCAATTTACTTTGTAGCAGCACTGATGAAAATAATGATATTTTAACTTGCAGTGATATTGATCCGCCTAAATTTTTTTGTCTCTTGTATTTTCCATTTCTTTCTGTAGAACAATTTTCCATAAATTCTCCTACACGGGGAATGCAATTGAATGCTACTTGCTTAGAGAATATCTTGTGTTTTTAGCTTCGCTCATAGCAATCACAACATATTAAATTTTTGAAATTTTTTTATCAAATAATTTATTTTTGTTAATTTTCGTAAACAAGCTCAATTTGCCTTGACAACTACAAGGTATACAGCCGATGAGTTTTTTCGCCCGTGCATTCACTTGTATTATTTCGCCGTGAGATTAACAGATAATCACACTTGCCAGATCAATCGATCGATTTAGCTTACCATGTCATCAAAATAATACTTTTTGGCTTTCTGTCTAAAAATGGAGATTTTAAAATCGTTGACAGAGTAATGAAATTTTGTTTTCATGAGGCAGTTAAATATAATGTTTAGTATTAAAACTAAACATTGTTGACCAAAAATCAAATGCAGTTATCCAAAAAACACTTAAGCAAAACGCACGTACACGATTTATTTTATAAAAAAAAGTTAGCATTAATGCAGTATGCATTATATGGTATTTTGTGCACATAGGCAAAAAATGCAGGAAAACGAAATGCAGGTAAACGAAAAATACTGTAATTACAATTTAATCCTTAATAAATTGAAAAAAACATAAGTGAACCGAAAAATACAATATTAGAGCAAACTATTTTCATATTCTTTCATTTTTTGTGCAAAAATCCAAACGAAGCATGTAGTATGAGACGTGTAAACGGTATGCTTCGCAATCATGATTCGGAGTGCGGATCAAGTGCTTCAGGTTACCGTTTAAGCTTACCATAATTTAAACGCCACATCAATTGCTAACGAAGTAGTACAAGTACAGGTGAAAAACCTATGAATTTTACATTGGCATGTTATTGAAGGAATTTTGTTGGTCTTTAATGGCATTTTACTAGTTTTTATAAATGCTGAAAAGTCTCTATGATTAGAATCTATTTTTCAATAGGTTAATTACGTTACGTTGTTTTTAGATACGATGAAGAGCAGAATTTTACAAAGCGATGAACTGCAGGTTTAAGAAGTGATCTTAATTAACCATTTTTAATCATTCCTAAATAAAGTTTGTGATTAAAACACATAAATTTAGTTTAAAATATTTTTTAAAACAACGATAAATGAAGAAACAAATTGATTTGGTATATTAAACAACACTAATATATTATTGTCTAAGAAACAAAATAGAAGAATTTTAAACAGAAATCTGTCAATGCATTGTGTAAATAAAAGTAAGTATTACAAATTTAATCAAACACACATATATTAAAAATTAAAAAATAAATGGATACGTTGACGATAGTTTACTTATGTCTGGATTTCATTATCTTGAACAGCGGTTTTTGTAGAATTCGTCTTCAAAAATATATAATCCACAAAATTACTCTCCTTTTCCTTCAAAACTTGGTTCTCTTTAAAATATATATTTTTTTGCTAACTAAACAGCACATCTTAAGTTAGGCTTCAACGATTTTTTTTTGGAAATCCATCTAACACATAAATTAAAGTTGTACCATAAAAACAAAATAGGTTTCTGTATTAAGCATGTGTTGTTTTTAAGATAAATTAGTACTTTTTGTAATATACTTACATAATAAATCGTCAAGGACTTGGGGTATTTTAAGAAACTCTGTTATGACTACTATCTACATTAAGGTCAACTAAAACTTTGCACATAATATGTTACAAAGCCCTTCCGCAACTTCCTGCAATAGTTCTTATAAAAGAACTCTGAAAATATTGTAAAGTATAAATAAAGTAATTTTTATTTCTGCTCACATATATTTATTTTCGTTGCCTTCTGTAATTTTTTTGTATACTTATGTCTTTCAATTCATTTATTTAATGGGGAACATTTTTACGTGTTTCGGAGTTTTGTTTATCAAAAATTTTGGACGGTTTCATTATTTTAACTGAAAACGTCTAGCACCGAAGAATTTTGAGTTTTTGTTTCTAAAATAATAATAATTTTTTGTCACTTTAAATCGAGAACGCCAACTTTATATTTAGCTTTTTTAATTTTTTTTAGCTATAAAAGATCTTAACTTAAGTTTTATTCAAAAACGTTGTCGACATGTTATTTAACAAAAAAGAAGGAAAGGAGGAAAATTAACAAAATTCTAGCAAAAGAAAAAATTAGCATCATGAAGAGTTTTTTTTTTAACGACATTAGGGAAAATTATAACACCACTACATGCAGGTTATTAAAGAAATATAGCAGAGAAATAGATAGACTTGCAAGATCGATTGAAAGAGCAAATTATTTACAAAAATACAGAAAAATTAGTATCATCTCTACACACATAAAAAAAGACAGTATACGTACTCTCAAGCAGAGAAAATAGAAATAAATTTCCAGACAGAGCTACTAAATGTAGAAATAGTAGACACACACACAAACACAGCATAAATAAAAAAGATACATAAGATTGAAAGAGAGATGAAAAACACAGTTGACAAAACAGAACTTACAAACTTTAAAAAGACAAAGTGGAACAAATTTCACAATATGCGGCTGCTGTAGTCAAAGTGGTAAACACGTTGACTACAAACTTGGTTGTTTCAGGGTTCAAATCCTGCTGCAATCAAAATACAAAAAGATGTTTTTTTCTGTTGATTGGTAAAATACATATTTAGAATGAACAAAGAAACGTGCAGTCTCCTTCGTCGGTAATTTCTCATAGCAGATTCGCCGGCGAAGTAAAATAAATAACTCTCTCTCTCTCCTTTCACCACCTGTCTTATCTCTCATCTATCCCTTTCCTAAAGAATGTAGCACGGTTACGAAAAATAACTAAAAATGCTTTAATGCCTGAAGTGCTACTTCTCTTAAAAAAAAAAAAAAAAAAAAAAAAAAAAAAACACATATCGAAAATAAATACGAGGGCTGCTATATATATTTCTGGCCTGGCAACACTGAGTGCTGCCAAGTCCAATCTGACATTTCCATTGGAAAGTTTGTAATTTTTAAGCATAACCATACTCAAAACGTTTTGACGTATGACCATTATTTGTGTTGTTTACAGTGACTTGAAAAAATTAATATAGAAAAAAATGGAATTAACTCGTGAATATTTTCGTGCCATCATTTTTCACAACTTTCGACGTGGGTTATCACGACAAGAGTGCACTGATTAAGTTAAATCTTTGTATGGCGATGAAGAACCATCCTATAGCACTGTGAAAAATTGATATAATAAATTTAATCATGGCCGAAGCTCGCTCAAAGACGAATTCCGTGAAGGTCGTCCAAAAACGGCTGTTGTGCCAGAGAACATTGATGCCGTGCGTGAACTCATAGTGCAAGATCGACATGCGACATACCGAGAGATAAAGACATCCTTGGACATTTCTTCCACCCGCATACATTCGATACTGCATGAACACCTGGCGGTAAAAAAGGTTTGTTCTCGTTGGATCCTGCACAATTTGAAAGTCGCTCAAAAAAGGTTCGTGTCGATTGGTGCAAAAAAATGTTGCAAAAATACGATTGCGGTGCTTCAAAAGACGTTTATAAGATCGTCACAGGTGACGAATCATGGATCTATGCGTATGAGCCCGAAACGAAACAACAATTGACCGTGTGGGTCTTTAAAGACGAGCAAAATCCAACGAAAGTTGTTCGTGGAAAAAGCACTTCGAAGCAAATAGTCGCCTGTTTCTGAGATGTAAACTACAATTTGTTTGCCTGAATTCATCGGAGAAATTCGAAAAACCAACAAGAGAAGACAAATCATTGTTCACCATGACAATGCGAGCTCTCACACATCGGCTCAAACCAGAGCGTTTTTGACCGGCCAAAACGTCGAATTAATGGGTCATCCGCCGTACAGCCCTGACTTTGCACCTAATGACTTCTTCTTGTTTCCGCACATCAAGAAAAAAATGCGTGGCCAACGATTTTCGTCGCCGGAAGAAGCTGTTGAAGTGTTCAAAAACCATGTTTTAGAGGTGTCTTAATCGGAGTGGAAAAAGTGCTTCGACAACTGGTTTGAGCGCATGCAAAAGTGTATAAATCATGCTGGAGAATACCTTGAAAAACAATAAAACCATTTTTGATTATATATATATTCGCATTTTCACTATTAGCCCAGAAATATATAGAGCAGCCGTCGTAGACTAAAATATGAAAAATTTTAAAAACTTAACCTTATATATAACGACGAATGGTTTATCAATCAAATAAACATAAAATTTAATACAGAACAAAAATGGATACCTTCACTTGGTAATAAATTTGCAGTACATATAAACTGGGCTGAACTCAACGTATTTTTTCGTCATCTTAATTGAAAACTTTGTTTTCTGGACAATAAAGTCGATGCCATGGCGGAAAAGTTTGTGAACATTATTTTGCTTGGAATAAAAACTTTCATTCCATCTAAGCAAATCCATGTTAAACCAAGAAAGAATTCTTGGTTTAATAAGACATGCAAAAATGCAGTCAGATCCAGAGAGGAAGCATTCAGTATATGGCGGTGTAACAAAAACGCCGTAACCGATTTGATATGCAAAAAGGCGAGATCTTCATGTTCCAAAGAACTTAGGCGCGAAAAAGCTTTATACGAGCAGCGCCTTTGCATACTACTCCTCGGGGTAGCACGAGCTATTGGTCATTCTTTAAAAGAGTAAAGGATAATGCTAGTTCCTCAATTTCGCTTCTTTTAAAGGATGATCAAATAATTAACGACCCAGTTGATAAAGCAAACCTCTTGGCTGAAATTTTTGTAGTAACTCCTACTTGCCAGAAAGCAATCAACCACTGCCCGCACTGGAAAGAGAATCAGCAACTACGCCAGATACATATATTCTTTCGAGCACGTGCAGTCAAAAGGTATTAGCAGATCTCAACATACACAAGTCCCCTGGTCCGGATGGAATTCCGGAACTGGTCTTGAAGCGATGCTCCTCGACGTTAGCGCGTCCATTAGCAAAACTTTTCAACATTTTGTACCATGTTGGTGAGTTCCCATCATGTTGGAAGGTTGCTAATGCAACACCAATCCCCAAAAAGGGAGGGGCTAGTAACTCCAAAAATTACCGCCCAATCGAAATTTGCTCTGCACTTTCCAAAGTAATGGAAAATATGCTTAATTTTCAGCTTATGAAGTATCTGGAGTCCAACAGCTTACTTAGTGACTGCCGTAGGGGTCGCTCTACGGGTGGCTTATTGGCTTAAGATATTTCCAAAGCCTGGCATGGAGCACTCACATCAAAATTTATTGTTTTTGGTGTCGGTTATAGCTTCACTCGACTTATATCGAGCTTTCTCAGGGAGCGCACTATACGAGTTTACAGATGGGATCTCATCAAACGAGTTCAAGGTGAATTCAGGGGTACCGTAAGGTTCCGTACTTTCCCCTACCCTATTTCAATAGACCAAGCCTTCGGGAAATTAGGGCTATGAGAAAGCACATGAACGATAACCTTATTGCGACCTTTTGGTAATTTCCGAATGGGGCCTAGTGAACAGGGTTCAGTTCAACGCTCATAAAACCCAGTGCTGCGTGCTTTCGCACAGGCATACTGCTGATCATGCTATCTCATCTGTAATTATGGGTGATATATATTAAGAAATCAGAAGCTATCGATGTTCTTGGCATGAAAATTCAATGCCATGTTCGTTGGAACAAGCATATTTTTCATGAAACGGTGTAAGAAATACTTCAATGCATCGTACCTCCTTACTATCTATGTCACTTTTATCAGACGGAAAATGGAATACAACTCTCATGTATGGGCTTCAAAGTCTATTTTGGAGTTTTTCTACCGCGTACAGGAGAGAGCGAAGAAGCTCATCGGTGACAGTAGGGTATCCAGCTCTATTGACTCACTAGAGCGTCGATGCAATGTAGGGTGTGTTTCTCTATTTTATTTATTTTTTTTATTTATTTATTTAGTTTCAGTAAAATACAATACAAGAACAAGTCTTATATTATAGTATTGGGTGGAATTTTGGCACACATATTTTGTTATACATAATATTAACATAACAAAACAAAAAAAGTAATATAATCATATAATAAATAAAAGATAAAAGAAATAACTAATATAATTAAAAAGTAGTTAAGGATGCTAACAAAACTGTTTATAAAACATAAAAATTGCAGATTTAAATTGGCTTGCATTGCATATAATTTGTATCTGATGGGGTAATTGGCATCAAAGGCGAATAGAATTTATAAAGAAATGTTGTTCAGAAGTGCTCTTAGTATGTTTTATGTTATTTATTCTTTTACCTCTGCTTGATATAGAGAAAGAAAGTTTTTGATAAATGTAGTCGGGCTGTCTGGTATATACAATTTTATGCAGGAAGAGAAGAACTCGGCATCTTAACAAATTATCAAATGTCATATTATATATCTGTGTTGCATACCTTGATATTCTACAATTTCTTTTAAACCCAAAGATGTATCTGGCAATGTTTACTCACACTATCGCAACTAGAAAAAAGTTCGCAACCATACATGAGGCTTGGCAACAGGTAAGTTTTGGCTAGCAACATTCGTATATGAGGTGAAGTATAGCATTGTGACATCCAAAGGTTTCTTATCATCGCAAACGTTTTGCAGCAATTTGTTTTAGGTTTTTTGCAGTGTCTACAAAATTAACAATCTCGTTGTTAATTTTTATTAGGAGTAAGAGAGGTGATAAGTATTGTGAATTGTCGATAATCATGGCCACAGATTTTTTAGGATTTAACCTAAGTCCGATTTAAATCTTCATTAATCAATTTTATACAGTTGGCGGCGTCTGGTGCGTAACGGTCAATATAAAGTTGCACATCATCAGCGTACATATGTACTTTAAAGGTTTTAAGTTGTAAAGGTAGATCATTTGAATATATTGAGTATAGCAGCGGGCCAAGTATTGATCCCTGTGGCACTCCTCTAGACATTACGCAAGATGTGGAAATGGTAGTTCCATGGGAAACTGATGACTGCGACCACTGAGGTATGAAGTTATAAACTTTAAAGCTGTTACTGAAAAGTTACATATGTGTTTAAGGTTGAGACAGAAAATGCTATGATGAACAGTATCAAATGCTTTAGAATGATGAAGTAGAATAAGAAAAGATATTATATTGCGTTTGTCTACTTGATATCTAATTTCCTCCGAGACATCAATCAAAGTTGATATGTAGCTATGTTTTGGCCTAAGCCGAGATTTCCTATCTGTAAGCAAAGAGTTTTTATGTAAGAAGGAGCTTATCTACAAATAAGCCAACTTTTCAAAAACGGGAAAATAGCTATTGGTCTATAGCTCTTGTCAGCTTTAGGAATTGGTATAATTTTTGCATGCTTCCACATAGCTGGATATTTAGATGTTGTAACAATAGTATTAAACAAATGTGTAAGAAAAAACAAAGTATATGGAAGGGTAAGTTTAACAAACTTGGGATGTATTCCATCGTGTCCAACAGAATTATACCTTATATCCCAAAGTGACTTTAACGCATCTTCGTGCGTAAAGTGATAGAAGTTAAAACACTCTATGTGATTGTTCAAGCGTCGTATGTTATTGGATCTGTAAAAATTAATATCAATTTGTGGCATAGGCATATGAAAAAATTAGAGGTAGGCGTGGTGTTTTGCCAGCTGCCTCGAAGGACATGAACTGATCATGCTGATTTCTAATACCACCTCCTTCGACACTATGTATGATCGATTGATATATTTATTTTTTTCTGGCTGATAGTACCTCGGCAATAGAGAATTAAACAGTAAGGAAAAAACATCAAGTGAAAAAAATTGGCGCTGTCCCATATCCTCCAAATTATGGGCCTCTGAAATTTTCGTAAAAAAGTTCGATTGTCAATATGGGTATCATTCAAAAGCTTTTTAAGCGATCTTTAAGGAAATATAATAATTTAAAAAAATGCTTAACCAATTAATAGTCGATGACATTTTTATGTAAAATTACTATCGCACTTAATTTTTTTTTATTTTTTAATTTTCTGTCGCCCATGTATTTGTTTTTTAGTTCGGAGCTAATATAGTATTTCGCATAGCCGAATATAGCACTCTTTTTTTAATATAGAATGTCCTAAAACTAATATTCGCAATGAAGTCACGAAAATTTTATTCAAATAGGTAATTAAAGCGCTTTAAATATCCGATTAAAAATTTTGCAACGACTAACTTAATTTTTTTTAATTTTCAAACTTACGTATCGCTAAAGTGTTTGAGAATATTTTGCGATATCTTAGACACCTTGTAGCGGAATGGGAAAATAAGGATATAATCGAAGATCCTATCAAGCGGCATAAAGATCGTAAACAAATTGTTAACCCATTATGAACCAACAAGACTGTCAAGCACCAAAAATGGAAAATGAGGCCTTATATTAAATTTTAGCAAGTGTGCCGGAGTTCGTATAGAGCTGTGTACACATAACAAAATATTTTTGGCACGAAAAGAAGCAAATTTTGTTTGCAAAATTAACAATAAAAAGGTGAATAACATTCAACTAGTTCCTAATGCGCTAACCATTTTTAAACATAATTTTGAGAGAGTTCTAATAGTTTATTAAAATAGCTTTTCTATGATACCCATATTGTCTCATTATGTCATAGAATATTTGATTTTCTTATAGAAACTTTAGGGGTTCGTAACTCTGAAAATATGAGGTTCTAAAAATATGAGAGTTTACCTATTCACGTTCCTTATGCAAATGACATTTTACAATCCAGCATTTTAATTGACTATAGATATTTATAAGGGAGCTACTTTTACTAAAAATACATAGGAAAACGATAAAAACTTTCTACTTCGTTTCGTTGGCATATTGAACAAAATTTTAAGGCTCAACTTATGAAATTTTCCCACGTTGGCTTTTTATTAGAGATACTACGTTTACTGTTCGTTCCCAAGCATTTATTTGCCAACTACAGCTTCAATGTTTTACAAGTGCCACGCACACTTGTAAAATTTTTCGGAAATCAGCCCACTGGCAGGCAGCTAGTACAAGAAATTTAAGTAGGCATGACACAATTTTAAAACGAGCGCAAAAAGGTTTTTATTAGAGACTTATATATATACTACGATACGTAGTATCAAGGTTGTGACAGGTTTCTTCTTCTTTCAAATAAACGTGCAGGATCCGGCAGCCATATATACTTAATTTAGGTATTACCTTACTTTTTACCACCCAAAAAAAGTGAGGAAAAAGATGTAATATTATATATTCACTAAACGCAATATTTTTGCTCTCGCTCTCTATAAAATCTTAAGAGTGAGACGATTCGGATTTCATTAAAAGTGTTAACAAGTACATATGTACACATTTAGTATGAAGTATTTGTTATGAAAAATATTCAGTAATAGTTGTCTGTTTTAAGGAACGTAGTGATTGCTTGAGAATTGTATTCTTAATTTCATTTAAAGTTCCGTCAATGTTATTAAGGAGACAATATTTTTGCAGCACATGTTATGCGGTTAAGGCTTTTTTCAATGTAGTAATATAGTTTGAGCTTTCTTCTAAATCGTCAACAATCTCTGCGCCAGTTAAGCTTCCATAACCATCCAAATCATCATCAAATCTTATGTAGTTTTCATTAGTTAGAAACTGTTTCAAGAAATTCACTATTATCTGCTATTTCTTTCTCAGCATATGAAGTCTCGTAGAATTTGGCCTTGAAGTAAAAGACATTTTTATATCTTGGGTTTGACTTATGCAAATAAAATTACTTTTTTAAAACAATTAGAGATTGTTTCTGGTTTTACTAACCACCAAGCTCTTTTTATAAAATATAGACCATCCAAAAGCGAAATTGACTTTTAAAACTCTGGTATAGACAAATCCCTCTCCAAGGCCGACAATTGTTTCTTGACAATAACTTGTCTGTAAGAAATCTTGAATGTATGTATGATACCTTAATATAGTGGTTGTATTAAACTAGTGCTGTTTGGAGGCAAAAAGTGTAAGTTGATGTTTTTTAAGTTAATTGATTTGTGACAACTAACGTTGACCACAATTAAATTATTTTTCTGTTAAGTTTTTTGAATCCAAGATCCACGCCTTTTTATTTGACATATATGGTACCGGCGGCCTTATGTTTTTTAGGCAGCGTGGACTTTTTGATTTGCCAATTGTAATATTTGTCATATATTTCTACTACAGTGTACTCCCTCATAAGCGGACACCTAAGGGACTGACAAATTTGTCCGCTTATGGGAGGTGTCCGCTTACTAGAGTAGTAAAGATTTGTTTTTATTATATTCAACTTTAAACCATATTATTTAAGAAAAACAACATAAAAAATATAAGACAAAATAAAGTAACATTTCATTAGCATTTTTACAAAAAGTAAAAAATGAAAAATAAATACATACATATTTATATATTCAAATGGATTTAAAATAGTCACAAATTTTAGATTGGTAAGTTTTTCCTTTAATTTCAATATCTTGGAGATGTATTTGAAGATCAGTAAGCAACTGAACAGATTTAAAGTCGATGCGGTATGAAGAAAAATTTTTTAGTTTTTTTATTGCTATATAAGCCTCTTTATAAGAAGTTATCTTGTCGCCAATTTCACTTTCTTCAGCTTCAGTCGAGTTGGCTAGGTTTTCTTGGGAAGCAATTATCATTTCAGTACTAATGTTTTATAAATCTTCATCAGTTATTATCACGCCGCTATCTAAATTTATATAGTCTTCGACGTCAATTTGAACTTGGTCGTGAACTCGATTAATAACATTCGAGAATTGAGCAAGTGCTGCTAGTGGAATAGCATCTTCTGCGGTCCAACAGTTATCGTCATGGGAGCTATCTCTTTTCCCAAGCCCAGATTTCCTGAAACAATTTTGTATTGTCTGTGGACTTACTTGTTCCCACGCCTTGTGTGTAAAATAAACGACATCTAACAAATTTATTGATTTTGATAATTCCAAAGCAGAATTTGCGTCTTCCATTTGCAACAAAATTTTTTTTAAAATAACGATTTGTACAAAAACTTGAAGTTTTTTATAAAGCCTTGATCTAGTGGCTGACAAAAAGCTGTTGTGTTTGGTGGGAAAAAAATAACTTTTACATTTTTTTATTTCAGTTCTCGAGGATGAAAAGTCGCATAATTTAAAAATAGCAGAACTTTCCGTTCTTGAATTTGCATTTTCCTATCAAAGTGCACTAGAAAATCAGTCATCAATTCAGATGTCATCCAAGCCTTCTTATTTGATCGCCATGTAACTGGTAAATTGTTTAAGTTGATGTTGCGAAACGCCCGTGGCGTTGCAGCTTTTCCAATATCAAAAAGACGTTCTTTCTCTCCAGCCATATTGGCGCAATGCAAAATCGAGGGCCTATCCTTTGCCATTTTTTCTCCAGTGCAAGTTTCACCTTTTAATGCAAATGTTTTATCAGGCAATGCACGAAAAAATAAGCCAGTCTCATCTGCATTGTAAATATCTCGCGAATCATATCCCTCAATCAAAGAAGGCAATTTTACGGTAAAATTTATGACATCATTTTGGTTTACACTAGCGGCTTCTCCAGAAAGTGTACGAAAGGATATGTTATGTCGTTTTTTTA
This sequence comes from Cistogaster globosa, assembly GCA_937654795.1. Lineage (NCBI taxonomy): Eukaryota > Metazoa > Arthropoda > Insecta > Diptera > Tachinidae > Cistogaster > Cistogaster globosa. The sequence continues at coordinate 39,384,261 of OW569407.1, forward strand.
ACCTTTCGAGCCAGCCAGATGATGCACTAAAATCGGCGAAATTCATATTTTGTGCAATTTCTTTAGCTTTGCTTCGTATAAGAGTGCCCGACAGAGGAATAGCTTTATTTCGAGCCTTCACAAACCATTCGTAGCACAATTTATCAATGCAAAGACCGTTTGGACTTAACATACTCCTTTTTCTCTCTGGATTGACATTAGTGTCCCACAATTTTAAAATTTGGTCTTTGTTTATTACAATGGAAACAGCTTGAGTTTTGCTGATCTTACATTTTTTTGCTAACTCACGTACACTAATTTTTTTTTATGCATTTCAATTACATTAACTTTTTCTTCAATACTCAACAATGCTTTAGGCATGGCGATTTCAGAATGTGTATTTTCAATACACATTTGCAAATGTATGTTTTTCTACATTCAATACAACAAGCTGTTAGTATTAAGGGAATTCCCCTTTATACAGCTGTAAGAGTATAAAAAATGTAAACGAAAAACAGTGTTGTATTTCTGTAATCTGTCCGGTTATGAGGAAAAAAATATCCTTTGGTATGAAAAACAGTGTCCGCGTCCTGTTATAGGAGGGTTGTCCGCTCAAAAGGAAAAAAATTTAAAAATCCCAAAGAATATTTTTGGGACTGAAAAAAGTGTCCGTTTATGGGACGTGTCCGCCTTAGAGAGGTGTCCGCAAAGAGAGAGTACACTGTATATATCCATATATATGTATATATAAATATAAACATATATATACATATTATAAATTTATTAGAAATATATGAAATTTTGTAATTGGAAAAATAAAAATATAGGAGAGAAACAAAAAAAACTACAATAAAACGACCGCAAGCGAACCTACAGGCAACTTTTTAATTAGGGCACAACTAAGGCTCACGGGCATGGGCGGTGGTCCGCTGCAGAGTAGGCATCCGAGGTGCAAATAAGGTTGTGCCAGTGCAGGTAGTACAGGCAGACACTAGGACTCAGATGGAATGGCCCTCACTTTACCCTCCCCTAACCGTGGTATTCCTGCGTGAGTTATTTGAAATATCCCTATAAGCACACATCACCACTTTTTACTTAGCTCTTTTGATTTAATCGGCCACAATGAAATTCATAATCGATTCCAGAATGAGAAATTTTACATTCTAAATTTGTTTCAATATAATTCGAATATAAAGTATTTATTTACATAAAGGTTGATCTACTATTATCTATAAATTTAAAAATATTTATAATTGGTGCTTAGTATAACTATATCTTAAGCTTCGCCAAGGTCGGCTCACCTGGAGTAATCCTTGGTGAACTATAGCGGCTATAAATTACTTTTCAAATATTCAAATGCTTTCGACCTGCCTTGCTCCAAATAAACTGAACTTCAAATTGCTTTTCTTTGTGTCTAATATTTTATCCTTATTTTGATTGATACTGTTACTATTTATTTTACATTGGTTTTATTTATTCACATTGGTCTCGTTTCTTGTTGTTCTTATTTTAGTGGTTTTTGTATTCTTATTAGCCTTACCGAGGCTGTTATATTTATCGTTAACTTAAATAACTCTTAGTAACGATAATACTAAACGTTGATATAATACGAGTACTATAGGTAAATAAACTTTTAAATCCAAACTATTAAGCTTCTGTTTTTGGTTTTTGATTTTAATGGGGAAACAAATTTTATATTTAATTTGAAATTCTGTAAAATTTGTAATATTTTCTGTTTTGTTTATTTATATTTTGTAACCTTGTTAAATTTTGCTTCCGTTCATCCGAACTTTGCTGCCAGTGACAATTATATTTCCGAATCTTAAAAATTTGTAAACTTTGTTTCTCTTAGGCCAATAAACTTTCAAAATTTTCAATTGTGAAAGATTATAAACTTGTATCCAAGGATCCAGGTTTTGCTTAATTGAATTTTGAAATTCTGAGGTATGCGAACTTTGTTTAGGGTATTAAAATTTTGAAAATTTATTTTCAGGCGAGTAACTTTGAAAATTTAATTTCTAGTAAGCAAAGCTCTAGATAAAAATAAAAAAAAATTTAAATTTAGTTTCGGGAAAGTAAAATCCCCGATAAAGGTAAGCAAAATATCAAAGTTTAGTTTCAAGCAAGTATAATTTAAAAAATTTAGTTTCAAGTAAGTTAAATTAAAAAAAAATTTAGTTTCAGGTAAGTATAATTTAAAAATGGGTTTCAGGTAAGTATAATTTAAGAATTTGATTTCAGGTAAGTATAATTTAAGAATTTGTTTTCAGGTAAGTATGATTTAAGATCAAGGTAGGTAAGATTTTCTTTAGGTATGGACTTTTCGATTGCTCCCTATTTCAGGGAAATCGGTTTTGAATTCAAAATCCGATAGATCAATGGGTACTAAAGATTTTATTTTTGGAATCGATATTAATTACTGAATATTAAAACTATGAATTCATTTAGTTTTGAATTTTTAAAGGAGGGTTAAATTTACACTTAAAAAAAATGTACGTTGGTCTATTGTCGCTCCAAAATCGAGCTAGGCGCGATGCTTGCTAACGGGGTTGTGTGCCCAAAACACACGTGGTCAAATGTATATGTAGAGTTTTCTGTTTTATAAGGCAACGAAAACTTACAAAAGAAACTTAAAAAAAAAACGTTGAATAAACGCAGGAATAATGTTTACTTCGGCGGGTGAATATTTAGGAATGTTTACGTTTGAATGACAATTTTGAATTCAACGAAAGGATTTTGATTTTTGGCCAATTTTCCTTGCTTATTTAAGACAAAAATTTCATTTTGCGGACTAATAAGGAATAATTTAATATGCAGTTTAAATTTGGAAAAACTTTTAGGTTCTGAAAACTTATCTACTTTATGGGAAACCGTGCTATTATTTTGCTCCAAATCGAGCGAAGCGCGTTGCTTGCTAAAAAAATTTGTGAGCCCAAAAAACACTTGCTCAAATGAATATAGATGTTTTCTGTTTTTAAAGGCAAAGAAAACAGCCAAAAGAAACTTGTATTAAACACGAAAGAACATACGATTTGCGCGGAATTGCATTCTATTTTTAAACTAACGGGTATAACTTTTTCTAAATGACGTAAGATAAACTAATAGCTACAGTACTTATTTTATGTCCTGGATGGAGTTGTGGGTACTGCTGTTGATGCTAGAAGGTGATACTGCTGTTGATGCAAGATGGTAATACTGCTGTTGCTGCTAGAAGGTGATACTGCTGTTGATGCAAGATGGTGGTGCTGAAACAAAATGGCTGTATACCGTAGCCATTGATGGTGAAGAATATTATACCGGGCTGGTGATGTTTACTGTTGTTGTGTAAGATGATGGCAATCGGTAACAATGTGGTGAAACAAACTGTTGCTATTATGGTTGAAAGTGATGTCTTTGTTGGTTGCTGAAACTATGGTTGAAATTTAAAGCGATGTACTTTAAAATTTTTGTAGCTGTTGACAATGGTAATGGTGTGCTGCTGTTAATACTAGATGGTGGTTCTGAGGCTACGTTTTGTTCTTGACGGCTACCCGGCCCGATACGTGTTGGTATGTATGTATTTATTATTTGTTCATCGATGCTGTTGATCGATCTTAGAGCTGCTGTTTTATTATGCGTATTTATTCGCTGTTGATGCTGTGACTGAGCATTCCTTGAGTCGCTGCAAACATTTTGATAAACCTCGTGGCCTGTCACCGACGCCAAAGCCAGCCTAACTTGTACCGTTCTAACGGTTTGCTACAACCGTTGTAATTGTGTCTCTTGTTGTTGTTTAAAACTAATATTTTCTGGATGGTATTCAGTTTTACCGTTATGGCACGTTTCGGTACCTGTTGTTGGCTATTGTTACCACGCAGATTGTGGCGTTGAGGTTGTTGCTGAGGTGGTGCATCGACCTGAGTTTGAGTGGCGTAGGGTGGCGGCATCTATCATGGAATAGCTATGCCCATGGTGCTGGGCTTAGCTTCTCTTGTTGAAACTGCCTTTGTGGCTTCGGCTGGCCATAATGGGTTTTCTGATGGCCACTGTCCTGACCACTTGCACAAGATGAGATGTTTAACGCCAAGATTTAGTTTAGCCACTCGCTGTGCAATCCTGCACTGGTCAATACACCAATTTTACCTCCACAACGTCCACAATTAATCATTGTGAATCTTCGGCAGCCTATGCACTTTCTCAGTCACGACGCTAAAGGTCAATTTCACGATTTCATTATCTTCTTTTATTTCCGCAATTATCACTTGTTTAATTGATTTAATTCTTACCTTAATTTATCTTTTTCTGCAGTGAATCTTGCGCGGTGTGTCTTCTCAGCTCCAGTTTCTCAGTAGGAAAGACCGGAAATCGCCATTTCGTTAAGTATATCAACGTTGACAAATCTTAGGTGTGGTTAAGATCTAGGGTTGCATTTCGGGCGTAGTATTTTTTCTCGATGGTTGCCGTCCGTTTTGTATTGGCTTATGTGTTCATACGAAAAAACACTGTGTTGCCACGGGCGACACAGTACACACCCCCTGACTTAGTTTTGGAAAAATTTTATCCTATTAGCAAATATGATTTGATAAAAATTTCATGGGCTATCTCCGGTTGTGCAGCTCATGCCTTTATGTCCTTAGCGTGATAGATTCCTAGGGGCTTCCCTTACAGCGTCTCCAGCTCATACAAATTCTTTCCTACGGTCTTGGCAATACGACACTTTAGAAATTTTTTACATAGCTTGGCTGACAGTTGTTTTGAAAAATCTGATGGTTGGAAATTGCGGCGAAAAACTTCTTGGCCAATTCTAAATTTCGTTTCCCGGCAACGGTGATTGTAGCGTCGGGCATTCGTTTCATAGCTATTGTGCAAATTTTTCTAACCTTGTCCCTGACGAGTTCTAGGTTATCTGTTAGGTATGTCCGAATAGCCGCCAAAACCGACTGGTTCACCCGCTCCGATGCGTTGGCTTGGGGTGCATAATAAGCGGTTCGCATATGTCTAATTCCAAAACTGTTTATCATTTCCGCAAAATCCTTGCTAATAAACTGCTGACCATTGTCGGATACATTCGTCTCCGGAAAGCCGAATTTATAAAATACCTCCTGGATAAGAAAATTTATCACGTTTCTAGAATTTGCCTTAAACATTGCCTTGAGTAATACAAATTTGGAGAAGTAATCCAATACAATGAAAATGAAACAATTCCCCTTCTTTGATCTTACGTATGGGCCGAGAAAATCAATATAAGTCCTTTGGAACGGTCTGCTCACATCGGGTTCCTTTCCCTTAGGTGGTCGTAAGATTTTATTGGCTGGTTTATTTTCTTTGCATGCATCGCATCTGCTGATATATTCATTGATTTGGGCATTCATATGTGGCCAGTAATACCACTCTCGTATTCTCCTTATTGTTTTACCCACTCCGCCGTGTAAAGAAGTTGTCGACTGATGCGCTTTGGCAATTATTTCTTCCGTTAGTCCAGCTGGGACCCACAGCTTCCACGAGTTTTCCTCTTTGGAGACGTTTCCGGAGTAGAAGTGAGTTCTTTTATATACCTTCCCGTCAACAACTTTGAGATCTGGTAAGTTTGCCTCATTTTCTTTGACTGCCTCCTGTAGCGTCCGATATTCCTCCTCCTGAAACGGTGGTGCGGCTAAATTTAAATTTGGTCCTGTTTCTATTTCGTCTACTGCATATCTGGACAGGGTGTCTGGTACTATATTCTGCGTTCCTTTCCTGTGTTTGATGGTGAATGAATATGTTTGTAACTGCAGACTCCATCTCGCTAGCCTTCCACTTCAGTCCTGCTTCTATTTCGTCTACTCCATATCTGGACAGGGTGTCTGGTACTATATTCTGCGTTCCTTTCCTGTGTTTGATGGTGAATGAATATGTTTGTAACTGCAGACTCCATCTCGCTAGTCTTCCACTTAGGTCACGATGCGACATTAACCATTTAAGACTAGAGTGATCGGTAATAATTACGAATTGCATTAGTTCGATGTATGGTCGAAAACGCTTAACAGCTGACACTACAGCCAGGCACTCTCTCTCCGTTACGGAATAGTTCCGCTTCGCGGTTGAAAATTTTTGGGAGAAGTAGGCTATATGATGTTCACCTTCCGTCAGTTCATTGAGCCGACGTGCATCCAAAAAAATTCGCACTTTCTCCCCTTTTTGTACGAAGGTCACTCGATTGTTCCACGGGCTTTCACTCGGCTCAATGACTCCCAGGGACAACATCCTATCCAGTTCCCCATTCATGAGTTTCTGCACCGCCGGTGAAACGGGATAGTGTTTTTCCTTCATAGGAACTGAAGTCCCTGTGTCTATGTGATGTATTTCCAAAGAAGTTTTTTCTAAGCCTTTGCGAATGAAGCACGGGAATGTCTTTATGACATCTTCTTACCATTGTTGCTGATGTGCAGTCAATATGTGCATTAGTGGAAATAACGTTTCTGTAGGTCCATCGGTCTTAACTCCTTACGTCGCTAAAGAGTTTATTTCAAATCTTAGCAGATTGAACGCTTTCATAAAGTCTACTCCTAAAAAAAGTTGCAATTTAGGTGATGGAACCAGAAAAAAATCTATTGCTTTGGTAATTTTGTTGAAGGTGATATCAGCTCTCACCCGTCCTATTATAGGGTTCAATCGGCCATCGGCTATTTTTATCTCTCTTTGGTAGGGATAAGTTACCATTTTGGCTTTTTCAACGAAGTCCAGGCAGTGTTGACCGAGACACGTCACAGTCGCTCCACTGTCAAGAAGTCCCCTAATTGGTATGCCTTTGATTTCGATCTTCATATAAATTCTTGTGTCTGGCCCTTCGTAAACGCTTGCTTCAGAGATTTCCCACCTAATTTGCTTTCTTCCCTCATATCGTTGTCGGGTTTTTATAATCTTTTTAGAAGGTCCAAAAATTCGCTGTTTTGTTTCGTTATACTCTTGGAGACGTATATGAAATGGCTTACGTTGCTGCTCACTACTGGTTGTCGGTGTTGTGTTTTGAATAAGATCCTTCTTTATTATTGTTTTAGCCGGTGATGTTGGTTGTTCTTCATTTGGTTTCTCTCTAATTTCGCTGGCAATAAGGGGTCTCCCCGTTACTGTGTTTTTGGATTCGGGTACATCGAACGAGCCTCCATCCCTATCCGAGACACGTTCGATTTCCGGTTTCCCTGGCAATTAGGATATCGCGGTGTTACTGTATCTTCTAGACCATACCTATAGCAAAATAGTTTCCTCTTTTCCTCCATACAATCAAAAAAGGTGTGCGCCTCTACTCGGCAATTCCAGCATATCATCTTCTTACCGGCCTCAAAAGCATCTATTTCCTCCATATCCGGTTGTTCCTTTTTCATATGTTCGAGTTCATAAATATTCCTAGGCGGTGGACGCCCACTACTTTGTCTCTGACTATTAACTAGGTTCTCGACTCGTCGATATTCCCTCACAAACTGAGCTAGACTATTCACCTGTACCGAAAATAACAGTTGGGCCATCGAAGCTCTAAGATTTCCCCGCATGATACTGACCCAGTCTTTCTGACCGATCGGGCTTCGTAGCTGGTTTCTTAATTTTATGATCGCATTATAGAAGTCGTCAAAAGATTCCATGTGTTGCTGCCGTCTGTCTAGGATTTTGCGTTGTATCTCGAAATCACTGTCGTAGCGATGGAATTGGCTTATTAAGGCAGCTTTCAAATCTCGCCATCGTGTGATGTTGTTAAACCTCCGATAATCCCAAAACCAGTCTCTTGCAGGCCCATTAAGAAGATGATGGAAGGACCGAAGTATCTCCTTCCATCCGCATTCGTAATGGGCTTGCAATGTCACTACTCGGAACACAAAAACCTCGATACTAGTCGTCTTGCCTGTACCGTCGAAGGCTATCCCCCATTTATCTATTCGCAGACTGTGTTGATAACTTGCTTGGTTTCTATTTTCCGACACTTGGTCATCCTGTCTAAAACCTGGACGAAACGCGAACCCTGAATATCCGTTTCCTATTGGTACCTCTCCGTTATTTCCTGCAGTATGGTAATTCTGTTCCTGAAAATTATTGCTTGCTGAGATTGCCTCTGCCATTCCTGTTTTGACCCGTTGCCTCCTGCCATCTTTGAACCTATAAAAGTTGAATATTGTTGCTCGCAAACGATGGTGGTAGCTGTGACAAATCTGGTATCGTATTCCTGTTAAACACCGGCGCAGTATTAATATCGGGCTGTCTCGGCTGTACGTTGATATTCTGCTGAATCAGTCTTAATAATCTCTCCTCAAAGGTCTAAAGATCTTCGTGCATTACTGCCCTATCGCGGCACTGTTGTTCTCGAGCGTCTTCTATCGCTGTCTTCCTCAATGGCACGTTTGCCTGCCTAAATGCGTCTGCTACTCCTTGTGCGCTGATGCTGCTATACGGCGGAGTCACAATCGTGCTATCACCTGACATACTTTAGCCACTAATCTCGGAATCGTCATTTATTTGCGTCCTCATTAGGGTGACATTAGGGCTGAGATTCTTCGGCATTGCTCCTGTATTTGCTGACGTAGTTGCTATCGTATCCGTAGTTTTTGTTGTCGTAGATGTTGTCGTGGTTGTTGTAGTAGTTGTGGTAGTTACTGCAACTTCCCCTTCCATCCTGCTTTTAGACCTCGTCCCGAACATTTCCGAATTAAACTATTCTACCTAAAGACCTTTGGTTTCAAACGAAACCTATCAAAACTTATTCTCACGCCCTTAAAACAATCGTGTCTATATTGAAACGAACTAGATGGGCTTAAAACAATTTACTAGAATCCAAAAAAAAATCTGAAACACTTACCAAAACCTTTCAAAATTTTCCCCGCCTGAAACAAAATACAAATAAAAAAAATCTGAAAATTAAATAGTAGCAATGGCTCGTGGTATAGTTTTATACCAGACCATTGGTTAGATCCATTAATAAAATTAATTACCGTATCCGTCGAAACTGTTGGATACGTATGGTAAGAAAATAAAAATTTTTTTTTTTAAACAATAAGATAAAAAACATGAGGTGTGAACGGTGGTGATGTGACTAAGATGTGACTACTTGCCTACTAAATGAGCCTAAAATTGAATCGATTTATCTTAACTTCAGCTGATCAGAATGTTCTCTATATTTCGCATTTATTGACCAGTGGCAACAGAAGTGTTCACTGAACCCTGTCTGGACTCACTTGATCATTCCATGCTCCACTGTACTAACCCATCAATGTCGCATTAGTGTGCTTATTTCATAAGTCACTAAGACTTACACTGAGTTGCTAGGACAGCTCATCTGCTCAAAGCTAGTCGCAAACAGACGAAACCTTAAACGTTTCTTTCTGTGACTTACTACTTTCTTCTATATATCCATATATATGTATATATAAAAATAAACATATATATATAATAAATTTAGTAGAAATATATGAAATTTTGTAAATGGAAAAATAAAAATATAGGAGAAAAACAAAAAAAAACTACAATAAAACGACCGCAAGCGAATCTACTGAATCGACAAAACTGCACGCGTCAACTCCTTTTTTCCAACAAAACCCACCCTTCAATCCACTCTGCACACTGGCCACTTTTTAATTAGGGCATGGGCGGTGGTTGGCTGCAGAGTAGGCATCCGAGGTGAAAATAAGGTTGTGCCAGTGCAGGTAGTACAGGCAGACACTAGGACTCAGATGGAATGGCCCTCACTTTACCCTCCCCTAACCGTGGTATTCCTGCGTGAGTTATTTGAAATATCCCTATAAGCACACATCACCACTTTTTACTTACCTCTTTTGATTTAATCGGCCACAATGAAATTCATAATCGATTCCAGAATGAGAAATTTTACATTCTAAATTTGTTTCAATATAATTCGAATATAAAGTATTTATTTACATAAAGGTTGATCTACTTTTATCTATAAATTTAAAAATATTTATAATTGGTGCTTAGTATAACTATATCTTAAGCTTCGCCAAGGTCGGCTCACCTGGAGTAAGCCTTGGTGAACTATAGCGGCTATAAATTACTTTTCAAATATTCAAATGATTTCGACCTGCCTTGCTCCAAATAAACTGAACTTCAAATTGCTTTTCTTTGTGTCTAATATTTTATCCTTATTTTGATTGATACTGTTACTATTTATTTTACATTGGTTTTATTTATTCACATTGGTCTCGTTTCTTGTTGTTCTTATTTTAGTGGTTTTTATATTCTTATTAGCCTTACCGAGGCTGTTATATTTATCGTAAACTTAAATAACTCTTAGTAACGATAATACTAAACGTTGATATAATACGAGTACTATAGGTAAATAAACTTTTAAATCCAAACTATTAAGCTTCTGTTTTTGGTTTTTGATTTTAATGGGGAAACAAATTTTATATTTAATTTGAAATTCTGTAAAATTTGTAATATTTTCTGTTTTGTTTATTTATATTTTGTAACCTTGTTAAATTTTGCTTCCGTTCATCCGAACTTTGCTGCCAGTGACAATTATATTTCCGAATCTTAAAAACTTGTAAACTTTGTTTCTCTTAGGCCAATAAACTTTAAAAATTTTCAATTGTGAAAGATTATAAACTTGTATCCAAGGATCCAGGTTTAGCATAATTGAATTTTGAAATTTTGAGGTATGCGAACTTTGTTTAGGGTATTAAAATTTTGAAAATTTATTTTCAGGCGAGTGACTTTGAAAATTTAATTTTTAGTAAGCAAAGCTCTAGATAAAAGTAAAAAAATTTAAAAATTTAGTTTTGGGAAAGTAAAATCCACGATAAAGGTAAGCAAAATATCAAAGTTTAGTTTCAAGCAAGTATAATTTTAAAAATTAAGTTTCAAGTAAGTTAAATTTAAAAAAATGTAGTTTCAGGTAAGTATAATTTTTAAAAATTGGCTTCAGGTAAATATAATTTTAAAAATGGGTTTCAGGTAAGTATAATTTAAGAATTTGTTTTAGGTAAGTATATCTTAAGAATTTGTTTTCAGGTAAGTATGATTGAAGATCAAGGTAGGTAAGATTTTCCTTAGGTATGGACTTTTCGAATGCTCTCTATTTCAGGGAAATCGGTTTTGATTTCAAAATCCGATAGATCAATGGGTACTAAAGATTTTATTTTTGGAATCGATATTAATTACTGAATATTAAAATTATGAATTCATTTAATTTTGAATTTTTAAAGGAGGGTTAAATTTACACTTTAAAAAAAATGTATGTTGGTCTATTGTCGCTCCAAAATCGAGCTAGGCGCGATGCTTGCTAACGGGGTTGTGTGCCCAAAACACACGTGGTCAAATGTATATGTAGAGTTTTCTGTTTTATAAGACAACGAAAACTTACAGAAGAAACTTTAAAAAAACGTTGAATAAACGCAGGAATAATGTTTACTTCGGCGGGTGAATATTTAGGAATGTTTACGTTTGAATGACAATTTTGAATTCAACGAAAGGATTTTGATTTTTGGCCAATTTTCCTTGCTTATTTAAGACAAAAATTTTATTTTGCGGACTAATAAGGAATAATTTAATATGCATTTTAAATTTGGAAAAACTTTTAGGTTCTGAAAACTTATCTACTTTATGGGCAACCGGGCTATTATTTTGCTCCAAATCGAGCGAAGCGCGTTGCTTGCTAAAAAAATTTGTGTGCTCAAAAAACACGTGGTCAAATGAATATAGATGTTTTCTGTTTTTAAAGGCAAAGAAAACAGCCAAAAGAAACTTGTATTAAACACGAAAGAACATACGATTTGCGCGGAATTGCATTCTATTTTTAAACTAACGGGTATAACTTTATCTAAATGACGTAAGATAAACTAATAGCTACAGTACTTATCTTATATCCTGGATGGAGTTGTGGATACTGCTGTTGATGCTAGAAGGTGATACTGCTGTTGATGCAAGATGGTAATACTGCTGTTGATGCTAGAAGGTGATACTGCTGTTGATGCAAGATGGTGTTGCTGAAACAAAATGGCTGTATACCGTAGCCATTGATGGTGAAGAATATTATACCGGGCTTGTGATGTTTACTGTTGTTGTTGCTGTTGAAGATGATGGCAATCGGTAACAATGTGGTGAAACAAACTGTTGCTATTATGGTTGAAAGTGATGTCTTTGTTGGTTGCTGAAACTATGGTTAAAATTTAAATCGATGTACTTTAAAATTTTTGTAGCTGTTGACAATGGTAATGGTGTGCTGCTGTTAATGCTAGATGTTGGTTCTGAGGCTACGTTTTGTTCTTGACGGCTACCCGGCCCGATACGTGTTGGTATGAATGTATTTATTATTTGTTCATCGATGCTGTTGATGGATCTTGGAGCTGCTGTTTCATTATGCGTATTTATTCGCTGTTGATGCTGTGACTGAGCATTCCTTGAGTCGCTGCAAACATTTTGATAAACCTCGTGGCCTGTCACCGACGCCAAAACCAGCCTAACTTGTACCGTTCTAACGGTTTGCTACAACCGTTGTAATTGTGTCTCTTGTTGTTGTTTAAAACTAATCTTTTCTGGATGGTATTCGGTTTTACCGTTATGGCACGTTGCGGTACCTGTTGTTGGCTATTGTTACCACGCAGATTATGGCGTTGAGGTTGTTGCTTAGGCTTGTAGTTTTTTTTTTGTCGTATTTGCTGAGGTGGTGTATTGACCTGAGTTTGAGTGGCGTAGGGTGGCGGCATCTATCATGGAAAAGCTATGCCCATGGTGCTGGGCTTAGCTTCTCTTGTTGAAACTGCCTTTGTGGCTTCGGCTGGCCATAATGGGTTTTCTGATGGCCACTGCCCTGACCACTTGCACAAGATGAGATGTTTAACGCCAAGATTTAGTTTAGCCACTCGCTGTGCAATCCTGCACTGGTCAATACACCAATTTTACCTCCACAACGTCCACAATTAATCTTTGTGAATCTTCGGCAGCCTATGCACTTTCTCAGTCACGACACTAAAGGTCAATTTCACGATTTCATTATCTTCTTTTATTTCCACAATTATCACTTGTTTAATTGATTTAATTCTTACCTCAATTTATCTTTTTCTGCAGTGAGTCTTGCGCGGTGTGTCTTCTCAGCTCCAGTTTCTCAGTAGAAAAGACCGGAAATCGCCATTTCGTTATGTATATCAACGTCGACAAATCTTGGGTGTGGTTAAGATCTAGGGTTGCATTTCGAGCGTAGTATTTTTTCTCGATGGTTGCCGTCCGTTTTGCATTGGCCTATGTGTTCACACGAAAAAACACTGTGTTGCCACGGGCGACACAGTACACACTTACATAGATTTGTTTCAATGTACCCGTTGCATTGCAAATAAATAATAGTGTTAGTCTTGCTTTTTGGCTTTTATGACCTGATGGTATGGCGCCTGTTCTGTAATACGTTGTCAAGGGCAAGGCTTTCTACAAAAGTTCACTTTCATCTGCGTTCATGATGTCTTGCGGCTCATAATTTTTAATTAAGTCTGGGAGGACAGTAGCAACATAATCTGATTAATTTATTAATTTTTTCAACCTTCAGGTTGTATCGCTTCTTGCATCTAAAAAGCCTAGATATTTCTGGCTCATAGTCTTCACCAAAATCTAAGGCAAATTCTTTGGCTTTATTGAGCAGCATTAAGCTAGTAAGCATACTGCATTAATGCAGTATGCATTATATGGTATTTTGTGCACATAGGCAAAAAATGCAGGAAAACGAAATGCAGGTAAACGAAAAATACTGTAATTACAATTTAATCCTTAATAAATTGAAAAAAACATAAGTGAACCGAAAAATACAATATTAGAGCAAACTATTTTCATATTCTTTCATTTTTTGTGCAAAAATCCAAACGAAGCATGTAGTATGAGACGTGTAAACGGTATGCTTCGCAATCATGATTCGGAGTGCGGATCAAGTGCTTCAGGTTACCGTTTAAGCTTACCATAATTTAAACGCCACATCAATTGCTAACGAAGTAGTACAAGTACAGGTGAAAAACCTATGAATTTTACATTGGCATGTTATTGAAGGAATTTTGTTGGTCTTTAATGGCATTTTACTAGTTTTTATAAATGCTGAAAAGTCTCTATGATTAGAATCTATTTTTCAATAGGTTAATTACGTTACGTTGTTTTTAGATACGATGAAGAGCAGAATTTTACAAAGCGATGAACTGCAGGTTTAAGAAGTGATCTTAATTAACCATTTTTAATCATTCCTAAATAAAGTTTGTGATTAAAACACATAAATTTAGTTTAAAATATTTTTTAAAACAACGATAAATGAAGAAACAAATTGATTTGGTATATTAAACAACACTAATATATTATTGTCTAAGAAACAAAATAGAAGAATTTTAAACAGAAATCTGTCAATGCATTGTGTAAATAAAAGTAAGTATTACAAATTTAATCAAACACACATATATTAAAAATTAAAAAATAAATGGATACGTTGACGATAGTTTACTTATGTCTGGATTTCATTATCTTGAACAGCGGTTTTTGTAGAATTCGTCTTCAAAAATATATAATCCACAAAATTACTCTCCTTTTCCTTCAAAACTTGGTTCTCTTTAAAATATATATTTTTTTGCTAACTAAACAGCACATCTTAAGTTAGGCTTCAACGATTTTTTTTTGGAAATCCATCTAACACATAAATTAAAGTTGTACCATAAAAACAAAATAGGTTTCTGTATTAAGCATGTGTTGTTTTTAAGATAAATTAGTACTTTTTGTAATATACTTACATAATAAAACGTCAAGGAACTTGGGGTATTTTAAGAAACTCTGTTATGACTACTATCTACATTAAGGTCAACTAAAACTTTGCACATAATATGTTACAAAGCCCTTCCGCAACTTCCTGCAATAGTTCTTATAAAAGAACTCTGAAAATATTGTAAAGTATAAATAAAGTAATTTTTATTTCTGCTCACATATATTTATTTTCGTTGCCTTCTGTAATTTTTTTGTATACTTATGTCTTTCAATTCATTTATTTAATGGGGAACATTTTTACGTGTTTCGGAGTTTTGTTTATCAAAAATTTTGGACGGTTTCATTATTTTAACTGAAAACGTCTAGCACCGAAGAATTTTGAGTTTTTGTTTCTAAAATAATAATAATTTTTTGTCACTTTAAATCGAGAACGCCAACTTTATATTTAGCTTTTTTAATTTTTTTTAGCTATAAAAGATCTTAACTTAAGTTTTATTCAAAAAAGTTGTCGACATGTTATTTAACAAAAAAGAAGGAAAGGAGGAAAATTAACAAAATTCTAGCAAAAGAAAAAATTAGCATCATGAAGAGTTTTTTTTTTAACGACATTAGGGAAAATTATAACACCACTACATGCAGGTTATTAAAGAAATATAGCAGAGAAATAGATAGACTTGCAAGATCGATTGAAAGAGCAAATTATTTACAAAAATACAGAAAAATTAGTATCATCTCTACACACATAAAAAAAGACAGTATACGTACTCTCAAGCAGAGAAAATAGAAATAAATTTCCAGACAGAGCTACTAAATGTAGAAATAGTAGACACACACACAAACACAGCATAAATAAAAAAGATACATAAGATTGAAAGAGAGATGAAAAACACAGTTGACAAAACAGAACTTACAAACTTTAAAAAGACAAAGTGGAACAAATTTCACAATATGCGGCTGCTGTAGTCAAAGTGGTAAACACGTTGACTACAAACCTGGTTGTTTCAGGGTTCAAATCCTGCTGCAATCAAAATACAAAAAGATGTTTTTTTCTGTTGATTGGTAAAATACATATTTAGAATGAACAAAAAAACGTGCAGTCTCCTTCGTCGGTAATTTCTCATAGCAGATTCGCCGGCGAAGTAAAATAAATAACTCTCTCTCTCTCCTTTCACCACCTGTCTTATCTCTCATCTATCCCTTTCCTAAAGAATGTAGCACGGTTACGAAAAATAACTAAAAATGCTTTAATGCCTGAAGTGCTACTTCTCTTAAAAAAAAAAAAAAAAAAAAAAAAACACATATCGAAAATAAATACGAGGGCTGCTATATATATTTCTGGCCTGGCAACACTGAGTGCTGCCAAGTCCAATCTGACATTTCCATTGGAAAGTTTGTAATTTTTAAGCATAACCATACTCAAAACGTTTTGACGTATGACCATTATTTGTGTTGTTTACAGTGACTTGAAAAAATTAATATAGAAAAAAATGGAATTAACTCGTGAATATTTTCGTGCCATCATTTTTCACAACTTTCGACGTGGGTTATCACGACAAGAGTGCACTGATTAAGTTAAATCTTTGTATGGCGATGAAGAACCATCCTATAGCACTGTGAAAAATTGATATAATAAATTTAATCATGGCCGAAGCTCGCTCAAAGACGAATTCCGTGAAGGTCGTCCAAAAACGGCTGTTGTGCCAGAGAACATTGATGCCGTGCGTGAACTCATAGTGCAAGATCGACATGCGACATACCGAGAGATAAAGACATCCTTGGACATTTCTTCCACCCGCATACATTCGATACTGCATGAACACCTGGCGGTAAAAAAGGTTTGTTCTCGTTGGATCCTGCACAATTTGAAAGTCGCTCAAAAAAGGTTCGTGTCGATTGGTGCAAAAAAATGTTGCAAAAATACGATTGCGGTGCTTCAAAAGACGTTTATAAGATCGTCACAGGTGACGAATCATGGATCTATGCGTATGAGCCCGAAACGAAACAACAATTGACCGTGTGGGTCTTTAAAGACGAGCAAAATCCAACGAAAGTTGTTCGTGGAAAAAGCACTTCGAAGCAAATAGTCGCCTGTTTCTGAGATGTAAACTACAATTTGTTTGCCTGAATTCATCGGAGAAATTCGAAAAACCAACGAGAGAAGACAAATCATTGTTCACCATGACAATGCGAGCTCTCACACATCGGCTCAAACCAGAGCGTTTTTGACCGGCCAAAACGTCGAATTAATGGGTCATCCGCCGTACAGCCCTGACTTGGCACCTAATGACTTCTTCTTGTTTCCGCACATCAAGAAAAAAATGCGTGGCCAACGATTTTCGTCGCCGGAAGAAGCTGTTGAAGTGTTCAAAAACCATGTTTTAGAGGTGTCTTAATCGGAGTGGAAAAAGTGCTTCGACAACTGGTTTGAGCGCATGCAAAAGTGTATAAATCATGCTGGAGAATACCTTGAAAAACAATAAAACCATTTTTGATTATATATATATATTCGCATTTTCACTATTAGCCCAGAAATATATAGAGCAGCCGTCGTAGACTAAAATATGAAAAATTTTAAAAACTTAACCTTATATATAACGACGAATGGTTTATCAATCAAATAAACATAAAATTTAATACAGAACAAAAATGGATACCTTCACTTGGTAATAAATTTGCAGTACATATAAACTGGGCTGAACTCAACGTATTTTTTCGTCATCTTAATTGAAAACTTTGTTTTCTGGACAATAAAGTCGATGCCATGGCGGAAAAGTTTGTGAACATTATTTTGCTTGGAATAAAAACTTTCATTCCATCTAAGCAAATCCATGTTAAACCAAGAAAGAATTCTTGGTTTAATAAGACATGCAAAAATGCAGTCAGATCCAGAGAGGAAGCATTCAGTATATGGCGGTGTAACAAAAACGCCGTAACCGATTTGATATGCAAAAAGGCGAGATCTTCATGTTCCAAAGAACTTAGGCGCGAAAAAGCTTTATACGAGCAGCGCCTTTGCATACTACTCCTCGGGGTAGCACGAGCTATTGGTCATTCTTTAAAAGAGTAAAGGATAATGCTAGTTCCTCAATTTCGATTCTTTTAAAGGATGATCAAATAATTAACGACCCAGTTGATAAAGCAAACCTCTTGGCTGAAATTTTTGTAGTAACTCCTACTTGCCAGAAAGCAATCAACCACTGCCCGCACTGGAAAGAGAATCAGCAACTACGCCAGATACATATATTCTTTCGAGCACGTGCAGTCAAAAGGTATTAGCAGATCTCAACATACACAAGTCCCCTGGTCCGGATGGAATTCCGGAACTGGTCTTGAAGCGATGCTCCTCGACGTTAGCGCGTCCATTAGCAAAACTTTTCAACATTTTGTACCATGTTGGTGAGTTCCCATCATGTTGGAAGGTTGCTAATGCAACACCAATCCCCAAAAAGGGAGGGGCTAGTAACTCCAAAAATTACCGCCCAATCGAAATTTGCTCTGCACTTTCCAAAGTAATGGAAAATATGCTTAATTTTCAGCTTATGAAGTATCTGGAGTCCAACAGCTTACTTAGTGACTGCCGTAGGGGTCGCTCTACGGGTGGCTTATTGGCTTAAGATATTTCCAAAGCCTGGCATGGAGCACTCACATCAAAATTTATTGTTTTTGGTGTCGGTTATAGCTTCACTCGACTTATATCGAGCTTTCTCAGGGAGCGCACTATACGAGTTTACAGATGGGATCTCATCAAACGAGTTCAAGGTGAATTCAGGGGTACCGTAAGGTTCCGTACTTTCCCCTACCCTATTTCAATAGACCAAGCCTTCGGGAAATTAGGGCTATGAGAAAGCACATGAACGATAACCTTATTGCGACCTTTTGGTAATTTCCGAATGGGGCCTAGTGAACAGGGTTCAGTTCAACGCTCATAAAACCCAGTGCTGCGTGCTTTCGCACAGGCATACTGCTGATCATGCTATCTCATCTGTAATTATGGGTGATATATATTAAGAAATCAGAAGCTATCGATGTTCTTGGCATGAAAATTCAATGCCATGTTCGTTGGAACAAGCATATTTTTCATGAAACGGTGTAAGAAATACTTCAATGCATCGTACCTCCTTACTATCTATGTCACTTTTATCAGACGGAAAATGGAATACAACTCTCATGTATGGGCTTCAAAGTCTATTTTGGAGTTTTTCTACCGCGTACAGGAGAGAGCGAAGAAGCTCATCGGTGACAGTAGGGTATCCAGCTCTATTGACTCACTAGAGCGTCGATGCAATGTAGGGTGTGTTTCTCTATTTTATTTATTTTTTTTATTTATTTATTTAGTTTCAGTAAAATACAATACAAGAACAAGTCTTATATTATAGTATTGGGTGGAATTTTGGCACACATATTTTGTTATACATAATATTAACATAACAAAACAAAAAAAGTAATATAATCATATAATAAATAAAAGATAAAAGAAATAACTAATATAATTAAAAAGTAGTTAAGGATGCTAACAAAACTGTTTATAAAACATAAAAATTGCAGATTTAAATTGGCTTGCATTGCATATAATTTGTATCTGATGGGGTAATTGGCATCAAAGGCGAATAGAATTTATAAAGAAATGTTGTTCAGAAGTGCTCTTAGTATGTTTTATGTTATTTATTCTTTTACCTCTGCTTGATATAGAGAAAGAAAGTTTTTGATAAATGTAGTCGGGCTGTCTGGTATATACAATTTTATGCAGGAAGAGAAGAACTCGGCATCTTAACAAATTATCAAATGTCATATTATATATCTGTGTTGCATACCTTGATATCCTACAATTTCTTTTAAACCCAAAGATGTATCTGGCAATGTTTACTCACACTATCGCAACTAGAAAAAAGTTCGCAACCATACATGAGGCTTGGCAACAGGTAAGTTTTGGCTAGCAACATTCGTATATGAGGTGAAGTATAGCATTGTGACATCCAAAGGTTTCTTATCATCGCAAACGTTTTGCAGCAATTTGTTTTAGGTTTTTTGCAGTGTCTACAAAATTAACAATCTCGTTGTTAATTTTTATTAGGAGTAAGAGAGGTGATAAGTATTGTGAATTGTCGATAATCATGGCCACAGATTTTTTAGGATTTAACCTAAGTCCGATTTAAATCTTCATTAATCAATTTTATACAGTTGGCGGCGTCTGGTGCGTAACGGTCAATATAAAGTTGCACATCATCAGCGTACATATGTACTTTAAAAGTTTTAAGTTGTAAAGGTAGATCATTTGAATATATTGAGTATAGCAGCGGGCCAAGTATTGATCCCTGTGGCACTCCTCTAGACATTACGCAAGATGTGGAAATGGTAGTTCCATGGGAAACTGATGACTGCGACCACTGAGGTATGAAGTTATAAACTTTAAAGCTGTTACTGAAAAGTTACATATGTGTTTAAGGTTGAGACAGAAAATGCTATGATGAACAGTATCAAATGCTTTAGAATGATGAAGTAGAATAAGAAAAGATATTATATTGCGTTTGTCTACTTGATATCTTATTTCCTCCGAGACATCAATCAAAGTTGATATGTAGCTATGTTTTGGCCTAAGCCCAGATTTCCTATCTGTAAGCAAAGAGTTTTTATGTAAGAAGGAGCTTATCTACAAATAAGCCAACTTTTCAAAAACGGGAAAATAGCTATTTGTCTATAGCTCTTGTCAGCTTTAGGAATTGGTATAATTTTTGCATGCTTCCACATAGCTGGATATTTAGATGTTGTAACAATAGTATTAAACAAATGTGTAAGAAAAAACAAAGTATATGGAAGGGTAAGTTTAACAAACTTGGGATGTATTCCATCGTGTCCAACAGAATTATACTTTATATCCCAAAGTGACTTTAACGCATCTTCGTGCGTAAAGTGATAGAAGTTAAAACACTGTGATTGTTCAAGCGTCGTATGTTATTGGATCTGTAAAAATTAATATCAATTTGTGGCATAGGCATATTTGCAAACTGTTGATTCAATTCATCGACGTTAATTCCACTACTTTCTGGAGCGTTGCCATTAGCAATACCTATTTTTCTTATCTCTCTCCATTTATTTTAAGAGTCATTAGCATTTCTAAACTTGTTATTATAAAAAGTCTTTTTTGCCAATCTTATTTCGGGATTGACTTTAGCCCTTGCATTTTTAAAAATTATATACAGCTCTGGAGTTCTAAACCGTTTCCGTCTCTTATATGCATGATTTCTAGCTTCAATTAGAGTTTTAACACCATTTGTTAACCATGGCTTTTAATTTCGTATCACTTTTCTTTTGAGAGGAATATGCTTTTCAGGTTACATTTAATAAGTCGTCATAAAATGATTGGTGATTAATTTGCTTAAAATGTCTATACTCTAGTACTTTGGGTTCTGTTTTAGATAAAGTATTAAAGTTATAAGAGATGAACAATAAATCATGCTTGTAGATTGATGCAGATAGTTGTTCGAATAATATTATATGAGACTTTTTGTTGATAAAGCATAGATCAATCAGTGTGCTTAAGGTTATTGTAAAATGAGTAGGTATTTTGTTATTAACTAAATGTAGTCCAATAGAACTCATATCTTCCATTAGGCTGTTATCTTCCAAGATGTTTGCATTGAAGTCGCCAATTATTACTATATCATTGTAACCAAGAGTACATGAACTAAGTTTTTCAAGTAATGAGCCCATGTTGATATTTTTATTGGGTCTGTAAACATTTCCAACAAGCAATCTTTCTTTATTATTAAAAACTTCAACGAAAATATATTCAATGCTATCTCCAACAGGATTTTTTAGTTTTGTTTTACATGAAATTTTGGATCTTACATACATGGCAACACTACCTGCATTTGTTGACCTGTCAGAGCGAAATAGACTGTAGCCATTTAACTTGTAGACACTGTCGCTAACATCTGTATAAAACCATGATTCTGAGACACATATCACAAGTATTCTGACCATAGTTAATAAATTTTCTTTAGAGCCAGCCCTCATATTATCAAAATTCAAAGTCGTAAAATAAATTTAAAATCTTTTTTGCAATGCAAGCGAGAATAAGTAGTTTAAGAGGGTTAAAAGTTTTCTTATAAATAACATACAATTTACGTTTATAATAAATATTTGTTTTATTAAAAACACTTTTAGGTTTAAACATTAAAAACGTAAAATAATTAAATAAAATATAAACTATTACTTTATTCATTAGCAAAATGTTGTCCTGAGATAAAGGGATCAATATTATCCGATGTGTCAGACCGAAAAAACTGGTTCAGTTTACTTAGCTCATTTAAAGGCTTAGGCTCATCACTTTGGAGATATTTTATGTAAACAGTTCCACGATTTGTAAAGGCTGCTGATATTAAACTATCTTTTTCAATCGAAGCGCACTCAAGAAAATTCTGTGATTTTCAGGAGTTAGATTTTCATTAACGTAAAACGGCAAAGTACTGTTAAAACCCTTTGCGTTCCGACGTAATGCATTTTTTTGTGTTTTAACATAAGTTTTTACGGATTTAAGAATGTAGATTCTGTCATACGGGCTTGTAAATTTAATGATTATTAGAGCATCAGTAGTTTTTTTAAAGTCTTTTCTTTTGTCAATTGGGTAAAATAATTCTGACGCGATAAGCTTGTTTAATGTCAGGAGGACAAATCTGTATTATTTGACATATATTTTTTTAAATACGAAAAAGATTTTCATTAAATTCAGAAGTCACACCATTAATACGAATATCACAGGAAACTATTGAGTTTTCTGGTTTTCTGGAATATTTTTTTAGATATTCAATTTCTTAATCAATGCAGAATTTTTATTTTTTAAAACCCCTATCTCATTCATAACTGTTTTCTTAATTTCTGTTGCTAAATTTTCTTGAATTTGTGTCTGTGATTTTAGCGATACTATTTCATCTTGTGTGCTTTTAAAATCGACGGCGACTGTTTCTAAAGAGAATGCTCTTTTCACAATATTTAGCAATTCGTTCTTTATTACATTAAGTCTCTTAAGAGATCGTTCTTGTATTCACTAAGTTTCTTTTCTATAACATTTTCTATATGCATAGTGAGACGTTTGAAGCGCTTATCCATGATATTTATTATTTTAAAAGGCGAGTCATAATATGCAGGGCGCGAACTACCAAGCATTGAGTTTTGTAGACTTTCTCATAGACTTTTATGCGTAGGAGTGCCGAGGAGGTGCATCCATGTTCATAGTTAAATCATGCAAATCGTTGTTCGTATTTTTGGAGTTTCTCGAAATTATTCTTTTAGCAGTTTTTGGATTTATTTTTTTTTTCTTTCTTAAATTATACATTGAACACTTTACAGACAATCAAAATCAGCAATGAGGTAATTAGACTTTATGTTACAAATATTATTTGTTTTCGTTTGTTTATTTATATTTTAGTTTTTAATAATTGTTATTGTTTTGATAAATGGCTTTGAGAATGTTTATGTAGTAAAATATTAGTTTATGTTATTTCTCAAGAGCATTTTATATTTCTCAGTTTTGGAGTTTATTTTGCAGTGCACTTGTTTTATTTAAAAACAAAATTTTTTAAATATTATTGCATTGAACAATCATTAAAATAATAGAAATTTGTAATTTTATTAACTAGATAATAATAATTTCATTATTTGTTTATTCAGTTTTGTGTATGAAATAAATTATTATTTATCGGTACTACAACGTAATATATGCTCTTATGAAATCAGGGAACTAGTGCCAGATAATCGGAATTTCATACGCGCAACGCGCTCTTCATCAAGAGCGCATTTCTTTGTAGTCGATTGGCCAGTGAATCGCACTACGCATTACAGAGAAAATTCGTTTTTTAGCCGAACAGTTCGTATGTGGAATAAAACCCCTGCAGAGCTCTTTCCTGCCACTTTCAATGTGCAAGAATTCAAATCAAATGTACACAAGCACTACTCCCTCTACCCCTTTCCCACAACCTAATTGCCCAGTTCTGGCACAATGCATTGCATAGGTAAGGGCCATCCCTTGAGTGCTGGTCCTAATTAAAAAAAAAAAAAACAACAACAGAAATTTTGCACCAATTCCACGTATAGCTGACATTTAACAATGGGTTCAAAAGATGAAAGATGAAACTGAAAAGGAAATAACAAGATAAAACACTGCTAAAAGAATCGCCTATTTCAAAAGAAACAATAGAAAGAATGAAAAATTTATACTTAATGCATACGAGGAAACAACAAAATTTATTAATAAGCATAAAGAACACATTGTTATAACCACTGGAGTCAAAGGCAACAAAACTGCGGTAATGTATAGAGACGACTACGAAAAGAAAATAATACAACTACTAAAAGACCATGCTCACATATCTTAATTAAAAGAACGTTTATTAAAATATATACTTTGTATTTAACTCGTAATTACAATTATTATATTAAGACTATGGAACGTTTTTCTATTAAAAAACATTTTCTCTTTTCCTTTTGGCCTCTGCAATCCAATGTGCATTTCATCAATACAGCCAATTACTTAATTAAATAACCACTAAACACTTTCTTATTTTTTGCTTTGTTTATTTCATACAAACCTCTCGGAATCTTATATTTTCTCAAAAAATACTCCTTACATTCATCATTCTGCACTTTGACTAAGACCAATAATAAAATCGTTTCCAACATTATGTTGGAAGCCTCCAGATGCCAGAAGAGACAAAGCTGCAGCCAATTGAATTTTACGTGGTACGCTTGTTAAAATAACTCCGTTAAACTCTATTTCTATCAGAACATAATTAAAGGCTTCTTTTGATAGTCTAAATCGCTTTACAAATCTGTAAAAAAGAAAGAATCAAAATATTTATTAAGATATAATTTTTTAACTTACTCTGAGTCTGCCAATCACTTCTTATGCGGATTTTTTTCTAATATCTGTTTAATTACACTCTTCCCCTTCATCCGAAGAAGAGGAAAAACAAAATAAACTTGGATCTATTAATTTTGTGCTTTAATTTCAATTGTTATTTGTATATAAACATTTTTGTATTTTGTTTTTTTTTCCTATTTTTCACGAAACATATATTTGTTGTTTATGTTTATTTACAGTGTGGGTAAATTTTTTCTTGCTTCCGTTTTACAACACTGAAACACAAAACGATTCGTTACGTTTCGATTCATAGAATTAGAAAATTTCGAACTATTTGAATTAATTGCGATACGAAATTATTTCGCTATCGACTCTTAGCATCAGGCCCCTGGATTGTCGAAGTTTCACTGTATTTCCTTTTTATGGGAAGTGCCACGCCCACGTGAAATATCAAAAAAAATTAAGTACCTTATTTTACCAATCGAATGTCAGTAACAAACTGTAAAAATTCCACGAATGCAAAGGAAGAAGTATATACATTTTATGCTTTATATAGTACAGAGATCTGTAATTGTTGTACTTTTTCTGTACCTTTGTGAGAGCTCGATTTTTCGTTGAAGCTTCAATTACATAACGTTTACATTAGACAATGCTGTCATGACAATAAAATAATACGTATTACTTGTCAAAAATGCCGACAATTGCTTTTGTAGTGTAGGCGTCCAGACAATAATTATGACTATTCATTTTGAACAAAAGACCTCTCGCTCTCAAAAACAAAAGAAAAATTGTTTTAGCGTTTCTTCCTGCTTTCTTTCTATTTCTATTGTTATATGCAGAGAAAATTGTAGTAAATAATGAAAATAATATTAAAACATCATTTCCTTAAAAAATTATAACAAAATTGTCGGCATACGCCAATTACTGTCTTCAAAAAATTCAAGACAGTAATTCAGACAATTAAAAAAGTGTACATACATTAGTGAAAAACTGTGTCTGTATTGTTTTTGTCATGACAGCATTGTGTAATGTAAACAGGGGGTTAGGTTTTTTTTGGATATTTTTAGCGAATTAAATTTTTTGTACCATGTTTATTTATTTAAAATTTTTTAAAAATTGATTGGACTTTGTTATTGAAACTTCTTTTTGTATTAATTCTTGATTTTTTTGTTTAAACTTTGAGTTATAGCCGTTATTAAAATTTTTCATTTACATATATTTTAAAAACTGTTCTTTAGGCAATTTAAATGAATGTAAATGCGAAAAAATCTGGTTCTAGTTTGGTTTTTGATGAAAACAAATGTTTCGCTGATATTTTTGATCATATTTGACTTTTAAACTTGACAAAAGCAACAAGAAAACATTTGATTTCGAACCATAGCAAATTTATTGAACAACATTGCAATAATTTAAAATTAACATTTGTTCATATCGATTCAACAGTTAAGAATGTAAACTCAACTTTTAAAGCATTAGATTTAACATTTTTCGTAGCTAAAATAACATTGTTTAATGTTAAATTTGTTAAAATAAATTTTAATAGCAAAATCAACTTTGTATCCAAATGATTTAACATTGACCATGTATACATTGCAACATGTTGATTTAACTTTGTTAAAATTTAGGACTTAATACCCAAAATATTGATGTTAAATCAACATGAATTTCTGTTAGTTTAAAATTGATTTATGTTAAATCAACGTTAATGTCACATAAGTTTTAAGTTGTGCAACGTTAATATAACATGAAAACATGTTAAAATTACATGATTAAAAAAAGTCCCGCTATTTTTCAACTAAAAAACAAACATTTTAATTTTAGTACTATTCAAAGAAGCGTCTTGGTGAGTGCGTTTAACAATAATATTTTACCTATTGTAGTACAGGAGGAGGTAATTGAAGCAAATAATTTACTAAATGAAGAAGACGGTATAATATTTCAATTTCCATTTGTTTATAATTCGGATGATGAGCTAGACGAGCTATTAAAAAGTTTTAATTTAATTGAAGTCAAAATATATTAAGCGAGTAAGTACAAATTTACATGCATATATTAACATATTTTTAAATAAATATATATATTTATATATTATATATTGTACATATACATTTTGCAACAATTTCCAGAGGCCCAAGTAGCATTTATCAAAATAAGATATTAAAGAAGCTATACCACCAATTGGACTTCGTGCTTGTTTTTGAGAAAAATTATTAAGTTCGAGAAAAAGCAAAGTAAGACCCAAAACAAAAAAACTGTCTATTAGTAAAATACAGATAATTTTATATTTTCCTTTTAGTACGGTATTGACGATGATAATTTAGCTGTTGCTAATAAAGTGGTTTCGTGGTTTCAAAACAATCCAACTATAGGATTAACATCAAGTTATCAAAAGTAAAGTTCATTATGGTCTCTTTAATTTGATAATTGTATGTCTTATTTTATTTAAGACTCTTGCACCCTTAAAGGGAAATCTATCATTGCGTATTATAAAAAAAGAAATTGTTTGACAGATTCACTTCGTGCGGAATTGATAAGCATAATTTTACAAGATATATTTTTTCACGAAGTGAAATTATCACCTAAACATTTTCCGGTTATTGTTGAAGAAATTTTCGAGAACTTCTCCAGTGAAATAAGTGTAAAAATTTTGTTAAGGTAAGCTGTGGGATAAGTACGTCAACGAAAAAGCAAAGCGAGTACGCTTGTTACGAAAATTCGAAGATAGTTTGGACACCTCAAATTCAAATGAAGATCATTTAGAAGTAGAAGAATCAATATTGCAATCATTAAAAACTTCCTTTACAAAAGGATTTTCAAATTGGGATGACGTTAAAGATAAATGGCAGCGCACTTTTCTTCTGAGACAAAAAAAAAAACTAAAAACTTCAAATAGCAATTTTAAATTTATAAATAACTGGCCGCTTTATTCTAATCCGAGATCTGAGGAACTCTTGAGTAAATTTAAACTTAGACACTATTTTTGTTATCAAATTTTTTACAGATAAATATTGATCTTGAACTACTGCATCCTAATAAAACCAATCTACTATTTAACTAATGAAGTGAGTTTACAAAGAAAATTGAAAATTATTACTACCTAAATATTAAAGATAAAAAATCAAAAAAGTTCTACATTTAAAAGACACCTCTAATTAGTGTAAGTATTTAAAATTGTGTTAAAATTATATTTCACAGGTTCTGTTGTCATACCTTTCGGTGAAGATCGTCGTCACTAGCTGTTTATTTGGTACGATTGGCGAGCTTGAAAATGTTGTCTTTACATCGAAAGCGCTCGCCAATCGTACCAAATAAACAGCCAGTGACGACAGTCTTCACCGAAAGGTATGACAACAGTATTATTTTTACTGGCGGAATAAATCCAATTAACTTAATACCATTCACAGGTACCCTTGACTACATTTATGCCATCCTATTAAATTCTATTATTATACCAACGGCTAGCTTTATAGACGATATCGGAAAGAATATGAAAAAGATTTCTATAGATGGCAACGAAAGTTTTGTACTTCATCTAAGTACGATAAGTGATTATGAGAAGGTTATATCGGACCTAAAAGAAAAATATTATAGTAAAGGTTTGACCGTACAACTTCTATTAATAGTTGTAGGTCATAGCATATATAATTTAGAACAGTTTTATGTATATTTTGATAAAACTATTTTGAAATTCGACTCTATTTAAAAAATCCTAGATATTTGTTTTAAAATAATTATTACATTAAACTTGGAATATCTAAAAGGCTGTCAAGGCCCATTGCTTTTCATATAGGAATATTTTTATGAAATCAAGCCTACTAATGTAAGAAAATTACTAATATTTACTTTTTGATAAACTTTTTAAAATCTAATAAAATTCAATATGCTGATTTGTTTTATATGTTAAAAAGAAATATCATTGTTATCAAGCTTAATGCAACATTATCAAATTGTTCATTTTCTTAATTCAAATAGAACAATTCAATGCAGACAAAAACATTGCGGCCAAAACTTTCTGACCATCAAATTTCGATTCAACCAGCCGTAAACTCAAGTTGTAAAAACCAACTTTCAACAAACTCGATACCTACAAAATTTTTTCTATTACGTAATACGTGCTCATAGTGGCATGCGCGTTTAAATAAATAAGTACACAATCGAAAATATACTACGAAACCAAACCTTAAAAAATTAAGATTTATGCTTTTTATGCATTTTAAACATAACTTATTTCATTAATAGAAATTATATCTTACAGCCATGTCACAGAACAAAATTCCGCTCGGAAATGGAATTATTCCGTATTTTGCTTCTATAGAAAACGTAAAACGAAAAAAAATTTCGGAATGAAACCACTTTCATTTTGTTAACATAAAAACCATTCAAAACATTTTTTTTATAGGTAAAGCTTTATCTTGCTTATTGATCCAAAATAAATTTATTTTAATATGATGTTAAAAAAAAATAACCTTCTTCTTAATCACAAAACCAAAATATTCGCGGATGTTTTTTAAAAGATATTGCCGAACTTTTTTTCTTTTTCAAAAAAATCCGTAGTGACATCACACAAACAATATTCCTTTTATTTTCTTCTGCCGCTGCAATTATAGATATTCCGGGTATTTTTAATAATTTTTATTTTAAATTTTTTAGCAATTCGCACTGAAACACAAATATTTCTTGAATTTTTATTATTTCTTAAGTTAGCTGTTTTTTGTTTTGCCACATTTGTTTCTATGTTGCCATATTTTTTAAACACATTTTATATCGGACTTAAAACTGAAAGGAAAAATGTCTTAAAAAGAAAGCATTATGCCCCTGCCTTATTAAAAATCAAATCTCAACAAATCAAAAGCCGTAGCTGTTATGGGGTCTTTAAAACATTATTTATTAATTATACACTTTAAATGCCAACAAATAATATTTGCGATCTAAATTAAATACCGACGTTGTCCTATTACTAATTCGGACTGTTTGATTACAGCCAAACATGTTTCCATTTCATATAGTTTCTTGGATTCGGTATTTGTGAGTCTACCTCTTTAAGTAAAGAAAATTTTTAGTCACGCGCGCTCACCTAAAACAATATTTTCTTTCAGGTGAGCAGACTTACGAACTCTCAAAAAATATTTCTTTGCTTATGCACTCCCATTCGTTTTCATAAAAAAAGTAATAAAATAAAAACGAACTTAAAATGCGCAAAAGTGTGCAATAAAAATTATAGATAAAGTAAAAGCCTGCTTATTATAAATATTTGTGGTAGTTTAAACAAGGACAAGAACGACAAAAACATAAAAAGCTTGTTAGTAGCCCGTTTTTTTAAGTTTATCTTTTTAAAGCAATTTTTTCGCTAAAGACAGCATACAATGAAATTTCGCGGTTACATGTATTTTTTTTAAGTAAATATATTCTTTATTCTAAAATTTATTTATAGTCAATTTTAAAAATGTTGTTTAAAAAATATTTTGAAGTTTATGTTTCATATTTTTCAAATTATAAACAAAAACAAAATACTAAAATAAAACAACGTCTCACTCAATTTTTTGCAAGATAATCATCTACATAAATATAAATATCTAAATTAGCGTATTTTATTTTTAAGGGAATGGCGTTCTTTTTTAAATAAACGATGAGCTGAAAAGAAAAAAGAAAAGCACATTTTCATAGAGCGCAAAGCTTTATTCAGAAAAATAAAAAAACATTACAAAGTCTATAAATGAATAAATCTATTTTAAGATTTTTATTTTTGCTAAGAAAACAAAAAATTAAAAATTACAACTGCGTTTCCATGTTACAACATCTCTATGCATATCAATAACTTGCAGATGAGATTGCATCAATATTACGCAATAGAAGCGGCAGCTACCACAACAAACAACATTATAATCACTATAAAATACAATGATTTAGTGCCACTTAACTTAATGAACTCGTTTTAAGCGACACGCGATCTGTTAACATTTTAAAGTAAAGTTGACATCACTTAAAATTTTAGCTGTATTTTCCCCAAAAACAAAACAAACAAAAAATAATCATAACCGTTGTCAGTTTTAAATTAGTGAAACTATTTTTTTGCAGTCATTTTAAGCTCAAACGTGTATCTTGTCAAGAACAAGTCATAAAAGGTCAATTTATTGTCAACAATTTATCAAAACAATCACACAAAAGCAACATTCGACTCAGGTTTTAACAAAAAAAGTAATTTTTTGACACTTAAAACTATAAAAAACAAAATTGTTGGGTAACTTTTTTTTAATCTACAAGCAATTGCAAGGTTAGGAGGAACCGGTACAGCAAAATCTTGCATACATGTTTAAAAAAACATGGATAGACACAAAATAATAAACAACTACAACAAAAGTTATGCTAAAATATAATTTAAAATAATTAATAAATAAATCAAAATTGATTCATTATAATAAAACTATTTTGCAGTTTTTCGCTTTAATTGTATTTCAAATATAACGCAATAACGCAAAATCGTTAGAATTGGTGGTTTATTTTATGTGATAATTTTATTGTTCAAATGCACATTAGTTCATCTATTTGACTGTTTTTCAGTCTTTATCATTTGGTTTTGCTTACACAGACATACGATGTACAAGCGCTTGCTACTAACCTTTTTTTTAATAGAATGTCTATTGTTTTTCTTTCAAACGTACATACATACATACGTACACATATAAAAATATAGTTTTTCTTTTAAATATATTATATTTTCAATTAACCAAAAGCTTCAACTAGTAATTAACAATAATATTGAATTTTTGTTGTTGTTCTCAATTTAACACTACAGTTTTTATTTATTTTTTTTTACTAAGTATGTAAGTATATAGAAGGTTATTAGCAAATAATATGTGGTTTGATCTACTTTAAACTGCAAAATAATGCCGCGACTGTAATATAAGTGCTACGATAGCAATAAATACGAGCTTAGGTATTCCAGAAAAATTTTGGCGAAATGGCAAATAATACAAAATTTGGAGAGATAAATCGCAAAAAAAGGCACCTTATTGCAATCGCAGAATTTTTAATATAGTGCTGCTTGCTAGAGATATTGTTAAGAAGGTTTTCTGTAAAAATCTTCAGTTGTCAATTTCTAGTTAGTTGAATAAAATTCTAACAGGAATGTTTGTCACTGCGCATGCAATATGAACCAGCCCACCCAGAACTATGGTTCGAAAAGTAAATATTGACTTGGTTAGGATCACTTTCTTGTAGGAGTTGGTCAGAAGGTCGTTGTTGGAGGAGATCACCTGCCCATCACTGATGAAAATGCCATCACTATTGTTAATCCCTTTATTTGTTTGTTAATCCCTTTATTTGTTTGTTTATCCCTTTATTTGTTTGTTAACCCGTTTGTTTGGTTACTCGCTACATTGTTGTTGATTAATATTAATATTTATATGTACATGCATTTATAATATTTTAAGATTTTGTTGCATTACATATATTACTATTTTTTATGATGTTGCATTTTATGTACATATTTTAATTTTAGTTTTTAGTCTAAAATTTAAATCGGATAAAGAACCACGTATATAAATTATATCTCTCGCGTTTTTAATTAATTTATTTTAAATAGTTAATTTTTCTACGCGACAGTTGTCTTCACCGTTTTTTTACATCATATTAGAAAACAAGACTGTCAGATATTTTAACACATTGTTAACCTGCAATTTTACTGAAAATTAATCTCATGTCACCGGCTATTATTTCGTAAATGGATGTGAAAGTAAAACAACAAAAATAAACTTTAATAACTTTAATAAACTTTTAATATTTAAAATCTCTCGTACAACCGCAAAAAACTCTCAACAGAAAGAGATGTTTTTAAGAATAACAATTACAATTTAAGTATTGTAACACAATCATGAAACAAAAATTAATCATTATTTTTGAATTTTTAAGGCTTTTACCGAGTAAATAAGTTTACCTGTTATATTTTTAGAACTAATGAGCCATTTTTTATTATTAACTTGAATGTCATATATAAATTTGTTACTAAGATTCCTCCGCATGTTTAACTACAGCTAATAATCTATAATTAAGGAAACAAAAGAATACTTTTTCTTTAAAAAACGTTTGATTTTCTTTAAACAAAATAATAGTTGTAAGCTTAAAATAATACTGAGGAATCTATATATTTTAAAACTAAATGAGAACTATAAGATAGACGTGTAGAAAAATCTTGCGGTTAATCTAGCAAATCAAATAAATAAATTAGGATATATAACACTTCAGCGGCTTTCTTTGAAGGGGTTTAAATCCATCTGTTATTAAAATAAAGATATTAAAAGGTCTGTTTTTTATTTAAATAATTCAATTTTATAATATGACTATTCTCAAGATGTCAAACGAATATACACCAATTTAAAAATTATTAAAATACGAAATACAAACATAAATCAATTCAATTTATTAATGACATTTTAATTGAACATTAAAAAAAACCCCAAACCGAAGATTATTATTTTTTTGACTCGATTGTTATAATTCAACAAAAATATCTTTTCATGAGGTATGGTGAAGTTGGGTAAAATTATTAAGTTTCCAGTGAAATTTTACAAACTACAAAAAAGATAAGAAAAAGATTATGAGGGATTTTGTTATGAACTTTTATAGATAAGCAAGAACAAAGATGATTACATTCAATGTTGTAATTAACTAACGTTTTTTCAAATGGGTCTTACACCACTTCCAGAGAAACCGTCTCATAGAACGAAAAACTGATTTTAAAAGCTTCATAGCCAGAATAATGAATATTGAACAAAAACCCCTCTTCAAAATAAATTTTAGCTGTCTGTCTAAAATGGTTCAAAAGTTTGGCGGCATACATTAAATTTAGGTTATATAAACAGTTCTGATTTAAGAATCTTTGGAAATGAAAAAACATTTTTTCATTTATTACAAGAACGAAAGTATTTAGAAGAGGAAGGAATTGAAATAAAAATATCAGGCGAAAGACAAACATTATTTTTTACAGTAAGTTTAGTTCTTGGTGATAATTTAGGTTTGAACTTAATTTTGGGTTTTGTTAAATCATTTAACACAAAAAGGTTCTGTAGAATTTGTCGTCATGAGCGTTGTGAAATGCAAAAAGACAATTCTGAAATTAAATTTTCATTAAGAAACCAAGATAACTTCGGAGAAACCGGCGTAAAAGAGAATTGCATTTTTAATGATCTTAAGGCATTTCATGTAACTCAAAATATATCATTGGATTTAATGCATGACCTTTTTTAAGGTGTCTGTATTTACGATATTTGTAATACATTAATCTCGCTTACTAACGATAAGATATTTTCTCTTAATGTTTTTAATAGTTGCAAAAGTTTATTTTCATATGGTGAGGATAAAATAGGAAACAGGACCTAATATAACACAAAAAGCACTGCAAAATTTTAATTTAAAAATGACTGTTCGAAAGTTATGGAATCTAACAGATTTCACACTTCTTATTATTGGTGACTTAGTTCCGAACACAAATAAACACTGGCCGTTATTACTTGTATTGCTTAAAATTTTGGATAGTTTAATGAAATATAAATACACAGAAAGTGACTTGCATATTCTTTAAGTTTGGGTAAGGGAACATAACCAAATTTCTTACTGTTCTATTTACATATATTAAAAGTTGTGGACCTCCAAAACTATTGTGGAGCCTTAGGTTTGAAGCCAAGCACAAGAACACAAAAAGATATTGTAACAATATTACTTCAAGAGTAAATATTCCATTAACACTTTGTAAAAAATTAGGGCTAAATTTAGCAATATTTCTTGTAGATTAGGACAGTGGTATACCAGACGCTATTGAATTAGGTCCAACTGATATAGTTAAACCTGACTGCGACTTTAGTCACATGTATCAACACTTAAAAATTAATTTTGATAATGTCGTTTATTATAAAAGCGTAACCTTTTTAGGAAGAGAAGGACACATATGTCACGATCAACAATGAAAATTTAAAGTTGTTTAAAATTTCTTAT
This sequence comes from Cistogaster globosa, assembly GCA_937654795.1. Taxonomy (NCBI): domain Eukaryota; kingdom Metazoa; phylum Arthropoda; class Insecta; order Diptera; family Tachinidae; genus Cistogaster; species Cistogaster globosa. The sequence continues at coordinate 39,418,759 of OW569407.1, forward strand.
TTATTAAATGTTTGTAACGAAATAGATGTTTTATGTTCTGAAGTTGAAGTAATTAATTTTGATAATCATTTTCAATCATATCTGGTTGGAAAATTAAAGACTGATATTATTTTAGTATAACTTAATAAGTTTGCAAGCCTACCTTTGCATTTGTTTCCAATTAATAATGGCAAAATACAGTTAGTCGCAGTCAAATTGGTCCAATTAAAGTCATTTACTTTAACTTGTAAAAACTACAACAAATAAAAACAAGCGCAAAGAAAAAAGATTGTATTAGTTGGTTTAATTTATTTTAATAAAACATAAAAAATTTGTTAATTCATTTGTATTTGACCTAAGAGCTAAGATTAAGCAAAAAGAGAGAAAATTTCATATCACACTTAAAATGGTCCACTTAAGTTTAAGTTAAAAAATTCAACTGAACTCGATTTAGAATATTTCATAGGATATCCATTTTTAAGAATTATCGGCTTCAAATGGTTTGCAATAGATTTCACTAGTTTTCGTCTATATTCCGCGGTAATGTTATTCCATTCCTCTATAAGGGCAGCTTTTGAATCATTTTTGTTCGAAATTCCATGCTTTCGGATCTCAACTTCAAGCTTCTGCCACAAATTTTCAATAACAATAAGGTCCGCTGATTGCGGAGGCGTTTTGATTAATCTGGGACTATTATACAGAAGCTATTCCTTAAGAATTACGGCTGTGTGTTTCGGATCAGTAACCTGATAAAAATGAAAGGTGTCACCTATTCCTAGTCTTTCCGCACTTTTTTAAATTTGTTTTTAAAATATTTCAATATTGTTTTTTTTATATTCCCTTTAACAAAGTGGAGTTCACCAGCAGCAGCAGAACATGCACCCCAAACCATCACATGACCACCGCCATGTTTAACTGTTGGGCGCAGATTCTTTCTCCTAACGTTTACTCTTCCATCTGACCCAAAAATGTTATATTTGCTCTCATCCGTAAATAAGACGTTCTGCCGGAATAAAAAATATTTTTCAGCATAGCTGTGAGCAAACTACAATCGCTTCTGCCATTTATTCCATTCTTACGCAGCACACTTCGAATCGTTTCGGCGTTACAGCTAAAACTGAAGTGTTTTTCAACCATATCCCGCAGTTTCGCACTCAGTCTTATATAATGTTTGCTAAATATCTTTTTTAGGCTAATTTTGGGCTTACTTATAACTCGACCTTCGTTTTTGAAACGGTGGATGATTTTAACAATTTGAGCGATTGTCTTTGAGCGATTTGTTTTTGACTTTTTTCACTTTTATAATGTTCAATAATTAAATTTCAAAGCTCAATCGTTGCGTGACGACCCATCTTAAAACTTTTAAATAACCATTTGAAGGAATCGATTTAAACTTTATTAGTTTCAATAAATGAGAGTAAGCAACAGAAAAAGAAATAAAGCAAAATAAGAAAATGGAAATGTACCGTTATTTGTAGATGTTTTACAGTGTGCACCATTTCCCTGTGACCTTAATTTTATACTAACTTTGTTTATTGTGTATGTCCAAAATGTTATTATTTACTAAGTTTTTTATGAATTTTCTCTTAAATAAAATAACTAATTTAGTAAAAAAAATTTTTCCAATTGATTTTATAAACTTTTTTACATCCTAATACATTTTATAGCAGGTGGACCAAATTGACTGTGACTAACTGTATAACTTTTTAATTATAAAAATATTATTATTATTCTTATATTAAGGAAAAATAAAAAATATATAAAACATATTTTTGTTGTTATTTTTATTTGGCGACTCAAAAGGATATTTGACGGTTTTCACATTATTTAAATGACAAAATCTTATTGAAACAACATGAAATTCATATTATCTTAACACTTTTCTTCAGCTCATTTCAATGTAATTGTTATTTTGATTTTAAATGTCCTACATGTTAAATTAACAATAAAGCCATAATGAACCAACATGAAAATCATGTTGGATCAATTTCAAATAACTTTGAAATAATCGCATGTGTCATTTTATTTCAACATTAATTGAATATTAAATCAACTAGGCTGCAATATAAAGTGTCTTAAAGTTGTTTTAACGTGGAAGTATGATGTTTATAAGTTGTTAGAAAATCGTGTTAAATCAACATGATGCAGCATTGAAGCAAAATTGAGTACAAAAAATGTAAAATCAACATGATCTTCTAGGGTTTTTACATCGACATTTTTCTGTGTGTACAACTTTGCTTTAAAATTAATAAAGAAAGAGTTACTTGTTGTCGGACCAAAGAAATGTGAAAGCTCTGAATAAAAGATTTTAAACAACTTTTAAAGATTACACAAAAGCTTTCATATAAAAAGCATTTAAAACACATGCAACTATTATCCGATCGTTTTCATGTAACTTAAAAGTATTAAAAATCACACTACGAATGTTGGCAAGAAGCTCTACTCAATCCAGTTGATACAAAACCGGATTCAGTGTTTCTTTTTTACTCGCTCAGAGAGTGTGATTCAGAACAGACTAAAAAGTAAACTTAACGCGAATGTGTTATTAAAAAAACAACTTAAGAATAAAACAGAAAATTAAAAGTTGTATATTTTGTGTGTCGAAAGTTTAACAACTCCCTATACTCCACACGTTGTAATTACCAATTTGCATGATATTTAAATTCAAGGTTAATTATGTAATCATTATTTTAAGAAACATAGTTTTTATTTAACCTTTTAAAAGTTTTATATTAGTTTTTAGATTAATAATACTAATGTTTAATAATGATTAAATTGATATTTGTATTATCCAAACAATTAAATGAAATTACCGGTAACCACTGCCGTTCACACTTTTAAAGGTAATATCAACAGTGAAAATACTTAACGAAATAAATGTGCCTGTTAAAAAATTGTCACTCTCTTTTTCTGTTAAACTATTTATAATTGTTAAAAACAGGTTCCAAAAAATATGTGCATACGCGAATTTTGTCTGGCCTTACCTTACCGTTAAAAGCTGCGAATTTTTTAACAAATAACCACAACAAAAAAGAGAAAATTTTTAAAAGACAATAAAAGTTCCAGTTTATGATAATCACTTTTAAAAAACAATATTCAAAATGGTTTTAAGTAGCCTAAAAGAAGATGCAGTAGAGTCGGTAAGTTTTGTCATTTAATAATTTTTGCTAAATAAACAGACAAAAAAGGTAAAAAGTTTAGAGATTAAGGCAAAGAAGTTGGCTGATTGTGAAGCTTGAAATTTTTTTACAGCTTTTATATATTTTGGTTAGTGATGATGAGTGTTTAACAGTTCGGAAATCTTGTTCCTCTACACCTTGTGCAAAAAATATTTTATCGCATTTCGCTTATTAGGAAAAACAAAAAAAGAAGCGTAGCATCAATTTCTCTTATGTTTTTTTTTAATTTTATATTTTTTTGTGAAATGTCTGTCTGTCATTGTTTAAAAGACAAGAACATGTACATCTTCTAGTCTGTCTATGTACGCCAAAACAACATCTAACATTGCGGTCACTTTTTATTTTTTTATACTTCTGCTTTTACCCGACGAAGTTTGTATAAATTTTATATATTAGCGAATATACGAATACACATTCTGCGTAATTTTTAAATGTGTGCGTATGACGTTGCAATTGAAAAAATATGTAAAATGAATGCAACCTGTAATCTTTTAAACTTTTGCTACAGTGGACATGCGTCTACGTCGAGTGTGTAAATAGCAGTTGCCTGCGTATTAGAGTTCGAAAGATACATACGTCCAAATGGAGATTCTAAGAGAAATCGGGTACAAGTTTTTTACTTATGCGCGATCAGCTGTTGCAGATATTATGTTGTACTCAAAATCAACCCGCCGTTGCATGTCTAAACGTACTGTCGTAATGCTTACGATAAATTTAATAGCAAATTTGATTAAATAGTTTTAAAATTAATAAAACAAAACATCAAAAGTTTAAAAAAATTAAAAGATTGGCTTTTGATCAGTTAAAAATAAACAGGTTGATTTTTAAATTATTATTTATAAAAAATAAGATTCAACCGCATCCTATGGAGCATTCCTTAATTTCTATTTTTAACGGTTAAAAGCCAAACTCGCAAACGCCAAATAGTTGCGCTTTAAATTTAAACTTTATGTTCTTGGCGACGGCCGCCACTGTGGCCGTAATAATACACAAATGTTTATATTTTTTATATTTTAAGCCACTGTCTATTACGGTTTAAGAAGTAATATCTTTTTTGTCAAAATAACTTATCTCTGAGAATTATCTATATTTTCCAAGCACGCTATAACGGATACAGTTATACACACTTTTCGATAGTCTGTCTGTTACGGTTCAAGAGATTAGCACATATTTGTTAAAATCGCGTCTTATATAGTTCACTTTAATTTTAATTTAATCTTTATATTTGATCTTCTTTATATGTTAATCAACTTTTAACAAAAAAAAAAAAAAACACACATCATACACACACAACATGTACTGCTCGAAAGCAACATGCGCATATTTTTTACATATCAATAATGTTACACACATTATTTTAAACTTTGTATATTTCCGAAAACATGGATTTTTATTATTTTTAACCGACTATAAAAAAAGAAGTAAGTTATCAGTTCGAATGAATGTTGCTTTTTTATGTTTTAACCTGCAGAACTGTCATTTCTGAACCGATTAAAAATTTTTTTGCAATTTAATAGATTATGCTTACAGATTGGCCCCTTTTAGAAACAGTTCATAATCTTAAGAATTAAAGGGTGTCCTCATACAACATATATGTTTTTAAGTGTAATATGAACCGTAAAGCGCACTTTTTTTAAATTAAAAAAAAAAAATGCTATAAGAACCTATATTATAAGGGCTATAGTAAAAAGTAATAAAAAAAAATTTTTAAATTAAAGGGTGACCTCATAGCAGACGTAAAGTTAAATTTGCAAATTAGCCAGCATGTCGCTTGATGTGACCGTTATAATAACAAGTATAAAAATTTTAAATTATTAATTAAAGGGTGTCCCAATAGTAAATGTAATTTGATGTATGTTGCCAAAATTTTGAACTGCTATAGCCAGATAGTTGCAATTTACAAAGAACCTTTATTACAAAGTCCGCTATGATAACAAGTATAAAATTTGAATTAAGAAATAAAAGGGTGTTCCCATAATTGAAGTAAATTGGCATACACTTTGAACACTTGAACGTATGTTATTGTACATTACTTTGTCTGGTATATTAAGAAGTATTAGTATTCAAAATTATAAATTATACGGTGTTACAATAGTTGCTGTTATATGATGTATATGACCAAACAGTTAAACATTTGTAGTATGACCTACATGGCCCTATATCTGAAACCGTTACATACAAACTCTTGAAAATTAGACAGAATATTTATTACTATATCAAATATAATAACAAGTATAAATATTTTTAATTAGAAAACGATGGCCTAATTGTTGTAATTTGCTATATATGGCCAATCTTTTGAACAGTTATAGACTAACGCTTAGAATTTAAGCAAATTTTATTTTACTGTGTCAGCAATAAATAGTGTAAGAAATAATGGGTGACCACAAAACTGATGAATTTTCTTGTTTAATTTGCATTCATATTTCGTTCTACGGCATATAAAAAATCCTGACGCAATCGGTATCGAATACAATAAAAGTAATGTATAATTACCGTCCTAAGGAAATATGATTTTAAGTTTCTCTGTTTTTAATGTGGGTTCTTTTACAAAAATTGTTTTATATTTGGTTGTTGCAAATGTTTGACATTTTACTATATTATTGAGCTATACACTAGAGCCTCGAATTGCGTCGTCCCGAATTGCATCGCTTCGTTTTGCGTCGTTTTCTTTTAAACTGAAAAAATACGATTTGTGTCGTTGCAATTTCTAGTTGCGTCGTTTATACCCCGATTTGCATCCTTTTAAATTCGATTTGCGTCGTTTTGTCTCCTATTTATGTCGTTTTGATTTCGATTTGCATCGGTAAAAAAGATTAATTTTTTACTGCAACATTGTGGAATTCGATTTTTCACTATTGAAGTGGCTGATTTCGCATATTTTCTCTGTTATAGAATTTTTACATCTTCTAGCAACACTGATCGTCACCTGTGCGTTAAAAAGTTTTCAAATTGTGTAAAAAAAGGGGAATTCCCTATGTTTTTTTCTAAATATATTGTTTTATTTCTTTTTAATAATTATAAACATTTTTTTAAAGTAATGAAATAAATAAAAATGTATTCATACTTGTTTTTTTTTTTTTTGCTTTGTTTTAAATATTTTCCCCAATAAATTAAATTTCATTGCATTTATATAGAAAAAAGGTGATTCGATTTGCGTTGCGTTTCTCCGATCCCTATTCACGACGCAAATCAGGGCTCTGGTGTAATGTACATATTAACACTTATACTTTAAATCTATAAAGTTAGTATATTATTATAAAGACTACAACAATTTAAATTTAAACGGATTTCAATCAGTAAATGTATAAGATTTTAGAATAAATTTGGTTTATTTCGATGTTTTATTCTTCCAGATATTTTATTATTTCCCCTTTCAAATAAAGGGCTGTGTTCTTTTTATTTAGTTGAATTATACCTGTGTGCAAAATTGTTTGTGGTTAAAAAAATGTTTGAAAAAAATACGATACCATATCGTACTTTTTGTAGTGTATTAAAGTGAACTTTTTAACAGTTGCGATCTAAGTAGCACTAAATTAAAATGATCTTTAGTATACTTTTTAGTGACTTTCAGAGCTTTAAAATATTTTTAGCGGCTTGTTAGAGCAATTTTAGTGTTCATAAAGATTGGTTTTGTGTGAACATTTTCGCACTTTGAGTAACAAACAGAAATTAACTAATTACATTTAACTTTTATAATACTAAAGTATATAAAAAAAATTATCTTTAAATTTGTATTAAAAAAATCTATTAACCTTTTATAAGGTGGAAGTTGCAATTTATACCTTTCGCTATATAAAAAAAGAAAAATTGGAGTAAATTGTTTTGAAAAGCATTTTCTTATGATTATTACAATGACTAACTTAGAAACTATAAATAATTTAAAAAATAATTGTTAGTAAATCTATCTGTTTTTAACACTTACATTTTTTTTCACTCAATATGTTTTGTCCCAGTCCGCGATGAAAAATTCACTTTTAAAGCCTCCTTGGTCCAAGTTCAGGTTTTTAAACTTTTACTGACCTTAAATTTGCATTTGTTAAACAAAATGATTGAGAGTATCAGAGGTAAGATCAGATCTTCTAAGGTAAAATTATTTCTTCTTGGTCCGACTTTCTTATATTCAAGTTTTAAAAGCATATGACCATACGAAATATTTCTGTCAAGTTTCACTGACTTACGTGATTTTTAGAGCCAACAAAAACAAAAAAAACAAAAGTAATGTTCTACTATGTTGCCAAAATACTTCTTTGTTCTTCGTATGGAAGATACCCTGGCAATTTGTCCAATGTAGTTTATGTTTTGGCTATGAACATAATAAGGGTGCTCCCTGTTATAGCTCCCTACATGTACAACTCCCACTATTTCAATTCCGTCACTTTGGCTTAACCATTCATATTTATAAGATGGTCAGCCCTGCAAAATTCTAATGCTTTAAGTGTTACAGTTCCCCAGGTATACGAAAATATTGTTTCATTTTGCATGGGAGGTACCAAACCCAATTCAATTTCAATTCAGTCTGTGTTTCACTAGAGTATGTCTAGTATTCTGACAAAAAAAAAAAAGATTTAGCCTATTTCAGTTCGTAAGATATATTATAATAATTTTTCACTTTATTAGGGTGGTACCACGGTCACTGTTCCAACATAGTCGGTGTGTTTCTAAACTGAGTTCTATGTTTTAGTATTGTTTCTTTTTTTATCATTAAAAATACTCAGTTCTCTCCGATCTATCTATAAGTGTTAGTTATTGACCAAATCATACCGCTTGATGTAGACGAAGAAAGCGGAACTGGACAATATCTTTCAAAATTTCATTCTTTGTAATATCGGACTAGAACTACGCTAATCAACTTACCGATAGTGGCAATTAATAGCTCCCATAAAATCGCCAGTTTCTTCTTCATTAACATTTTTGTTTTATATATAGTATGAACATTAGGATTAACATGAGTTAAAACAATTTTATTTTTAAATTGAGTTTTGTTGAGCTCTAAGAACTGAGTGGTGGTTTTTCTCAGGGGTAAAGAAAATCCCTTTCTCTAGTGTAGAAACCTTTGTTAATACCTTCATAGTATTAACAATTCACAGGCCTATGCTGCAGTGGTGATGATGATTTTGATTTCAAACTGACAATGATTTATCCTTACTGGTTGTTCCAGTAACAAACAAGTGAGGGATTTAAAGCGAAAAGTAAAGGATTAACAGAAATTCAATTTTTAACATACACTTTGAAGAAAAAATATATATAAAAGATATGAAAAAAATGTAGAAGGAAATAAAATAAAATAAATAAAAAAGTAATAATAACAATACGAATACTTAAAATATCTGCTGTTGTTATACCTTAATTTGTAAAGGCTATATGAATGCTTTATCTGCTGAACGTAGTTCAACGTATTCCTTCGGAACGATGGCAATCACACCCCTTCCAACGGCCGGAGAGAATCAAGTCCAACTTAGATTGCTGAACACGAGGTAGACCTTGGGGTTGAACATATTTTGCATTTAAAATGAGTTTAAAGACTAGGATCAAAGATAGGATCTGCGAGCTTTATATTTGGCAGGGCTGGCACCATTAGACATACCCTTCCTTTATCTTACTTCTTATTAAGGATGGCAGACTTCAAACTAAAAGGAACATCCTCCCTCTCACTAGCTTTAAAACTAAGGAACCAGCGCACCACATCCCGTAGAATAAATGACTTTTCTGCCCTTGGGTCCAGCGGGAAGGTAACGAAAATTTTTTGACCCCGATAATTAAGGTGACATAGCTTGTTGGAGCTGCAACAAGCCTACTCATGGTCATGGACCAAATAATTGAGACAGTGTAGTGTAGGTTTCCGAAGGTCAGGCCTCTAAGCTCTACGCTTCATTCTTGAATCTGGGAGCAATATTTTAGTGGGTGGTTTTTGCGGCAGACGCAACAAAATGGTTTGCAAAAAAGTAGATGCAATGTTTATAAATACTACGTAAAGGGAAACATTAACAAGTTAAGATAATGGAAATGTCGTTATCTGCTTGTGGAATTTGTGTTTATTCATAGTGCAATCCTTGCAGTTTCTAATGCATTTTCCCACCATGTTCTTTAATCTTGGTGTATAGAAAACCTGTATTAAATTTCTAATATTCAGAATGACAAGTTCGGCGAATGAGACTTTTCCTATGTTTAAAAGGACTTTGAGTTAGTAATTGACATTTTCGCTTCAGTGAGATTTTTGCTTTAACGTACTCATGTTCTCTTCCAAAATACTGCTGTAAAGTGATGAGTGTTTTTTCAAAAATTTCTTCTATACCGGTGATAAATTTTTCTGTTTTAAAAGAAAAGATAAAGCAAACATATAACATATTACTCGAAGAGCACAGTCTAAGGAAGAACATTTTCTAAGATATCAGTAGATTTATTTTCCCAGCGAAAACTATATTGTATTTACATTTCAAATAAAAGCTCGTACACTTTTTTGTTTTCAAATTACTTGGGTCGAAAATGAGTGGGTTCGCCAGTTTTGAGAGGGTTCTTGCGGCGTAACAAAAAATAATAATGTGTGGGCGACTTCTGCAGCCTTCGAAGAACTTTTGACGAATCTTTCTATAAAAATAATTCGTACTCATAAGTAAAGTTTAATAGTAAGCTTTTAACCAGCTTAGTGAGCAATAAAGCTCCACATAACTCGAGTTTGGGTACAATAATTCTTTTTATTGGAGCTATATTAATTTTTACTCCCGGTAAAGAAATGTACAGTGCACCGCTATATGCTTTTTGCGAAATACCGCAAAAGGTATGTTTTTTGTTGCGATAATTTAGTGAAAAGTGCACCCACCTATGAGTTTTCAAAGCAGAAATATGTGGTGGGCTACTTAGAAATTTTTTCCGTTTTTTTTATAAGTATGAGAGGGGAGACTCCTTGACTCCATGATGACTTTATTTTCCACAATTCTTGCATTACCAATTTGACGACAACAATACGAATAGATCCTTACCAACAAAGTGGGCTTAAAAGTCTAACAATAATAGATTAATTATTTATTAAATTATGCTAATATCCCATAAACATTTTAAAACAAAAATACAATTTATTTGTTGTTGCAAAAGCAAGTATCTATACGTATTTCGCTGTTGCTTAAGCCAGCTCATCAGAAAACTTTATCCAATTCTTAGAAAAGCCAAAAACATCTATATTAGGTATAAAAATTTCAAAAATAACATGAGCGTTATTTCAGAAGCCAATACAAAAATTTTAAGGCTTTAACAGAAGTCACCAACAATCAAACCACGTTTTTATTTTTCTCTTACATTACCTTCTGTATTAGGTTGGTTACATACTCACTCTTAATGCAGACGTAAGGCGTATTTAAAATTCAAACAACTAAGTTATTTTTAATTTCTCAAGAATAACAATGATGCCAATAGTTTCCACAAGCAATTGTTTATTTTTTGTTACCAATTGTTTTGGGAATTTTTATAATTTTATCCGTTATATTGTGCTAATAGCCTATTAACATTTTAAAATTAAAATAATAATATAATAAACTTTTCTTTTAGTAGTTAAAGGCGTTATTGCCATTTGCTCAGTTTAGAAGTTCCTCGCAGGGCAAATGATCTTACAAAAACTTGTAATTTGACGATATTGTCTTAAAGGAAATCCAGCAGATTCTAAATCCATCCTTAATTGATTTTGCTCTGATCTTGCATTTTTGAGTGTATGAACCGCGAAGCTGATACGTATACGTAGACGATACCTCACTCTTCAAAGTCTTAAATGCCTCTGGAGTTTTACAATCTTAACATAACTCCAAAAGAGTTAGTTTTTTTTTCAGAAATTGCGCACAATTTATTCCGAATGTTATCAATTCAATTCAGTTTATTACCAACAATAATATTTACATTTTAGTTTACAATATTTTATACATATGATGAGTTCAAGAGTTTATCTTTTTTAACATAAAATTGTTTGTAAATTAGAATATATAATACATATATACAGGATGTGAGAGGAAAAAATTTACAAAAACCTATTTGAACTTGTTTTTATCTTTAAATAAAACTTAGTCTAGTTAAATCTAATTAAAATGAAGCAAGTTCATTAATGTGAATAAATTCCGAATAAGTACAGCGGCGTTTAAAATTCTCTACGAGTCTATTTATTTTAGAGTCCACTAGCTCTACATCTGCTAGTGCGTGAAGACGTGTATTTGAAAAAAAACCATGGTAAGTTAAACATTAATTTTAGTAGTTTGTTTTGTGAAATTTGAAGTTTCTTTATGTGACATTTAGCTATGGTAGCCCATACTGGCGCAGCGTAAAACATAACTGCATGGAAAATTGTTTTTAGGATAAATTTCTTGTTGGGAATATTAAGTTTGGAATTTCTATTTATAAGTGGGTATAAGATACGTGTCAGTACATTTATTTTATTTATGACGTAAGGTATGTGGTCTTTAAATTTTAACCTGGTGTCTAGAACTGTACCAAGGTACTTCACGTTTTCCTCCCACTGGACTGACATTTGTTGTATGTTTATACTTACTTGGGGGACATATCATTCTATACGCTTTCTAGTAAAATATAATGCCTGAGGTTTGGTACAGTTTATTATAATTTTCCACCTGTTGAAATAGCGAATTATTTCTTCCAGGGCTCTTTGCAGTTTATTTATAATGTCCTTAGCAAGATTGCCAGAGCATATAATTGCCGTGACATCACCGAAAATGGACATTGTACAGTAATCTAAAGAAGAAAAGCCTGCAGTGTATATGTTATATAAAATTGGACATAAACATGAGCCTTGTGGGCAACCTGCTGATATTTGAAAACTCCTAGAACAATATGACCCTATATGAACTCTGAAAGCATAATTTATTAAAAAACGATTGTATTATTTTAGTTAGCTCCGTAGGAAAAATAAGACGAATCATTTTATATATTAATCCCTCATGCCATACCAAGTCAAAGGCTGCTAAGTTACGTATTCTTACTAAAGAATGAGCTGTGTTAAGCTCTATTCTAAAACCGAACTGGTGCGGCGGAATAACATTATTTGTTTCGATAAACTTCGTCAGTTTAACTTTTACTACTTTTTCATAAATTTTGCTGATTGAACTCAATAGACTTATAGGCCGGTACGACGTGGGATTTTCGGCAGCTTTATTTGGTTTTTTAATGGAAATGACCTTAGCAATTTTAAAATCTTGTGGAAAATGGCAAAGTTTTAGACACGCATTAATTAAAATAGTTAGAAATTTTATTCCTTTTCTTGGAAGCGCTTTTAAGGACTTGTTGTTTATTCCGTCAATTCCAGGAGCTTTCTTCGTTTTCAAATTTTTAATAATTAAAGATATCTCCGACGTACTAGTTTGGATTTGGTTTGAAGCTATTGGGTGCAAGAAATTAAAGTGATCAAAACAAGAATTAACCATTGAAATAGTCTTTGCTGAAGTTAAATGGTTGGAGAAGAAATTATGACCTAAAACTTCGCATTTCTCCGAATTGGTAGTACAGCGTGCATCATTTTGTTTTAAAATTGGAATATTTATTTTTTTCTTCCCTAAAATTTTTGTCAGCTTCCAGAATGTTGTAGAGCTTTTATCTAAGGAATAAAGCAGTTTTTCCCAATCCTTGTTTCGTATAGTATTTAATTCAACAGCAATTTTACGGTTACGGAGTTTAATTTGGTAGAAATCACTTATATTTCTATGGCGTTGCCACATTCTACGTACACTATTTCTTTGACAAATAATGTCTCTGAGATAGTTTGGTATATTTCTATTAGAGTAAAAAGGGGATTTTCTTGGTGTATAACGCTGTATAGCCTCCTTAATTAGATTTCTAAAATACAATAGGATTTCGTTAATGTGTTCATTTGTTCTAATATTCTCTAATACTGGAATATTGATTTGCCTATTTATATAATTGGCATAATTAATTCAATTAGTTTTATTGAAATTGTATTCAAAAGAATTTGTATTCGGTAAACTAGAGTTTAATTTTATTTCGACTGGCAAACGATCAGAACTTAAATCGTTAATTACAAAGGCAACTGTCAGTTTTTCAGGAACATAAGTTAGAAATAAATCTAAAGTAGAATCTTGCCTGTTAACACTAGCAGGAATGTAAGAATTGTCACTAGGATAAATCATATTGATGTTATATGAATCTAGTTTTTAATGGAGGATGTTTCCCCAACAGTTAGCTCTAACACAGCCCCAGGACTGATACCTACAATTAAAATCGCCGCCTAAAATGTACTTATGATTTTTTTTAATCTATGTAAATCAGATGCGAACATGTGTTTTTTTTTTCTTCTTTCAGCTAGTCCACCAGGGAAGTAGCAAGAATAAATATTAATACAATCATTGTTAGTAAATAGCTTAATACCTATATTTTCTATTAGATTTGTATTAATAATTGGTAGTAGTTGATGAGGCACATTTTTTTAAACTATAATTGCAACACCACCACCTCTTGAGTTTTCTCTATCATTTCTATATACAAAAAAGTCACTGTGCTTAATAGAGATGTTAGATTTAAGCCATGTTTCTGAATCAAGACATATGTTGACGTTGTGATCTATTAAGAAATCTAACAATTCTTGGCTTTTGTTGCGAATGCCTCTTGCATTCCAAGTTCTAATTTTTGTGACAAAATCCATTACGAGAGGAATTTACAGGCGAGGTTGGTTATAACCTCAAATTGATCAGCTTTACTTTTACATGATTTCAGGTTAGTAATGAGTTCCATTGTTATATTTTTGATTTCCTGAATCATAAACAAATCGCCACTGCTATTGATTTGTGAAGTGATATTTTTTGAGTTCCAAACTCCAGACGTGCTCGCCATGCTTTGACGAAGTGTATTTGGAAAACTGCTATTATATGTGTTTGGATTTATGAAATTGTTCAAGGCCTTACGACGAGGGGCTATTTGTGACCGTTGCCTAAGTTGAATATAACTAGTTTTGCTGGGACAGTCGTCCGAAAAAGATTTATGATTCCCATTGCAATTTGCACATTTAATAATATTTTCCTTACATTCTGCTGTTTTGTGCTGACCTGCACAGGTGGCACAAAAAGTTTTTACATTGCATCTACTTGATCCGTGACCAAACATTTGGCAGTTATAACACTGCGTTATTTTAGATTTGTTGAATTGTTGGAATTCCCATCTTACTTTAACATAATCTATTACAGAATAATTCTGTCTGAGTTCTTGTACTGTTATAGTTTGTCGTTGAAAAAAGACTACATATATAAAATATTCAGAGTTGTAATTACTTTTTTTTATAACAAGTTTAGTATCCAAACAGTTCAAACCTAAATCTGTAAGTTTTTTTCCCAATAGCGGGATCATGCTTATCCAGCCCGAAAATAAGTGCTTTATATGACTCTTCATTTCTAGTTGCATAAGTAGAATATTCATAGTTATTTTGAAGACTACTGCAAAATAATTTAAGACCAATTGATATTTTTCTGATGGCATAGTCAGTAATATTTTTAGATTGGCATATTTCATGCATTTCTTCAATTTTACACATTAAAATTGTTATTGGAGGAACAGTAACCTTTATTGTTTTTTCAACTATAACTTAATCAATTTTGTCCTGATCATCAATTGTTTGTAGAGGCGAAAAATAATTTACGGAGCTTAAGTTAAGCCCAATGCTATTGTTTTTGGTTTGTTTGACTTTACGCATTTTGCTCACACATTGTGCGTTAACATCATTACATTGTCTTGTATGTTTAATCTTGTCTATAGCAAGTTGTTTTTGCACTACACACAAGTTTTTTTTTTTTTGTTTTAAAAAATTTTTAAATGTTTTTAACACACTATTTTAATTGTTTTAAAGTTGATATATTATTACTGCCGAGATTTTGTGTTCACGATGCAAACGCTTAAGCAAGACTGATTCCGAATGTTATACTTTTTAGTTCTTCAATAGGTTTTTTATAACGTATTATGTTGTTATGACCGGTCACTTTCCTATTCCTACATCTTGTATATATCATCTTTTTATATGTACATCTTTTGTATATCACTTGTAAATACATAGCTATAATTAAGCTATGGTAACAGAACTTGCACAAAATCTGCTTGAAGAGGAGTACCTAAGTATAAAGCATCGTCTATATTTTTTTCTCTTTTGACGCACCTCTGTCTTGCTCTCAGGTTTTATGAATGCGTAGTGTGGCAGAAAAAAAACACCTATTTGGCCATTAATTTTAAATATGTACAACATCTTCCATATGCTGTGATTCTACGTATTTCTCTAGAACTTTAGTATACTGCTTTTTTAACTGTAGCAATTTATTGAAATTCTTTTCCATCCAATGGTATTGTGAAGGTGCCATGTTTTCTAATAGCCCAAAAATATTGTTCACAATAGGAATCACCTTCACACTCAACCACTTTTTTATTTCTGGCTTTTTTACTTCCCACAACTTTCTAAGTCCAGATTTACACTACGCAATTTTTAGCATTTTTTTTAATTCTCTTTTTGAATAGAGCGTAATGGATTATTTAAAAATAAACCTAAGCAATCGTTACATGCCCTCAAAATCAAGCAATACCATTTTGCTTAAGAAAAATTATACACCCTAGGTACCCAACTTTGGTGGCCTACCCAGAAGCCCTCCTTCATCTAAGGGGCCGACCGTTCGCAGGTTCACTCTTGAAACTCCCCTGCATTGCTTCTGTAAAATTTCATTAAGATGCCTTAATAGGGATACCGCATTCTGTCCAAAAGAAGTCGCTTTCCAACCACTGCACAATGGGGCATAATCAAAGTATTTTGGAAATAACTCAGCCATTTGTAAACGGCTGGGCCAATCGATCCAGAAATTTTTATTACCATAAGAGAGAAGCATTTGATCCTTAGTTTTAAAGATGGGTACCATACACTCTCCAGGGATGGTACTATGTGGTCTCAAATTTAGGTACCCCGCACCCTAAAATTTTTCTAATGCTTGGCAATTTTTCAATTTTTTCATTTTAAACTATACATAGTCATTAAGGCGAAGTCAATTCCTCCAAGCTGGTGCTTTAAGCTGCAAGCTTAGATTTAAAAAATTTTTTGATTTTTCGATATCCTGGTCAAATTTTTTCAACATATTGGATGCAATTTTCGCTAATTGCAATTTAAAATATTTTAGAAAAAATTTAAGAATCCATTGAATCCATTAGATATCTTGACTATAGAAACGTCATTCAGATCACATAGAAGTTTAGGATATTATTTTCTTTTTTGTGAACTAATACTACAAAGGAATCTGGTAGAATTAAGGCAGAAAATTATTAGGGCCACTATAACTCCAAAGTTAATGCTTTTGGTACTAAAAAAAATTTTGTGGTCAAGAAACGAAATCAGTACGCGAGAATAAAAATAAATTCAAAGTGAAGTATTTTACTTTAATGGATACAGTTGAGAATTCTCAATCCACAATGCATTAAGCAAAACTTATGATGATTAATGTTCGAAGTTTAAGAAAAAAGGGTTGACCGAAAACCTTTCTTCGGTTGCAAAGATAAAGAATTGCTAAAAAAAAAGAAAATTGGCGTGCCGAGGCAGTAAACGTCGCCAATATTTTTTCTAGCGCTTCTCCAAAACGATTTAAAATGAATTGGTAACAGCATACCTGCTCCGAAATCCCAGTCGAATTTTACAGAAAGAAAAACTAATAAGAACAAAATTTTGGGAAAGGTCCAATTTAAGGAAAGTAAAAATATTAAATATGCAATAAAATTTTTAGGAATTAGGCAAATCAAATAATACATTTTTCAACATTAGGATAAAGGAAATCCCCCAACTCCCAAAATTGGATTTTTTCGATCTTTTTCCCACATCATCCACATATGGACTAGGGCTATTAAATACTTTCAGCGACATTTTTTTTATTAATTAAAATTTTGATTATATAATTTATTGATAACATAAGTCATTATAATTAACTTACATTCAATAATTCATAATTTACATTCAATTTCTTAATCTAGCCCCGCGAAGCCATTCGGCTTGTCTGCAGGATGTAGGTAAAAAGATTATGACATTTTTATATAGGATTTCATTGTAATTCTCTATTCCAGTATGAGTCGGTCGTGTTGATTTACACATTAACCTGTGGCATTGTAGTATGTGTTTTTCTCCAAGAAGAAGTTATTTGCTTTTCTTTAGTCATGTGTACAATTATTGTGCCACAATCAGATGGGCTTTTACTAATTTATTTCTCCTATAAGGGTTCCGAATATTCATTAATTCTGTAGGTAATTCGTTTAGAATATTTGGTGGTTCCACTTTATACCTTCCTTGTGCACGACTTCGTGTATTATAGTTGTGGTAAATTGGTTTTAAGAATCTTGTATCGTTAAAGAATTCATTAACCAACGTTAGACTGTAAATGCTTTTAATATTTTTAACTTAGTTGCAATGTTGTTTCCTAAATGAGTTCTGTTATGTCAAATATGTCTCATTCCTGGATGTTACGATTAGGGTTAGTGTTATTGTTTACTCTTGTTCTGTAGTTAATATTTATGTAGTTATTAGTTGTATTGTTATTTAAGGAATCGAAATTTATGTTTGCATTGTTAGTGTTTAAAGTGTTGTTAGTATTTCTGCACACGTTATTGTTTATTATGTTGTTAATAATTATGTTTGTAGAAGTATTGGTGTTTGCGTTGTTGATGAACCCGTTATTGCTATAATTTGCGCTCCTGACGGGATAGTTGATGGTTATGCTAGTATTGTGTAGGTTTGTGTTGTTTCCATAGGTATTTAAGTTGTTGTTGTTAGCTTCGTTATTGTTCAAGTTCACGTTATTGTTGACGTTTGTGTTGCCACCATCTGTGTTATATATCAAATTGTATTGTAATTGTTGAATACTTCTTATTTGGGTTTTCCACAATATTTTTAGTATTTGGTTTTGGCTCTGCTGTAGACTTCTGCAATAGGTAGAACTACCCCAAGCTGTGATGCCGTGTCTCAGATATGATTTATGTATTCTCTCTGTTGCTCTCTGCGATAATGCACTTTAACCCATTGGATGAGAGCACTTCTGTATATCTAGTTGTTGTGATATTTTGAGTTTTAATATCAATGTTAGTATCGCCAATAACAATAACGTCCTGTTTGTTTTTAATGTTGTTCAATGCTTCATCGAGTTCTATTTTAAATTTATTTATATTCTTATTTGCTTTATTTTTGTTGGTTATGTGCATATGGATACTTTCCCCCTCCTCTTCCATCTTTATTCAAAAAATATGAGTTAAAACCTTTGATAGTGTAAATATCATTTCCGTCATCATTAATATTTGTTTCAACGAGGAATATGAAGTTAGCTTTGCTTATAATGTTGTGTGTGGTAGCTAAGAACGTTGTGAAGTTTACGCGGATTGACATGATTGACATGGGCTAACTTAGAAAGGATTTGTTTATTTAAGTAAAATTTTCTTGTGTTTCTACCTGTGTTTTATTCATAATTAAATTAAAAATATAAAAGAGATAATTAAAAATACAAAGTGTATAATTGACTACAGAAATAAGCTCAATATCAGCGGCATTGTTTATTAAGATCGGTTTTGATGTTTCTTTTTTTTCAACGTAAATATTTCCGTTTTAAACCCACGTGAATTTCCAATTTAATTTCTTGGCTTTTGTTTTCGTTTGCCAAAGAAGACGACGCACAGTAGCTGAAAATCGTTTTTCGTTGGCCAAAAGTAAATTTTTTTTTCGTCACCGATTTTTAAAATTTTTACGTCATTTTGTAGTTAATATATCCAAATTAAGGTAGCCAAAAAATTATGTTAAAATATTGATAATTGTGGGCGTGTCATGCTGTCAAACTCAACTTTTTTTTTAATTTCAGAAAAAGGTGTTTTTCTTTGGTTTTTTACCAAAATTAAATGGTTACTACTCGCAAGCTATCATCGATAATGGTCTGCGGTTTTTTTTATAATGTTGGTAGGATTATTGTCTTTAGTTGTTGTAAGTAGGCACAGCTCTAGCGTTTAATATTAGGGGCGTTATGAAATATTTATGAAACTACTATATTTTCCTCAAATTTAAACTTTAGTGGAATAGAACTTCTAGGGAACAAAAGGGAACAAGAAACGTATACAACCACGAGAAAGGTGAAAGTGTCCTCTTTAAGGCTATATATACTTTTGCACCCGCCACGAGCCGCCTGTAGAACACCTTTTTCATTTTAATGAAATTACTCGAAAAAAATTCATATACAATGGTGTATTAAATTTTCATTTTTGCCTGAAAGTTTATTTTTTTTTAGTTTAGGCTACGTATAACTAAAAAAAATAAATATAATACCTTCGAAAGGGTTTAATGGCTTTGTTTTGATCAGAAAAAATATAATTATCACAATGGGCTCTACAGGAAGCATATGATCTCTTTCTAAATTTACCTGTTATCAAATGTTAGGGTCAACCAAAGTCATAAACAATTTTATAACAATAATTGCGACATTAAACCACTAAAGTTAAAAAACAACCCCATATTGACTCATGAGTGCAGTTTTGTTCAATTTAAGCGCTACCTGCTATGAAATTAAAGATCAGTGTGTGAAGAACATGTATCTAAAAATTTATAAAAGTACGGATTCGTTAAGGGATTACTCAGTAATAACTTAATCCTTTAAGTGTACGGATAAAACATAACAAACGCAAATAAAAATATTCAGAAGAAAATGGAGAGCTTCAGTTATAAAGAACTGGCCGAAGTGTATTTTAGAAACAAAAATCAGGAAGATGTTCTTAGTTAGGTTAAAATAAAATTAAACTTAAATTCGTGTAGCACCAAAATGCAAGAGCAATTATAGAATTTCGTCAAAGCACTAAAAAACGCTACAAAGAAGTTATGTACAGTAAACAAAAATTTTATATAAAAAGTGCAAAGTGGTTAGAAGGTCAACTTACTGTCGCTGCAGAAACAGCAAAGCAAGATAAGGCTGGAAGACCATGCAAATCATTAGTGGATAATTGCAGCGATAGATCTAAGAGGCGGAAGCTTAAAGATATTAACGATGCCTTTGGTTCTACAAATATAAAAGAATCTTTCCTACATCAATTACGATCACAAAACCAATTTACAAAAGTGGATATCATTGAAAAAGTTGTTAAAGTTAGTCCACCGAGAACAAAACGGATTCTTAAAAGTATACCAACTCCGAATGATGCAATACAGTACACAAATGAGGAGGCATTAGCATTATTTCTGGATTTGAAATTAACAAAACAGCAATATATTAAACTCAGACAGTATGCGATTGAAAAAGGCTCAAATATATATCCAGCATATCATCACATAACCGCAGCTAAAATGGACTGTTTGCCATCAAAGGACACTATTACAATCACACAAATTTCGGCAGAGGTACAACCACAATCTCTACTTGATCACACAGCCGAACGCTTGCTGCAATCAATAACAGGAAATGAGTTTAAGAAATACGGAAACACAAAGTTAATTCTTTTTTGTAAATGGGGATGTGATGGTTCTTCGGGACAAAAACAATATAAACAAGCTGTATGTGAAAATATTTCTGACCCAGATATGTTCATGGTATCATTTGTACCATTGCGATTGAAAAAGATTTTGGAAGATTCAGAGCCTTCGACTAGTACAACGCAAACAATGGATATTTGGAAAAATGTGACACCATCTTCTACGAAATACTGCAGGCCAATCAAATTTCAATTCAAAAAAGAAACAAATGATGTTATTAATAAGGAAATTAGTGATATCAAGGCCCAAATTACAACACTACAGCCATTACAATTACAGTTAGATGGGCAGCAAATTGAAGTAAGCTACCAGTTAGTCCTGACAATGATAGATGGAAAAGTGGATCAGGCTTTGACTAACACGAAGGCTGCATCCAGCTGCATTATATGCCAAGCAACATCAACCCAATTAAACCAAGTCCCAGTAAAATCATTAGATAATACCGATGCATATGAATTTGGATTATCACCACTACACGCAAGAATACGACTTATGGAACACATACTAAAAATCAGTTATGATTTGGATTTCGGGTCGTCAGGATGAATAAGAAACAACGAGACCAACAAAGAGTTAAGAAGTTCAAAAAAGAAACATGTTCAAGATGAATATCGCAAACGTGGACTGATTATAGATCAGCCAAAACAAGGGTCAGGCAATACAAATGATGGCAATACCGCAAGAAGATTCTTTTCAGATCCAGAAACAGCATCTGAAATAACAGGAGTGGATTTTAACCTTATTTTCAGATTTAAAATAATACTAGAAGTACTTGCGTGCAATGAAGAAATTGACTGTAGAAAATTTGGAGATTATGCTAAGGAAACTGCAAAAATATATACAACTAACTACCCATGGAGAAATATGTCTGCAACAGTTCACAAAATCCTTTATCATGTTGAAGATGTCATTAAATATCATTTGGTGCCACTTGGAGATCTATCAGAGGAGGCTCAGGAAAAAAAGGAACAAGGATTACATATTTTATAGAGAGCACAATACTAGGAATTCAACAAATGAAGATCTATTTAATATATTATTGGCAACGTCAGATCCGTTTATATCCAGTATTTGAAATCAATGGAAAGTGGACCATCGGGATTTAGATGAAGAAGCCAAAAAACTGCTAAAGAACAGAAATTGCACAGAACAAAATATGGAATATTTGCAATTGATATTTAAGTCAAACGAATAAAAATTATAATTGCCTTTCATTATTCTTTAAGTACGGAAAACATTGTATTAGTAAAAAATAAGTTAAAACGTTATATTCGACCGAGTCGAATCGTAAATACCTTCCAACTATATAGGATGATGGAGGGGTAAGGGGGTGGTGAGGTTAAGGTAGCGTAGAAGATCAAATTATATTTTCTTGTTGCTTAACCAAGAAAAAAAATATTTTTTTTTTTGGTGAGGTGAAGGTAGCGCAGAAGATCCGATTTTCCATTCGTCATGAAAGTTTAAAAATTAATTTTTTTATGCAATCTAGGCTTAGGTAATACAATTTGTTAATTATTGACACTATTTTTCATATAATATGCTATATAAACGCCCACAAAAAGGGGCCGGGGTTTAAAAATAAATTTTTATGATTTTCTGGCTCCAGGGTAAAGACCTTGAACCTTCTTTGACATAAAAATGTTTCATTTGCTTAACAAATTTACAAAAAAACTTGTAAAAATGTGTAGTTTTTCAGGGGTTGGTTTAGTTCTTCTTAGGGGAATTTTTTCCCCCTGGTCCGACTTGGCCCATTTACGAACTTAGCCTGCCCTATCCTTCAAGATATATATGTACCAAATTTCAAGGGTCTAGCTCTTTTCGTTTAGACTGAATCGTGTTCATACAGACAGGCGAATGGACGGATGGCCGGACGGACGTATGAACAGACGGACATAGCTATATCGTCTTAGATTTCATCACTGATCAAGAATATATATACTTTTTTGGATCTTAGAGGGATATTTTACTATGTTACACACAGAATAAACCCATATTTCACTCTGAAAGTTAAAAAAATTAAAATGTTCAACTTTGACCTCGAATTCCTTAAAAAGTCCTCAATCAATTTTAATGTAATTGAAACTGAATCAAGCTGAACTAAATATCTATCCATTAAAAAAAAAATATTTCAATATTTTGATCGGTTCAAAAGTTACAGAATTTTGGCCAACGAAAAACGATTTTCAGCCACTGTGCGACGTTTGTGCATTGATAACTGATTATTTATATATATGAAATTGTTGTTGCTACTTTCTTCATTATTTATTATACGAGATTTGATTCTATAACGTTTTATTTTGTTCATTACTTCTTTTTTCTTATTAAGAGAAGCGAACTCTATTATGACTTTCTTGGACTTTTTCAGACGATAAGAGTTGCTTATGTCGCTATCGCTAATTTTTACGTTTACCGTGGAGGCTATTGTTTTTACAATTTCAGTGGGCAGAAGATTTTCATTGGTAGCGTTTGTAATTTCAATATTTTTGCTTAAAAGCTGTTGCTCTAAATTATTTAAACGGTCATCCGTTTCTTTCATTTGCTTGTCTTTCTCTTTATTGCTTTCATAGAGTTCTTTAACTTGAAGAGTAAGGTTTTTTAGGGTGCTAGTTATTGTGTTTAATGCTGTTTGGAGGTTTGTAGTCATATGTTTATTGCTTTGATTTATGCTAGCAGACAATTCTTGAATTGTTGTTTTAATATCTTTTATGCCAGTTTTGACCAATATATCATCTTTCTTTAAGCCTGTAACATCGGATTTTACCATAAAAACGCTATTATTTATATCATTTAACGACAAAGATTCTTTAAATCGTTTCGTATCGTTCTTTCCACAATCGTCTTCTCGTTGTTGCTTTTGTTGCTGATTCTGTATGGAATTATCTTCTATTATAACATGATATGCATTACTGCTGCTAGTTGAGGCCTTTCATGGTCTGCATTTCTGGCATCTCCAGTTAACTCTTCGCTCAAAGTTCATGTTCTCGTATGTTTTTTCAGATAAAGAGCAACACGAAGAAAAATGTTAATTTGCAAAAGAAACACTTCACAAATTTTGTTGGTAATTCTTTGTTACACTGATCACAGAGATTCACTTTTGTTATTTTATGTATTTTGTTTACAAAAGGAAGTTTTACTTTGAAATAATTTATTTTTCTCTTAAATTTTATATTTTTAGTTAGGGACTTTGAGAATTTTATTTCCACTTGTGATATTACACTTTCTATAAAATGGAATGTATATTTTTTAATTTTACTAGGTGGCTTATTAACATTTGTGTTTCCAAAGTTTTTCAAGAGCAAAATAAAATATAAACCGTTCACAATGAAATCTTATGCAATTCGGAGTATATATAGCTTTTTTATAGTAGTCTTTTTTCCGATCCCTGCTTTGGGAGCTTAGAACATATAGGATAAAGTAAAAAGTTCAAATTGAAGGAAATCCGTCTTCTACCGGGATAATCAAAATTATACGAAATTCGGTGCAAACATAGTTAGCTTGAACACAAAAAAAAAATTATATATTCCTTAGGAAAATTTTTCTCCATCAAAAAATAAGATTGACGAACCTTTTTAGGTTAAAACACACAAAAATACAATAATTTTAGAACTTTTAAGTAGAAAACTGTATAAGTTTTAAGACAGAAAATATATAATTTACAAAATATTTTAAAATTTTTCTGCCAGCGTCTAATTTTTCTTGTTTTCTTTGCAAAATGTCCGCGTACATTTGAAAAATAATTTTTCTTAATAAAAGTTAAATTAAAAATGAACCAAAGCCGAAAAAGAAAAATTTTAATTGATTTATGATGATCACCGGTTCAACCCCTGGCTGGGACTAAAATTAAAAAAATAATTTTAAAATTTGCTTAAAATTGTATCCAATATTTCGAAAAAACTTTACCAGGGTATTAAAATATCGAATATTTTAATTCTAAAATTCTTATGACTGGATAATTTTAAAACATAAACATGCTTATTAAGGTACCATTTTATAGATTTTACTAGGGCTTTAAGACCATGTATATTTGCATAAAATCAGACGAAAATTGAATAAATACTAAGCAGTAGAAAAGTTCTCAGGTGCGGGGTACCTAACTTTAAGGCCACATACCGCCATCCCTAGGAAATGGATAGTACCCAGCTTTAAAACGTAAGCTCAGATGCTCATCTGCTATGCTTATAATCATTGATCAATCAGCGTAACCCTTTACAAATGGCTGAGTTATTTCCAAAATATTTTGATTCTGCTGAATTTTTAGCGTTGGCGGAGGAAGTCTTATCAAACTGAAATTCTTATGCAGAATTCTAACGGTGGACATTTTGATTCAAAACGTTTGGGAGATAGACAATTATCACAGAATTTTATTCTGTCATTTGCATTAAGGGACTTAAAATAGTAGCAAGATTTAAGCAAATAATTTTGTTTGCATTTTTTGTAACTAAATTTTGAAAATTATACACTCGATTCGTTTTTAAGGTTTATGTTCGGCTGGTGAGAATTTTGCTTAGTTGTTGCAAAGTAAGCAAAGTCTTGCGGTTTCCCAGGAATGCATAGACTCATCAAGCAACTTAGAACAATACAAATAAATTATATTTGATGGAAATTCAATGCATCTACGTTAAATAGTTTTAAAGCTTATATACTTTTATTTACTAAGCTTTGCATGTGCCAAGTCACCTTCAGTTATTCTTATGGTATGGACGGCATTTGAAATAACTACTTTATATATGCATACGCTAAAACTTTAACATTTTTATAATGGTCTTTTAAGGCTTCCCACTAAGGCTTTTCCACTAAATCTACATCTTGTTTAAAATGCTTCCCCTTTAATTTGCTGCGCAAATTAAGTATGTAGTTATTTCAGCTTCAGCCATATCACTTTTGTTTACGCAGACAGCCTGAAAATATGCCTCTTAAGGATCATCAAAGTGGCCATAAAAATTATGTATACCATAGTGTGGTAGCCTTAACCTGAAAATATTTTTATTTGAACTTGTTCAACCTTCAGTTTTTTCCCTTATTAAATAAGTTATTCCAGACTTTATATCAGATTGTATAGACATGTCATCTTTAAAGTCTTCAGTTGAACCTATATCTTTATCCATTATGTACTTATCACACGATTCTTTTAACTTTTCCTATATTTTCTTTATCTCAAGTAGGGGCAATTATTACTTTTCATTTGCAATAGAGCTATAATTACCACAATAATTTCTTAATGATGAAGATCTAACTTACATCTTTTTTTTTTAAAGCCGTATCTTACTTTTACTCATCTTTATCATCTTGATCATTTAAAAATATTAGTACGGTATTTGATACTATGCAGCAGCTAAGGTATAAGAGACACCTTTGATTGCCTTGCAATTACAGTCACTCAATTGGCATGCAAAGGAATAAGGGATTAATTAAAGGTGATTTCAATGCATACGAGGGTTAGGAACGATTTTGCTCACTTTTTTTCCTTTAGTTTTCCTTCAAATTATTAATTTCCGGCTAAGTTGGTATAATTGTAGGTTAATTATTTCAAATAATTAAAGATAAATATAATTCATGTTTATTTGAAGATGTATGAAAGATAAGTTTTTATATATAATTTTAAGGTTAATTAATTATGGTAAGTAAAATTCACGTTGATTTAAAGATGGGCTTAAGTCAAGTAACTAATTATGATTTTCTAGCTTAATAGGAAACTTCGGTTTTGGACGAAAACCGTTCTATTTAAAATTCAACATTATAGTTTAGTGCTGACAAAGTCTTCTCATGAGGCAACATTTTGTGGCATTGCAGTGCTTTAACTAACATTAATTATGTTAATAATAAATAATAAATATTAATTCATACAAATTTATAATGATTTATAAACTAAAAGTACGGTCACACTTGACAAACATTTGCCCGAAATCGTTAAATATTTGCTTGCCGTAGTCATACCACAAAATATTTATTAGGAGGAAACAACACCACAGCTGATTTTGGATAAATTTAATTATTTTCCAGCAAACAAAAATGCTTCTAATGTGAACATAGTGTGACCGCTCGACAAAAATATTTGACTCATTTTTAGGCAAAACATATTTGTTCTTACAAAATATTTGTAAGAAAAAAACACAGGCAAACAACAGCTGCATCATCAATGTTGTTAAGTATTTAAACTAAATAATTAAGTTTCGGGAAAAATCGCGTAAAATTACAAATAATAGTAATATTGAAATGCAATTTTTAAAAGAAAAGGTAAATGAAAACTTAAAGGAAACGCATATTTTTCTAGTTATATATAATTAAAGTTTTTATATATAGTTTGGTATATTTCGACATTTTCGCCTTAGAATGGACCACGTTTTCAAAATTTTACGTAAAAAAATTGCTGCATTCCACGTTATAGTTTTTAAAAACCTCGGTAAGATACAAACAGTTTATTTTTTGACCTCCCGAAATCGGAAATATAATATTAAAAAAATTAGTTTTTTAAAAACTGGAGGACTTTATGTCCCAATTTAAATTTTGCCATATTCATAAAAACGTTAAAATAACTTTGAAATGTGTTTTGTAACAAATTTATGTTTTATAAATTTGTTTGATAAATATTGGTTTTAAATAGAGTCCCTGCAAATTACATTAATATTAAGAAAAAAGTTTTTTTTACAACAAAAATTTCCTGGTCGACAATAGATAACTTTTTTTCGAAACATATATTACGCTTAGTATAATATCCTTTATTACACATATATATTATATAAAATTTTGGGGATATATTACTCGAAAATAAGAGTTCCAAAAGTAACTCTTGTTTTTATTTTGAAATGCTATGCTAGACTAGACTGAAACAAAATTTTCCTTACTTCTACCGATGACAAGTAATCCTGTAAGAAGCTATTAGTTCGGAAATTATAAAGATTTGTAGTTATAAACTATATGTTGTTATATTTCTGAACACAAAGCTCTGATTATAGTGAAATGTATTTATGTTGTTTCAAAATTCTTATTAATGAGATTAAATAAGACCAGCCACGTGCTTTGACATTAATAATCAATATCGATTAGTTTACATTACATAACCTAGAATTTAACACGCTTAAATTTAACTAACCCAAGATATACATTCCAATAGTTCAACTTTGAATTAAATTTATAAATCATTTAAACTGCATAAAGCGCCGAAAAAAGTCGGCTGTATGCAGAACAAAATCAAGCATCACCCGTAGCGTGAGAACAAAGCTAAGAATCCGTAGCCTACTCCACGACACTCTTAACAGTGCTTAATAACTTTAGTGATAATCCATTTTAAACACCTAAATTTGTCTTCCAAAACTTTCTATTTGCAATAAAAAGAAATGTGTTCCATAAGTCCTAAGCTAAACATTAGTTTTACATCTGAATATGAACCGAATTTTTCATTAATACATATAAATACGTTTAATTGTAAGTAATT
The DNA here is from genome assembly GCA_937654795.1 of Cistogaster globosa. Lineage (NCBI taxonomy): Eukaryota > Metazoa > Arthropoda > Insecta > Diptera > Tachinidae > Cistogaster > Cistogaster globosa. The sequence continues at coordinate 39,446,852 of OW569407.1, forward strand.
ACGCAAAAGTTTTTAAAAACCCCGGCGAGATTCAAGTTTTTTTCTTTTATCTTTCGAAATTGGAAATTGTCTTAATTAAAATGTTGTATATATATTGCCATATTCATACATAAAAAAACATTGCAAATATGTCATAAAATACATTTTAAAACTATTTTAGTACTTTCTGAACACAGTTTGATTCTTTTTTAAATTGGCTTTTTATTTAAACGATTTAAAAAATATTATTTGTCTACACTTATATAAAATAAACAAATCAACAGCTGTAGATTGAAAACTATAAATGCATAATACAATTTTTTATTTAGAAGTGGAATCTAATTCCCATTTAGGTTTTTCCTTTTATTGTTCTCTTCCTGTCAACAACTATTAGTGCTTATTTATAGCATGAAAGATGAAAAATTTCACATTTTTGCATGGCTTTGTTTACTTGTGACTTTCATACGTGGGATTTATTCATTATAAATTTTCTTCTAACATTGCCATTATGTACAACAACTATTTTGATTGTAATCTGTATACATTATAATTATAAATATAAATATAATTCCAGCCTCAATTACTTCACTTATTTTTATAGTTTATTGCCATCAGCGGTGGATATTTTCTTTTTATATCAAAATCTGGAATTTTACTTTTCGTGTATAATATAGGAAAAGAATCAGAGCTTAATTTGGTACTTTAAAAAGGAAGCGCATAAAGTTTTCAACTTATATTGTACTGCAAATAAAAACTTAATAGGAGCAATCATTTTTTACCATTTGTTATTAGTTTTTTAACAATTCAATAATACTTTAAATATTTTCTTTGCAATTATTTCGTGATAATGCTGAAGAAATTAAATGCCAATGAAGGCATCCCATCTATAATAGTTTCAAGATAAATAAATTTATGTTTTTTTACAGTTGGATCAAATATATTTTTAAGGCAAATATTTATTTTAGTGGGACTACACATCAAACATGTTCGCCCATATTTTATGTCATTATTTTATAACTGTTTGAACAAACAAAAATAAGCAAATAAATGTGCGTGGTGTGACCACAAAACAAGTTTTGTGATGTTTTCAAAAAATTTTGGGCAAACAAGAGCAAACAAATTTGAGGCAAATGTTTGCCAAATGTGACCGTACCTTAAGTGTTCATGAAAAAGATAAATTTTAATTTTGTGTACAAGTAAATTGCTTACCGTAGATTGCTCTGTTGTGTAGTACTGTGCACCTTTTTCTCTTGCATAAAAGAAAACCTATTTCATTCTTATTTTATTTACTGTTTTGTATTTAGAATAAAAAATTTCGAAAAAAAATCTTCATTAGAAAAAGCAGATATTAAAAGCTATTTCTGGAAAGCGCGGGTAAGGGACAAGAGCTAAAATGTTCTGTGAACGCAGCCTAAAACTTAAGAGAGCACAATGCTATATTTATAAACATGAAGAGATTCATACTTACATGCGGATACAAGGGTGTGTGTATGTTGATAAGATTTGTTTTGTTGAAGAGAAAAAATACACATTTAACATATACACAAGTACATAATTACATGCCTTCATACAAATGAAAAAGAAAGTGCTTGTTAAAATGTTATAACGGAATTCTATTTTTCCTATATATTTCCAAATTTTTTGTAAAGGCCCAACTATAATGTGCATAAGCTAGCTTGAGCTTATGTCAAAAACCCAACGAAAAGCCTGTAAGATGCTTAGGAAATTCTTTAAAGAATTTTATGTGGCTACAATGTACTTATATAAATTTAAAAACTAATTTGCCACAGTTGCACATTTATGTTTAAATCGTACTTTCCTAAAAATATATTTTTTTTAAATAAATAAAATTTTTATAGAAAAAGGCATCGAAATAATATATCATATATATTTAAAAACATTGATCTAAATAAATATATTTTCTTTCACTAGTTTTCATTAAAATTCGATAAAAAATCGCATGTTTTTTTTTTTTGTTTATGTATTATTGGCCAAAATTACGAAAAGATGCAACGGTGTGCATGTAGAATTAAGCATTAATTAGTAAGCTTTTAACGAGACAGATAAGTTTGAAGTTTTTAATTTTTTCTTTTTTTATCATTTAAAATGAATAAAATACATTAAAAAATAAATTTTATTTCGAATTTTTATAATAAAACCCGTCCTTTTTTTTCATATAAACACTTTTTTCTACATTTTCTATTATATAAAAAAAATCATTTTTATTATTGCTCTCCATTGCAATTTATTCTTTATCAATTTATGTATGTAGCAGCTGTTTCTGTACGGAATGTGCGATCAGTTTCGTACATTGCATAAGCAAATGACATTTGACGAAACTTGACGAAAAGTTCTCTCAAGTACATTATAGTTTACCACATTTGATTTATATGTATTTGCACAGTTGTATAAGTTGGCATAAGCTAGTATATGCACATTATAGTTGGGCCTTAAGATTTACTTAAAAACTAAACATGTTTGACCGCTTTCGTAATTGTTGTAAATACTGACTACTAAAGTTAATATCAAAAATTTAGTTGTGTAACAGAGTTTTAATTCCTTGTATAACTTTCCGCCAGTGATGTTAACATTCCAACCCCCCCGTAAATTCTTTCTATTAGGAGGACTTCTTAAATTTCATAACTCTCAACTTCACTGCTGGGCGACGCATCAAACAAATTGACGTTCTAACATCTGTTGTGCGAATGTTACCATCCTTTCCTATAAACGCCTGGTTTATCCTTCCCTTCTTCCACTGGCTTCTAGGTCGGTTTTGGTGAAGAGTAAGTTTAATATTCCCTACTTGCAAAGGATCAATGTTTTCCCTCCATTTTGGACATTTAAACACAGTCTATTCTTCAAATTCTGGGAGATACGCCATTTTTTTCGCAAACGCAAGTTCTCATCAGGGCTGGTTGTCTGTGTGAAATTTTAACTATCTTTGAGAAAGTGGTTTAGTGTTAAAGTCTTCTCGGAGTCAGGATCAATTTGTATATGAGTCAAGGCCCGGTTATTGATAATATATTCAGTTTCTAAGCGCGGGGCCTTCCCCTACAAATTTTGTGCGGCAATCACGTATCCCACTAATCTTTCTTAACATCCACCTGCATGGAGATCTGCGCTCCAATGAAATTCGTTCCGTTATCGCTCCTGATACGGGCAGGTACGCCTTTTCTATTGACGAAGTTTCTTATACACAGCAAAAATGAATCTGTAGACAGGTCAACAGTGATTTCCAAATGCAACGACCTGGTTCCCAAATAAGCAAAAATCGCAATCCATCCTTTCTAACCTGACGTAACTGAAAGGACGACAATTAGGAGTCACGTAGTAACCAGGCAATTGTCCCATTAGTTGTGGGACAGTTTTGGCAGAATCGATGATACAAATGGAACATTCCTTCCTAAGCGACCGCAACACGTATCGAATACATGGAACCAGAATTTTTGTCTCACCAGCATTGTCATTTTTGTGGTGTATCTTCCTATAAAATTAAGCGATGATCATTGAAGTAACAGGTTCTTTTGTTGCCATAATAACAGGGTTCCCAGCCGTTTTACGCAAATAATATGCATTTTGAATTCGACCATTTACCATTTTACAGCATATTATTGTCCAGGTATGCTGTTAGCTGATAGATACTAAGCGACTTTGGAAATACATTTCTTTTTATGAAGTACGATCTTTCGTCCCTAAAAACTTCTATTTAAACTTGTCGACAAATCAATATCTCCCTGTCGTTTATCTTAGATGCCATCAATTCAGTTATTAATTTAAATCTTCTTATTCTTATATTAATAAAGCGCAAAATCTAGGCAGCACATTATTTCATCCTCAAAAAGTCTGAAAATCGTTCATACGTTAAAGTCTGAAAATCGTTCATACCTAAGAACCGGTTCCATCGTAATGTTAAGTATCAACACTCCATCGACATGCTCTTCTTCACTACTTTGACTGTCTTCAGTACCAGGGAAACCAGATTCATTTATGGTGCGTGCTTTCTTTTTGTCATTGTGTAAAGCTATGGCTCTTACGAAGAGAGGAAAAACATACATGAAACCCTTTAACTTTACACAGATTTCAGAAAAGTACATTCATTGTACAAAATTCTTGTACATAAATGGAAAACACACAACTAAAACCAACCCGTACATATTTTACTTTTCATACCAATTAACTACGTTTCCAAATTTTAAAATTTTCCGTACACACCCACGAATGTACTTAATTAAAATATTTACTTGCGTACACGTACGTGAATGTACGACTGTAGCTATTTTTCGTGTACTTGTACGGCCAAAAAAAAATACATAAAGGATAGAGAAGTTTGAGTGTACTTTATTTTCAGTACGTGTACGGAAAAAAAGTATATGAAAAAATGAAAATAAATTCGTGGACGGAAAAAATGTACATGCAAAATAAAAATAACTTCGTGTACGGACGGAAAAAAGTACATGTACTATAGACAACAAATTATCTATTAAATGCAAATAAAAAAAAAATTTAGCTTAAAAAATTTATTTATATTTATATAATACTTTATTTATTTTATGAATAATATATGTTCATATAGGCATTTCTTTTTTTCGGACAAAATTAAAATCTGTTTACTCACTGTTTTTTATTTTAAGGTTTGAACAGTCGAGCAAGTTAAAATTTAATTAAGTTAATAAAATATGTATAAGAAATATACTTTTTTGATAGCTCAGATCTTAACTTGGTCAAGACCGTAGCAAGTGCACTAAGTGCACGTTCTACAGATACTTGTGTTGCAATGTTCCAGTACGTTAATGTCAAAAGGTTGCATTGGTTTTTCACATAAAGCAAGTAGTTCGGTTTTAATATAATGTATTAGAAATAGACTTTTTTGATAGCTTAGATCTTAACTCGGTCAAGACTGTAGCAAGTGCACTAAATCACGTTCTACAGATGCTTGTGTTGCAGGTATAGCAAGTACCACTTCGGCAAGCTGGCTTAATTTTGAATTGTGTTGAAAATTTCGTTTCCAATATTCCAGTACGTTCATATTAAAAGATTGCATTGGTTTTTCACATAAAGCAAGTAGTTCGGTTTTAATGTTTAATTGTGATAATTTTAATTTTGTGTTGTTAAATGCGATGTATTTAGGAGTAGATGGACATATTGTACTATTTTAGAGTGTGCAGCACCTGACGAAGTTGGAGTATTATCTCACGAAATAGAACATTCAACATTTTCTTCTTGAGAAGATGTCAAATATAAATATAATAACATTTATTATTGTTATTATTATTGGTTTTTTTAGTTAAAATTTAAGCCTACCAGTACAGTTTGTTTTTGATCATTGGTAAGCAGTGGTGTTCCTTGAAATAAAATGCAGCGACAAAGGCTTTGTGTTCAAGAAGTTTATGTTTACTTATTACCAATGGTTGACGCAAAGCCTCTGCAAACGGGTTTGTTTGGATCATATCTTGCATATGTAACTCGCATTCCAGCCAGTCGCGAAAAAAATCCCCAAGAATATATTGCTCTTTTTGCATATGCGTTGTGCATTTAGCCAATGGCTTAAATGCAGTATCAAAACTTTCTACAAATATCCAATTGACAGACATATTTGTAGATCCGTCGAGTTCATTAATACATTCTTTGATACCTAATATTGAAATAATCATGTCATATGTAGAATTCCGTCTAGTCGTATTATCCAGACATGGAAGGCTAATATCCTGATTTCCTCTTCTTAGTATAGTTCGGATGTTTTTAGCAATATCTCGCACATCCTTGATTTCTGCTTCCAAAGTTCTAATCACATCATATGCCGCTAGCTGTATCGCGCTGCATGTATGCGCTGCACAACGAAGCAATAAAATACTGAGGAAAGTTGCTTTTCAATTGCGTAATATGTTTTTGTATTGTCTATTTCAACATCTTCCGCCGTCGTTAATATATCATCTTGCAATTCCTGTAATATCTTTGAAGCTTTTACTACGTTGGCGCCATTGTCGGTAGTGTTGGAATAAATTTGCTTTATGTCGATGTTATATTCCTCAAGACATTTCAATATTTCCTCTTTCAAATATTGAGCTGTGTTTTTTTTTATTTAACTGAATCATACCTGTGTGCAAAATTTATTTATAGTAAAAACATAAGTACAAAACGAAACTTTATTAAATTAAACTTACCTATGGTGTTTACAAATTTTAAAATCATGTATGTATATATTGTATGTTTACTCCCAAAATATGCTTGTCTTGCCGACTGGCGACATCAATTTTTAAGCAAACTATTTTATTTTCAACTATCTTCGCTACAGCCCTTTTTATTTCTTGACTAGTATCATCAAGAATATTTGAAATATTTTTGAAGTTGAAGGTGATTTCAAATTTTTCCTCGTAGGGCTGTATAATTTTTTTTAAGATTTGCATTATTTTCTGCACTTAGTTCTTTTTTGCAGGTTTCAACGAGACACATAAATTTTTTTGTTTCTTCAATAAAAATTGCGAATTTTTTAAAACAAAACTTTTTTCGTCTTGTTGCTTTTTACAGGTCAAAATAATAAAACTTTAAACCAGGATAAATATTTGCACACTGAACATGAATAAATATTTGCTTTATTATATAAGTTAACGAACCTGTCGATATACTTTTTTCGTTGACTGTTTTGAATGTTTAATATTTTGATTATACTTTGTTGCTAAGTCGATTTTTTTATTGAATAATTGTTACTTCTAGTAATTGTAAGAACTTAAGTAAATGAAATCCGTTACAGTACTCTTTAAAGTTAAAACTCCAATGTACTCTCCAAATGTTTTTTTTTTTTTACTCATTCGTATAATCATGCTCAGCCTAATTATTATTTTGGGTAATTGTAAAAAAATAAGTAAATGTAAACCGTTACAGTACTGAGCTTCATTCATTCATAAAAATAGAATACTTATTCATTAATAATTCTGATCTTGATTGAATTGCTCCTACGTTTAGTAAAAATATTCCTTAAACTTAAAAATGAAAACTTGGAAATAAAAAATGAAAAAAATGTTAAATCCTTAAATAAATCAGTTTAAAGTTGAAAATTTTAAAAGTCGAAAAGGACATTTGAAAAATAAAAAGAATAATAAACTGCTAAAATTAGATACTAAAAAGTGTAATAAGAAGTAAAAAATTAGATTAAATTAATTTTAAAACGAAATGTCTGTTTAATGAAATTTCTGCATAGTAGAATCAAAATTATTTTAAATTTCAAAAATTTTATAACATTTAAACAAAAACTATAAGATGACATTAAAATTTAATGGAGCTTAATTCGGATGTGAAATATTTAAAATTTTACATAGTAGAAAAGAATATTAAAATATTAAAAACGAAAAAATAAAAACTGAATATTTTCATGAGAGCTAAATTGGATGTAAAATATTTAAAATTCTATTAAAAACGAAAAAATTATAAACTGAATAATTTCATAAGTAAAGATCATTAACTAAGAACTCTCTTTAAAACAAAAATTAATAAATAGACAATTATTTAAGTGTTTTTCCAAAAAGTAACAGAAAGTTTAAGCTTAATAAATAAACGAATAAGACAGAAAATAAAGGTCAATGGAACGATTAAAATAAAAAATAATTTGAACTATAAAATTTAATTAAAATAAAAATACAATATCTCAAAAAATATAGAAATATTTTTGTAAACTAAGAACTTACTCTTATTTTAAATAAAATAAAATCAATTCAAAATTAAAGCTGTTTTACTTCACTTGGAAATAAATGTGATTATTAATTGGCGCCCAACAAGGTAACCCATGCTTCGGATTTTTAAGAGTCTTACAACGGTAAATTGCTGATGCTTGATAAACACTTTGATTTATATAAAAATTATGACGGAATAAGCATTTGAAGCAGCAGAATTTCCATCATTAACTTTAAACCAGCTTAAGCAGAAAATTTGTGCCGAAAATATTAAGGTACAATTTATGTAATTTAAAATTGTTGATATATTAAAAGGTATTTAAAAATTTCGCCTGTATTATTTATTTTAAATGAAGTATTAAAATTGAGATATTATCATAAGCATGTTAAATTTTTTTTGTAATGCGAATGCAGTTATGAGTTTAGAAAGCTTAATCGGAAGTTTGGATAATTTGAGTTTCGAACGCGACCAAGGAACAAATATGGATTCCCAAACCGTACAAGCTTTGATAACGACTGCTATCAGAGAGGCGACTGAAAATACTCATCAACAATTTCAGACCTATGTTAATGACTTAGAACGTAGGTTAGCTATATTGGAAACACCAGCAATTGTAGAGGAATTTAGGGAAATTGGAATAGTCGAAGGAATTGAATGCTGCGAGACCTTAGACGTTATTAAATCTATACCAGAATTTAATGGCGATGCGTCTAGATACGTTTCTTGGCGCCAGGCAGCAGTGACTGCCCACAAGATTTACGAAAAATATAACGGAAGTTCGAAATATTATCAGGCGGTAGCCATTCTACGGAATAAGATAACGGGGAAGGCTGACACAGTGCTGAGTTCTTACAATACCGTTTTAAATTTTTACGCAATATTGGACCGTCTTGATTTCGCTTATGCGGACAAAAGATCTATTTTCTCTCTCGAGCAGGAGCTTTCTAACCTTACTCAGGGATCTAGAACTATAATGGACTTCTATAATATTGTAGAGGAAAAGCTTAATCTAATTAATAATAAAACAATTATGAGCTATGGTGGAGAACTAAATTTGATAGCATCTTTGAACAAGAAGTATAGGCAGGATGCGCTCCGCGTATTTATATCGGGTCTACGGAAGCCTTTGTGCGATGTTATCTTTTCTTGTAATCCCCCTAATATTCCATCGGCATTGTCTCTGGCACAGGAAATGGCGGCAAATCAGAGCAGGTATAATTTTGCAAGGAGCTTTAATGAAAATTTGGGTAGACAGGTGCACAATAATTTTCCTAGACCTGCAGCAAATCATACTGGTTCAAGATATCCTTTTCCTAATAAATCAATTCGAAATAATCCTGCTATATTCGGGTCTCAACCTCAACAAGTGCCATTTTCTTCAAATTTTCAAAATGCTAAGGTAAATCGAAGCGGTGCTCGTTGGCCAACCTCTGCGGGGTTTCAACCCCAACCTTATAGCTATGTGAGACCCTCGCAAACTTTTTTACAGAGCAACAGATACAGATGTAAGCATGAGAACAGTAGGTACTACTCAGAATAATTCTTTCGGACAAAGGAAGACAATTGGTAATGAAAGGGGTCAGGGTATTTCACAACATGTTAACCACTTGACAGGAGATCAGGGCGACAGTTTCCCCTCATCCGAGAAAAATAATTCCGAAATTTTTGAGGATCAGATTAATTTTTTAGATGTAGGTCCCTCTTACCCTATGTCGAGAGGGAATACAATGGAAGAAAACTAAAATTTCTAATAGATACTGGATCTTCAAACAATTATATTAAAGACCTAGATTTCTTAACTGATATTACCAACGTTAGGAATCCAATTTTAGTTAGGTCCATTCATGGAGAAAATTTAGTTTGTCGAAAGACAGCAATAAAATTATTTAACAAAGTCTCTAATTTTTTTATACTCTCTTGCCTCATTTCATTCGACGGAATAGTAGGTTTTAATCATCTTAATGAAATAAAAGCACATTTAGATCCGGAGAATGGAGTTTTAAGCTACGAAGATGGTGTAGAGAAGTTGTTGTTTTCTTATTATAATGGAATGAATCATATCTCCGTCGATTCGGTAGATGTACCGGAAGCAGTTCGGACGCAATTTATAGAGCTACTAGAAAACTACAAAGGAGTTTTTGCGGGACCAGATGACTCGCTGCCGTGTAATACCAATGTTGTTGCCAGTATAAGAACAAGAGATGAAGAACCGGTCTATTCACGTTATTATTCATATTCCATGGCAATGGTAGACTTTGTAAACAAGAAAATAGCGGACTTATTAGCAAACGCAATCATAAGACCATCTCGATCGCCGTACAATAACCCCCTTTGGGTCGTAGATAAAAAGGGTTATGATGAGAATGGAAGACCGAAAAAGCGTTTGGTTATTGATTTTCGAAAATTAAATTCAAAAACAGTTAGCGATAGGTACCCAATACCAGAAAGTTGTGTCATATTGGCAAACCTTGGTAAAGCCAAATATTTTACAACTTTGGACTTAAAATCAGGGTTTCATCAGATTAACTTGAAGGAGCAGGACAGGGAGAAAACTGCTTTTAGCGTTAACAACGGTAAATTTGAATTTTGTAGGCTTCCATTTGGTTTGAAAAACGCACCTAGCATTTTCCAACGTGCTATAGACGATATATTACGTGAGGAAATTGGTAAGTGTTGTCACGTCTACATTGACGACATCATAATATTTTTTGATTCAGAGCAGAAACACATTGATGACATTGGCAAAATACTCCAGAAATTATTTGATGCTAACATGAGAGTTTCAGTGGAGAAATCAAAATTTTTTAAAACAAAGGTCGAATTTTTAGGTTTTACAATTTCACCAAGTGGTATTAAAACTTGTCCTGACAAAATAAAAGCTATAGTCGATTTTCCAGTACCATCAACTCTGCGAAGCTTGCGATCTTTTCTTGGCCTTTCTGGCTATTACAGAAGATTCGTAAAGGATTACGCCGCTATAGCGAAACCGTTGACGAAGTACCTTAGAGGTGAAAACGGTCATATTGGTGCCCGACAGTCAAGAAACTTTAAAATTACTTTGGATAACGAAGCATTGCAATCCTTTAACAAAATAAAGAAAATACTCGCATCGGAGGAAGTTTTGCTTCTCTACCCAGATTTCTCGATGCCATTTGACCTTACCACAGATGCGTCTGCACACGCAATTGGGGCCGTTTTATCGCAAGGTGGTCGTCCGATAACAATGATCTCTAGAACCTTGTCTCCAGCAGAGGAAGGTTACGCGGTAAATGAGAGAGAGCTATTAGCTATTGTCTGGGCTATTAAAAGTCTTCGAAACTACCTTTACGGTGCAAAAAAACTTAACATATTTACAGACCATCAGCCTCTTATATTTGCAGTGTCAGAAAAAAACGCAAGTTCAAAAATTAAAAGATGGAAAGCATTCATCGAAGAATATGCACCAACGTATCATTATAAACCTGGTAAAGATAATGTTGTTGCTGACGCGCTTTCCAGGCAGTACAACAACATGATTTTTCACATTTCTTCCAGTTCGTCTCTGGAGACTCAAAAAAGTGAGATATCCTATACCGAGGTAATACCAACAGTCGAAAATCCACTGAATTGTTTTCGAAATCAGATAATTCTAACTCCAGGACTAGAAAATAGGGAACAAACTAAAATTATTTTTAAAGATCGGATACGTCATACCATAACTTTTTCCAATTTTGAAAATCTTTTAAAAAATTTGAAACAGGTTATCAATCCCAACGTTGTAAATGCTATTTATAGTGATTTGCCAACATTAGCCCAGATACAACACTTTATGGTTACTACATACCCATCCGTCAAATTTCGACACACCGATAAGTTTGTTACCGACATATTTAGCTCAGATGATCAATTGGAAATTCTTAACAACGAGCATAATAGAGCCCATCGCGGACTAACTGAAAATGTTAAACAAATTTTACGGAATTATTTTTTTCCAAATATTCGAAAAAAACTGAGAGACATAATTCGGAATTGTAAAATCTGCCACCAGGCAAAATACAATCGGCATCCTAGGAAACAAGAAATAATGCAGACCCCTATTCCTTCATATCCAGGCGAAATATTACATATGGATATTTATTCCACGGGTGGGAAATTTTTTTTAACATGCCTGGATAAGTTTTCGAAGTTCGCCATAGTAATGCCCATATCCTCAAGATCTATAGTTGACGTAAAACCTGCATTGCAGTCAATCTTGAATACTTTTAATAATACCAAAACTTTAGTTTGCGATAATGAAAAGTCTTTAAACTCTTAATCAATTAAGAGTTTGTTGAGGAATTTCTATGGAGCAGAGGTTATTGCTGTTCCTCCTTTACACAGTACATCAAATGGTCAGGTTGAAAAAATTTCACAGCACGCTATCAGAAATAGCTAGATGCATAAAATTATAATATTCTATAGATGATATTACAGATCTTTTACTTTTGTCTGTTTTTAAATACAATAAAACTATACACTCAGTGGTCAAGCACAAACCAATAGATTTACTTCACTCAATACCGGACCAACTTAGAATCTTTGTTAAGAACCAATTAATAGGTAAACAGAAGAAGGATTTAGAATTCCATAACAGATCTAGATGCACACGAACTTTTCGGCCAGGACAAATAGTTTTTGTCAAAACTAATAAAAGATTAGGCAACAAATTAAGCAAAGTGTACCTTGAGAAGGAAATACAAAAGGACTTGGGTTCCACAGTCCAAATTGATAACAGGATTGTTCACAAGGACAATATACGTTGAGTTGCAAGCTGTAGCTAAATAGAAATTCAAAATTTAATTAAACTTTCGATTCAGCTTTCAATTTTAAAAGTTTTTCCAATTTAAATTAAAACTAAATTAAAATTAAACATACTTATGATATTTTGAAATTTACAGTCTTATTCAGCAACAATTTTGATAATAGAATTTTTGTATTTCTTAACATATGATTTCACAGTCATAAACAAAACTGAATTGACAATTTATTATTTCATAATTTCATTATTATTATTATTATTATTATTATTATTATTATTATTATTATTATTATTATTATTATTATTATTATTATTATTATTATTAATATTATCATTATTTTTATTTTTATTATTTCATTGTTAGATCGAAAAAAGTATATTTTTCTATTATTGAGATTTATTTATTTTGCCAGTCGAGGACGACTGTTTTGAATAGCGGGAGAAGTTAACGAACCTGTCGATATACTTTTTCCGTTGACTGTTTTGAATGTTTAATATTTTGATTTTGCTTTGTTGCTAAGTCGATTTTTTTATTGAATAATTGTTACTTCTAGTAATTGTAAGAACTTAAGTAAATGAAATCCGTTACAGTACTCTTTAAAGTTACAACTCCAATGTACTCTCCAAATGTTTTTTTTTTTTTACTCATTCGTATAATCATGCTCAGCCTAATTATTATTTTGGGTAATTGTAAAAAAATAAGTAAATGTAAACCGTTACAGTACTCTTTAAGACTATAATTCATTCATATTCTCATACTGAGCTTCATTCATTCATAAAAACAGAATACTTATATATTAATAATTCTGATCTTGATTGAATTGCTCCTACGTTTAGTAAAAATATTCCTTAAACTTAAAAATGAAAACTTGGAAATAAAAAATGAAAAAAATGTTAAATCCTTAAATAAATCAGTTTAAAGTTGGAAATTTTAAAAGTCGAAAAGGACATTTGAAAAGAAGTAAAAAATTAGATTAAATTAATTTTAAAACGAAATGTCTGTTTAATGAAATTTCTACATAGCAGAATCAAAATTATCTTAAATTTCAAAAATTTTATAACATTTAAACAAAAACTATAAGATGATTTTTTTTTTACATAGTAGAAAAGAATATTAAAATATTAAAAACGAAAAAATAAAAACTGAATATTTTCATGAGAGCTAAATTGGATGTAAAATATTTAAAATTCTACATAGTAGAAAAGATTATAAAAAAATTAAAAACGAAAAAATTATAAACTGAATAATTTCATAAGTAAAGATCATTAACTAAGAACTCTCTTTAAAACAAAAATTAATAAATAGACAATTATTTAAGTGTTTTTCCAAAAAGTAACAGAAAGTTTAAGCTTAATAAATAAACGAATAAAACAGAAAATAAAGGTCAATGGAACGATTGAAATAAAAAATAATTTGAACTATAAAATTTAATTAAAATAAAAATACAATATCTCAAAAAATATAGAAATATTTTTGTAAACTAAAAACTTACTCTTATTTTAAATAAAATAAAATCAATTCAAAATTAAAGCTGTTTTACTTCACTTGGAAATAAATGTGATTATTAATTTATATATCCTTATATGTATTATTTGTTTTTCTGGTATATTAAACATTCACATTTATTTTACATATGTATAAGGAAAAGGTAAAAACTAACTAAATTTTTTGCACTAACGTAAGCCAGAACATTTTAATTTTACCAATAATACCAGAAATTCTATAATTTTGTTCTCAGTACCAATAATTTGGTGTTTTACCATCAACTAAGCAGTAATAAAACAATAACAAGTTCACAAGTAAACGTCCCATACCTAAAAAAAACAGAGCACATTTATTACGCTGAAAAACTAAAACAACAAATATCACAGGCAAATTTAAAGAGCACGAAAACAATTGGACAAACAAAAAGCTCAAATGAAAAAAGTTATTTTATGATAACAATAAACATCAAAAATTTCTTCTCTCCTTACTTTTTTATAACACTACTTACTGCACATTTGCACTAATAAGTCATTAATGTCACCCTGGCTTTAATTTTCAAGGAACGCCACTACCTACCAATGATCAAAAACAAACTGCAACGATAGGCTTAAATTTTAACTAATAAGAAAACCAATAATAATAACAATAATAAATGATATTATATTTTCAGGATCACTTAACACAGACGTTTAAATTATTAACCAAATATCGCATTTGACATCTTCTCAATAAAAAAATGATGAATGTTCTACTACGTTAGATAATACTCCAACTACGTCAGGTGCTGCACACTCTAAACTAATACAATATGTCAACCTTCTCCTAAATACATCGCATTTAACAACACAAAATCAAAATTATCACATTAAGACCGAACTTCTTGCTTTATGTCAAAAACCAATGCAACCGTTTGATATTAACGTATAGGAATATTGGAAACGAAATTTTCAATACAATTTAAAATTAAGCCAGCTTGCCGAAGTGGTACTTGCTGTACCTGCAACACATGTATCTGTAGAACGTGCTACAGTCTTTACCAAGTTAAAATCTAAGCTATTAAAAAAATTCTATTTCTATTATATTATTTAAAAAAATAAACTTTAACTTGCTCGACTGCTCAAACCTTAAAATAAGAAACAGTGAGTAAACAGATTTTAATTTTGTCCGAGACAAAGAAATTCCTATATGTGCATATTTTATTCATAAAATCAATATAATATTATATAAATATAAATAAATTTTTTAAGCAAAAATAAAATTTTTTTCATTTGCACTTAATAGGTTTTTCCGATTGCTAATAATTAATTTGTTGTCTATAGTACATGTACTTTTTTCCGTCCGTGCACGCATTTCTTTTGATTTTGGATGTACGTTTTTTCCGTCCACGAATTTATTTTCATTTCTTCATGTACTTTCTTTCCGTACATGTACTAAAAATAAAGTACACTCAAACTTCCTTATCCTTCATGTACTTTTTTAGCCGTAAAAGTACACGAAGAATTGCTACAGTCGTACATTCACGTACGTGTACGCAAATAAATATTTTATTTAAGTACATTCGTGAATGTGTACGGGAAATTTCAAATTTAGAAACGTACATAATTGGTATGAAGGTGGTTTTGAACAGAACATTGTGTGTACGATGTGTGTACTTTCTGAACTCTGACTTTACATTAGTTAGTTATCAGTTCATTAAATTTTCTACAGTCTTTTATTTCTCTATGACTTTGTTGTTCATTATTACTTTGAAACATTCTTCAAGGAGTTGTTAAAGACGATTGTTTACGATCAGATGTAAAAGTTATGCCTCTTTGTAGCAGTAAGCTACAAAACGGGCCAACTCCCCAATATATTTGACAAAGAAATCTACCATTGGAAATGGCAAAACAGAAAATAAGGTAGTTCAAACAAACGATAATTTAGATTTAACAAATGAAAATGCCAAATGTGGCACATATTAAAAATGCGAGAATATTTTTGGCACAGGTGGCTTAAACTCAAACACTCTCAAGACGGCGCTCAGGTATTGCTGGATACGATTTAATCCTATGCAACTGCGATGGTATTAACAGCTCTGAACGACCAAAGTTGAATTTTAATTCCTCAATTATTTGGGGAACATTTTCATATAAATCAACATAGGCATAACAAAATTTTTAGCTGCTCCATGTAACGATGTTTTGAGCCTCATTAAGTTTTGTGGATTGGCCAAAAACAGCGGCCGATCCTCCGGCTTTCCATAAAATTGTGGTAATTGGTATAATTTGCTTTTAAACTCACATTGTTGACTTGTGGTTGGTGTTTTAGTAGAGTAAAAATTCCTTTGTGTTTATGACGGCGTTCTCTATTGTCTATTATGTAATGACGGCGGTAACTGTTGCTAATTATTTGATAACGGCTGAAAGTTTCGCAAATTATTGTTGACGGCATTTGCAGCAAGTTTGTTGACGACATTATTTGTCGAAATATATTAGCTGACTGAGGCATTTGACGGCGGCATTCGGTAGTTATTTTCAAATATTTTTTTGATAGAATTTGATAATTAATTATTACATAGAGTTAGGTGTGCTCTAGTTAACGGCGGCAATTGTACATAAACTAGCAAACTTTCTTGATAATTGTGTTGTTGCTGAACTGCCGACAGGAAGGCATTGGGTAATTACGCATGCTGACGATAGAGTACAGTTGGTGTCAGAGACCTGCCACGAAGGGTTTTGGTCGGCGGCGGCGGCTAACTGAACAATGGTCGGCGGCGGCTGTGAGCCGGCTATTAGCCAATGTTTTATCAGCTAGCCCGTTTTTGTACGGCTCATACAAATAATCGGCTTATATTAACCTCCAAAATTTATTTTAATAAGTAAACAGTAAGGTAAGGATTATCGATCACAAATAAAGTTTTAATCTTTCGTTAACTAAATAATAGTTATCATGAAAAAAGAACTCTGTTACTAGTTCGAGAATTTAAGTTTAACCTATTTGCACTAAAAAAAAGCTTCTTAAGCAGCTGCAATCGTTGACAATATACTTAATATGTAGAGAGCAATATTCATACAAATTGAAACAAATTAACTTTAACTTCAATAAAAAATAAATTTTTATTAATAAAAATTACATTTTTGCTACCCCGTAGGACGCAATGAAAATTTATTTATTTATTCGTGTATTTATTTATTTAACCGAGCCCTTCATAGGGCCATATATGGTTAAAAGTATTTAAAAAAAGGCAAAATGTGCGATATAAATCAAACTTAAATTACAATCAAAACTTAAATATGTAAAAAAAGGTAAAAAATAAAACATTGAATCATAATAAAGAGTAGTATATAAGGAAGCTAAGAATTCGCAAAAAAGATATTTGGATTTAGGCAAGGAAAAGGAGAAAACCTTGAGATAGTTGGGTAGGGGGATCCAGATACGTGAGACTTCTGACAACGAAAGAATGCTCGTAAGCGGTGTTATGAATTCTATTAATTAGAATTTGAGGAGAACGCACTGAATGAGAAAAAATAAAGCTGCTGTATAAACGACTTGGTTTCATTAAATAGCTAATCTTGTAAAAGGCTTTACAAACATTGCAAAAGGTAATCTGCGGAAACGAACTACAAATGAAGAGACATGATTACGCATTTTCAGGCAATAAACGTATCTAACAATTCTGTTAATTATTTTATTAACTTCCTTGAGTGCAGTACGGTTTGAAGCGGAATAGACCTCCATGTCATAATTGGCAATTGACATGAGAAGAGAATAAGTCTAGTTCTGAAAGGAAGGTAGTAACCTAAATTATAAAGTTTTCTCAAGACAAAGCATACCTTTGACTTTACTGAGTTGATGTGTTGAACAAAATTAAGTTTAGTGTCTAAACTAATACCCAGGTAGGACAAGTCATCGACTAGTTCGATATCAGTATCATATATTGGTAATTTTAATAAGGACTTATCATGTATACCGAAAGAAATAGCCTTAGTTTTGCTAATGTTAATGTGTACAAAATTTTTCTCCATCCAAGACTTGGTAACATTCAATGAATAGTTGGCTCGTTCAGTCAAGGTGTTAAGAAATTGTGTCTCGCCTAGGAAAACTAGTTAAACATCATTCGCGTACAGAAATATATCAGAAGGTGGCAAATTATTAAAATTAATTAAGTCGTTCATGTAAACCGTAAAATGTAAAGGCCCCAGAGCAGATCCTTGTGGATCACCACTGCGGCACATTAAAGTAGAGGACTGATACAAATTGCTGTCTTCCGGTCAGATATGAGTGAATTAAAGTACACGCAGCTTTATTGAACATAAAGAGCGAATTAAGCTTGTTTACTAAATTATTATGATTAATAGTTTCAAACGCCTTAGATAAATCCAGTGATACTAAGATGGCAACGCCTTGATTATTAAGGTGCTGCCTAATCCTATCTGTTAAACACAATAAGAGAGACGTGGTACTATGTCCCTTTCGAAAACCAAAGGGGCAATCACTTTGTAGCTTGTTATTGGTCAAGTATTTTTTAATGCAACTTATCATAAGATGCTCAAAAATCTTAGCAAGGCGAGAATAATACTGATCGGTCTATAACCATCAGAAGATGAACCAAGGCGTTTTCTTATCGGTGTTATTTTAGCTATTTTCCAAGCAGTAGGGAAAGAAGAGGTCGTAATGATCGTGTTGTATATGTGCAACAGATGCTTGGCGAATAATGGATATAATATTCTTAAAAATTTAGGAGGCAAATTGTCAACTCCAGTTGCATTAGATTTAACATGATAAAAAGCTTCACATAAATCAGTGTAATCAAATTTATCAAAAAAGAAAAGTCCAGAATCACAAAATGGATTCAAAAAACAAAATTTAGTGGATCGGTTTGATATGAAAGTAGCATTTAGATTGTGAGGATCTTCCGATATGTCATCTTGATTTTTATTGCAACATCCAATGTTAGAGAGAAAAGAGTCTTCCAAGAAGAAATATAGTTGGTATTATTAAATTTATAAAAATTAGCTTTTCTTTTTAATTTTCTAATGACATTTTTAACACAATTACGATATTTGCAATAGGTTGACCAATTATCCTGACTGCTACGTTCACAGTAAGTTCGGTAGGCAAGATTGCGTAAGTATGGGGCAGATTTAACTTTCCGCGAGTTCATATAGTTTTGGCTATTTCTAATCGCAATACGTTTAATAGGAACACACTGCAAAAGCCCAAATAGTTTAGAAGTGAAAAATTCAACTATTCAATATTCATGACTCCTTTCAGTTTTTTTTCCTGTTTTTCTCTTTCGTATATTTGCAGTTTGATGCTTGAGCAATGTTTCCAAAATCGCTGTTTTTTTATATTATTCAAAATTTTTTTAAATAAATTTTTGTCCACACGGTATAGAAACAAACAGAAATATAAAATTAAAGCTTTATAAATTAAGTTTTTAATTTTTATTTATTTATTTATGCATTTATTCAAAGAATTACAAGCTGCAAGGCCAAATGAATTCAGTATTTTACATGGCAACTACAATTTAAGATTAAAATTTAGGTTTAATGTAAATAATTTTATTTTAAAAAAATAATAAATTTAATCCCCCCTTTTTTTGCACAAATAATGACACATAAACTTAAATAAAAGTATCTTCAAATAGTCTGATATAAGTAGTTTTAATTAGTAACGTAACAGCTTGCTTATAAGTATTTTTTTACAATATTCATAAATTGACCAACATTTTTATCAAATCCTCGAACTTCATGCGGAAGTATACTATTCCAAATTCTTGCTACTCTTACCAAGAATGATCGGCTCATGTATAAAGTAGAATGAATTTTTATTATATAATATATTTAATATTTATTACTATTATTATTTTATTGTTTTTTTGTTTTATTGTTAGTGTAACATACAAAGCATTTTTCTAGTAAACTTAAAAATACATTTAGTTCATGGCAACACTTGTTACGTATAAATAAATAGAAAGAACAATTTTCTCACTTGCTACAAAAGATTCATAATGTAAAGACGTGAAGACTTACGAAGAAACTCCAAAAGATAAAACAATAAAAAGTCAGCTTAACCCCTTAATGTAAATAAAAAAATAATTCGAAACATATAGGCATCAAATAAAAATTTAGAATGTAAAAGGGGGTAGTAATAATTATTTTTAAACTTGTTTACTATTATTACTAACAAAGCGGATAAATTAATACAGTACGTTCATAAATAATAGCACTTTTGCTAATCTGTAAATTAATAATTCATAAAATTTTAACAGGGCATGCTATAATTTTCATCTCTTTGTGTAAACTTTATTAATATGTTCTCTTTTCAAAACTGAGCTCATTTTACAAAAAACTCTCAGGAATTACAAATACCGTTATCAAAATTGCTTACATTTATATATTTAGCATATTTAAGCGTTCAAATTGTATAGCACAAATGCAAAAAATTCTTTGTATAAAAAAACTACCGTTTTAAAACAACATATTGCATTCAGTTTTATTAAAAATATTAGTTATAAGCAAAATGCCACGCGGAAAAGTACTTAGCGAATTTGAAAAAGGTCAAATTTTAACATTGACAGAAATTGGTGCGTCGAAAGCTGAAATTGCAATTCAAATCTGCAGAAGTCGAAAGGTTGTTTATAATTATTTGGCAAATATTGAAAATTATGGCAAAAATCAAAGCAGTGGTAGAAAAAAAAGTTGAATGAACGCGAGCGCAGTCTTATTCTAAGGACAGCAAGCAACAGTACCAAAAGCTGTAACCAACTTGCTGCATGCGTTTCCAACAAAGTGTGCAAAACGACCATTTGGAATGTTCTAAACTCTTCCAAACATATTCAAAGACAGAGAATGGAAAAAGCTCCTCGCCGTTTAAAACGTCATATCAATGCACGTTTGGAGTTTTGCAAAAATAATATGAATACAAATTGGTCAAATGTAAGTTATTTAACACCTTTGAGTTATAAAATGGTTAACTTATTTATTTCTTTTTAAAGATAATTTTTTCAGATGAAAAAAAATTTAATTTAGATGGCCCTGACGGCAATAATAGTTACTGGCGTGACTTACGAAAAGAAACCCAATGTTTCTCACGAAGAAACTTTGGTGGTGGTTCTGTTATGATTTGGGGTGCATTTACTGAAGAATGCTGCTTGGAGTTGCAAATCGTACCAACCAAAATGAATAGTGAAAAATATTGTGAATTGCTTAAGTGCAGTTTATTGCCATTTTTACATAATAATATAAATAAGAAATATATTTTCCAGCAAGACAATGCAACCTGCCATGCCAGCAAATTTACAAAAGAATGGTTAAGCTCAAATAATGACGATGTTTTGGAATGGCCTTCTTGCTCTCCAGATATGAACCCTATAGAAAAATATTGGGAATTCTTGTCAGGAGAATTTATGCTGGCAATCGTCAATTCATGAGTGTTAATGAGCTCAAAAAATCAATTTTTAAGGAATGGGAGCCACTGGATCAGGCTCTTCTGAAAAAATTAACAAGTTCTATGAAAAATAGAATATTTAATTGCATTAAATCGAAAGGTGGTCTAATAAATTATTAAAAGGTTTTCTTTTATTGTTTTTGTTAAATAAAGAAAAGAAGTTGTTGTTTAGTCTTTGTTATACAAAGAATTTTTTGCATTTGTGCTATACAATTTGAACGCTTAAATATGCTAAATATATAAATGTAAGCAATTTTGATAATGGTATTTGTAATTCCTGAGAGTTTTGTGTAAAATGAGCTCAATTTTGAAAAGAGAACATATTAATAAAGTTTACATAAAGAGATGAAAATTATAGCATGCCCTGTTAAAATTTTATGAATTATTAATTTACAGATTAGCAAATGTGCTATTATTTATGAACGTACTGTATACTCGTAACATAGGTAAAAATAACATCATATAGTGCACATTTATATTTGTATTGTATGTGTTTACTTTTAATTATAGCGGTCATAAAAATAGTTTTTCAATATAAATTATAATCTAGTTATGAACCTGTTTATAAATGAAGATATTTTATAAAAAATTATTTTAAATATTTTTTTGTGAAACTCCGTTTTATTTAACTTCGAAGATGTCATTGTATACATTAATGTTTAAAAAACTTGGGTGTGGCACACGATTGCGGCGATTGAAACAAATTATGTTTCATTATAGTGTTATTGCAAATTGTGACGGAATACTGACACCAATTTCAGAAATGTGCTGTAAGAGCGCTATATTCGGCTATGCCGAACCTTATACACCCTTCACCATGTATGTTAATCTATTTTAGAAAATTAAAAAATGAAAAAAAATTATGTAATATATATAATTTTACAGGGCATAATCCTGGAACTGTAAAAGAGGTTTTTCCTCTTGATTTCTCTTCCGGCGGTATTTGCCAAAATACGTCTGCTTATTATGCGCTCAAGGCAAAGACGAGTTTTATTCTCCTCTCTCAGCAGTGTTATTGAAAAGCGCCAACTACTGTTACTGATCTCAGTTATGCCAAAATCTAACATCCGTTCTAATTTGGAATAGAGCAGTTTTTGAATTACCGGCGACACTGAATACTGCCGCTGCTTAACTGGCAGATTTTTATCAATGGCCGTGTTGCTCTAAGCTAGTTTTCCCTAAGCCAAG
The DNA here is from genome assembly GCA_937654795.1 of Cistogaster globosa. Lineage (NCBI taxonomy): Eukaryota > Metazoa > Arthropoda > Insecta > Diptera > Tachinidae > Cistogaster > Cistogaster globosa. Next base: position 39,469,378 of record OW569407.1, read on the forward strand.
AATTGTAAAAGACGGAAATAAACACTTAACTACTTCAATTGGTACTGCTTGTTTTCTCGCAAACGTATGTAACAGCCGTAGGGACCAGTGGGTTTTCCAGCTAGCTAATTCAAACCTAATTTCTCCGGCGAGCACCTCTCAGCAGGTTCCGACCCTCCCCCTGAGTGCGCTATCCATAAAAAAAAACTAAATAAATAAAACGAAAACAAACGCATACGACAGAAACAAAACACTCCTTTTCTTATCAGGCTTATGTAAACCTGTTTTGCCCTCCCAACCGTGCCACAAAAAAAAATCCTTTAACACGGTATCAATTTTTTTTTTTTTCTTAACATTTTTTTCTATCCCTACTGGCTTATGGCAACTTTGGCCAAATAAGTCGATAAAAAATAAAGCTCAGAAACAAAATTATGAAAATAATAATATAACCGTTATGTTATAATTAATAAGTTTGTAAAAAAATCTGAAGAAAAAGCGGGTTCTTCAACAGAATTCTCCATACTAACAGCAATAAATATTTATAACACAATTATTAAACCTCACTTTGAATGTGGACCTACAATATTATATAAAAAGTGTTCACTAAATCAAATAAACAGATTACAAAAGTTACACCTAAAGTAATGTGAACAATACTTAATATAGTTGTTCTACATCAATAAATCTAATGCTTGACTCTTTCAAATGGATTAGCATACAAAATAGACTGAAAATGAAAACTGATTAAGCTCCTGAATATATTATAGAACAACTAAACTTTGTTTGAGAAGTCTAGCCATACCACTAAAGAAATGCTGTGCAAGACAATTCTGGGAATGCAACGCTTACCGTATTTTAAAGGACTTAAACCTTACAATTGTCCTCCAAATAACATTAAAGTTTAATCTTATTAATGTGCCTTAAAATAAAAATGTAAACTTATTAAAAGGTAATATTTTGTAGTAAAAATTAAAAATTTATAATTTAATTACTTTAAATAATGAAATTAAGTAAATAAATCACTACTACGCAGATTGGCAACCTGTTTATAATTTCGAGTCTGTTTCTTAATTTTTTTACTCCGTCAAATTCCTGTTTTATGCCTTGTGACTCAGCTTTCAATATGAATTGCCTTTCTTGCGGATAAAACAAACCGTGTTATGAAAAGATGAATAAAGGCCAGAATTCACTATCATACTCAGCCGTACGACCTGTCATAAATTGCATGTGTGCTAAAAAAGTATGATGGTGTGGATAAAAAGTACATGTGTGAGACAGACTTTTTGAAATATCTGTACGATTTTATAATCTTTTGAAATATTTCTAAGCGATCAGAATTGTTTTTTTTAAGATGAGTAGAAAAAACAACAAAATATTAAAAGCATAAGTTTTTCGCATCTTTTTTGTATAATAGTGTGGCATCTACGACGCCATTTTTAAACGATTTTTAAAGTAGGACAGAATTCTGTCAGATTTTTGTGTGATTAAATCGTACGATTGTGTATGTTAGTAAATCCTGGCCTTAACACATATTAGCAGATTTGTTAGTATGGTTTACCGGACTTTCATTAAAATCGGATAGCATGCCGTAAATTGTAGTGAAACGGTGATGAGCAGAAACCCTTACTTTTGGTGTGACTATAATGCCGGCAAATCCAAATGTAAAATTTGACCATGATTACTTTTACAATATTTTGCTTTACTGAAGTCCTAATTATTGTTCCTAAAAGCAACGGCTATATCTGCTACCTCATCATTTTGTTTTCCGCTCCCTTCTTCATCTAAATGCGTAAAAGACAACTCACGGGATGACCCTTATTGTAACCTTCTTTTAATAGTTTCAATTAGTTCGCACTCCGGTATTTTCGTTTTAAGCTAAAAGTTGGGATACGTGTCTCATTAAAAAAGTCCTCAAAGCTCTCTCCCAGCGTGATCCTCTAAGTCTTACTAAAACCGCAGTTCTGCTCTCCAAAAACTAAGCAAGAAAGAGTTGTTTGTTCATACCAATATTATATTGCTCACTTATCTATTAAAACTTTCAACAGTCATATATTGGACCGTGCCATCAAACCTAATGTACCATTTATCAAAAACAAATGGTTTTCTACGATTTTTATTTTTTTTATTTTAGATGTCATTTTTTCATACTGCTGGCTGTTAACATCAGCCAGACTGTGAGAAGCATGCCCACCTGCAGCAACATTTTTAATATTATCAGGCCGTTTACCTCTTGATGGGTGAGAAAAAGAAACTGTTCTTGCCAGGTTAAGGTCAACACGTCCAGAGACTTCAGTACTTGCATCTCTATTATTGGGAGATAGATAGTCCGACTTCCTAAACGCCAGTTGCAACGCATGATTTTATAAAATGCGTATGCAATTCTAAAAATGTCTTAAGTGCAACCTTACGTTGCAGAGATATTTTTTGCATTTTCTCGGCATTTAGGAACGTCGGTATGCAACTCATACGTAAAACAAATGTCAAAACATGTATAAAATTAAATAAATTTTTTTGAAAAAATGGAGGTTAAAAAAATTATTGATCCATTTTGTTGGGGATTGCTGAGGAATTATCTCAAATCTTCCAAAAATATTGTTTTGCTCAAGAAACTCATTAAAAAGAAAAAAAAAAAGAAGAGACAGCTTTTGTTAAGGACAATAAAAATCCCAAGAAGAAAAGTGATCAAAAATAAAAATTTTGAGGAATGCATTGAATTAATTGATGATGACATTTTTTATTTACATTTTCCTATGCAAAGAAGCACCTTTAATGTAAGTTTAAACGTATAGTAAATACGTAACCATAAATAATTTTTTGCGCTGATCCACTTTTTGTGTCTGCAATATAAAGTGTCTAATTATTTCAATAAAATCTTTTAGTTATTAAAAATAAACAAGTAAACACTTACGCAAATTAAATTTTTCCATACAAAATAAAAATGATGCGTGATTTTGATAGCTGATCCTCATTAAAATGAGTTGCCTAACGATTAGGAACATTGGGCTTTGCCATAAAGTTTGCGTATGCTTTTACAAAGTGTATGCATTGTAAATATGCATTGCAACTTGCATTTAAGAAGTCGGCCATACTAATTCGCTTCTCACTGAATTTAATTTAGTTATGCTTTTCTTCATCTCGGAGCTCTGCTTCATCAATAATATCACCACTTGAGTAAGTTGGTCGCAAGTGTATGGTGGCGATTTGTTTACCACCAGCGTCTACGGGACCCTCTAGGTAATGTTGTGCTAAATACTTGACCTTCTAAGGCTCTAGCCTCGTAATATTTCTGTCTTTGATTGTCACTGTTCTGACAGGGTTAATGAGATGTCTCTCCATAAACCAAAAATAATAAATGACAAACAAATGATTGTTGTAAGAGAGGTAGCAAGAAATAATGCAATTCTCCCTTTCCCTAACAAAATTAAATGACTATAAACTAACATAAAAAGAATCATTCATGCCGTAGAAACAGAAAGAAACGTTTATCTATAAGCAGCTTATTCCCATCCAAAGGGGTTTGAAAACGATTTATTTTGGACAAAATTCAGTATCTCATGAACAACTTAAAATATCTCAACAAAACATAAAGGCAAAGCAGAGGTGCTTCGCAGTGAACCTTCGAACTATCGACTCCCTAGGGTGAAGGTGGTTTCTGGGTAGGCCGCCAAAGTTGGGTACCTCGGGAATAGAATTTTTTGAAAATGTTATCAAAAATTTTGTTTAGCTCAAATTTAAAGATTGTTGATTCAATTAGAACTTGAAAATATCTATAAAAAAGGGCTTACATGTTTAGGTTATCCCTTTTAGTTTGGAATATCGACCATACATTTAAGCTATAGAAACTTCATTTTATCTAAAAATATGTATAGACATTTTTGTTTTTTGTTTGGCACAAAAAGTTTTTATATATGTATATATGTATATATTTTTAGTTTTTACATATAAAATGATCAAATAAATCATGAGGCAAGGTTTGAGAAGCTCAAAATACATGTTCCTGATAGTACAGGAAAGCTTATGACTTCTAGATTTATGATATTATAAACATTTTTTCGTCCCTCATTTTTATAATGGCATTTACCTCACAAATCACATAAATTTGGTTTTTTGAAAAATAAAATATGGAATAATAATTGCAAACAATAAAAACGCATCAAGATATTCTGCCAAAATTTTAAATAATACAGATAAAAGCGTTCTAAATCAAATAGTGAAATAAAATTTTATTACTTTAACATATAAATTCCTGGAACGCGAAGAAGTGGTTGATTAGGGCTGGAGGGAGAACAACTATATTTTCTACCTAATTTTTCTTTATTCATATTTGCTATAGGTTGTCTTGAAAATAGTTTAAAAAATTTGCTTGTACTAAAATAAATTTAAATTACATAAGCAAAAAAGAATACCGCCTTTTTGTGGGAAATCCTTAAAATAACCGTAGTTTTTAAATTTTCTCAATTCAGAGGGTCGTAAATTTTTAACTAAAACCGCTATCAGAACAAAACTTTCAACTTGTTTATTCTAAATTTATTAATAATATAGCAAATGTCCTTAGGTAATAATCTGATTATTAATTGATTAATAGGTGCACTACGACTAAAATACTAAGATAAAGTCTGCCAAAATTAAAAAAAAAAATTGTAACCCAATATTTCCCCAAACTAAAAGAGATAATGTCGTGTGTAAGTTGTGTAGCACGTGTTTTATAGATATTTTCAAGATCTTATTAAATGTAAAATATCTTAACATTGGAGTTAAAAATAAACTTGTTATTACATTTTAAAAATTCTATGCCCGAGGTGGCCTAAACAGAAACTCGCCTTGACCCTAGGGGGTCGACCATCTGCAAGTTCACTGAGAAACATCTCTGCATTGCCTCTCTTCATTAAGATATCTTAAGTGGTTCATGAGACACCGAATCGTTCAAAATAAATCGTTTTATAAGCCAGTCCCCCTCTTGAAGAAAATTTTTTGATGAATAGCGTAGTCCCGGAATACTACTCGGCTCATGGGAAGAGTTACTTCAAGACAGTGTTACCTGCACTATAACGAAAATGTTCGTGTCCAGGGAACAAAATAAACACTCACGATATCTCAAACACGGACCGCCCGATTGTCCATTTGTCGAACAGTTCCAGAATGGTCCCCTAAGTCACTGTGTCTTCGTTGTTGAGTATTGGTCTATATCTCTATGCGTCATTCTGCTAGTCCCTGCTTGGTCAACCCTACCCTTCTATAATAAACATTTTAGCCTTGAAGAGCCTGTTATCTTAACAATCTATCTCTTTATATTTAAATTAAGAAAAAACAAGTAAGAATATAGCACGGCTATGCCCAATCTTATATACCCTTCACCATGTATATACGTCTAGTTTAGTAAAGTAACTGCAATAAAAAAAATATAAATTTGGGCGAGAGAATTAAAATATAAGAAAAAAATCAAGTACTACATATAACCTTACATAAAAATGGGTTAAGTATTTTTATAAATTTTTGCATTTTTGAATTAAATGTTTATTTTTCAATATAAAATTGTATTATAGTTACATCTTATATAAAACAACAAACAGTGATTGAATTGCTGCTCCTTAAATAAAAACCTCTAAGATGATAAAGAAATTACAGAAAAATAATAATTGTTTCATATGTTATCTAACATAATCTAACATAGGAACATTGTCAAACTTCTCAGTACCTGGTACGCATGTAGGGGTTAAAGTAGTACTAATACATTGCACAGTGGGGCAGAATCAAAATATTTTGGAAATAATTCAGACATTTGAAAACGGCTAGGCTGATTGATTCAAAATTTGGCACGAGCATAGTAGAGGAGTATTTGAGCTTAAGTTTTGAAGGTGGTTACCCTCCACTTTCCAGGGATGGCGCTATGTGGTCTCAAAGTTGGACACCTCGCTCCTGAAAATTTTTCTAACGCTTGGCATTTCTTCAATTTTTGTCTGATTTTTAAATATTTTACATGGTCTTAAAGCTCTCGTAAATACCTACAAAACGATGCTTTAAACTGCATGTTTGTGTTTAAAAATGATCGAGTTATAAGCATTTTAAAATTAAAATTTGTGATTTTTTCCATACCCTGGTCCAGTTTTTTCGAAATATTGGGTACAATTTGCAGCAAATTTGTTTGAGTTTTTTACCGTCAATAGCAAACAAAATTTAAGATTTTCTGAAAAAAATTTGAAAGTAATATCTTTTCTGGCTTAAAAATTATACGATTTTCAATTTGAAAAATCCAAAATTATTGCATTTTTGTGTATTTTAGCCTAAAATGGGACACTAATCTAATTTTTTAGATAGAAAAAAATTTTCTTAAGGAATATATAAAAATTTTTTATTTTTATTAAAGCTAACTATATGTGTGTACGTTTAAACCAAATTTCGTATAAAACTGATCATTCTTGTAGAAGATGTAAGTCTTTCAACTTGACCTATTTTACATCGAAATTTTGACTTTACCCCATATTTTCTAAAATCCCAAAGCTGGGATCGGAAAAAGAAGAATACTACAAAAAAGGTATATATACTCCAAATTGTTTCAAAAAGTATTTCGTGAGCCCTAGTCCATATGTGGACTTTATGGGCAAAAGAGTAAAAAATTCCAATTTTGGGATTTTTCGTCTTTATTTTAGGAATTATGGGATTTCCTTTAGCTTAATGTTGCAGATTTTTTTACCGTTTGAATTTAGTTAACAAACTACATATTATCTGATTTGCTTAATTAATAAAAGTTTTATAGCATATTTAATATTTTTACTTTTCTCAAATTGGACCGTTTTTACCCTAATTTTTCGAAATTCTCGGAGCTCAGCAACGAATATTAAAATTTTGTTCCATTTTTTTATTTTTTTTATGCATGTGAATAAAGATGACGCAATTTCCTATTAAATAAAAAAAGATTCACCTCAATATCATTCTTACGTGCAAAACTATGCGTTCTTAAATATGCGTGTTTCAATATGTATCTCACTTTTATACATTTATGTTACGGAAGTAAAAATTTTCATGCCTGTGTAAAAAATTGTGTAAAAAAACAATTATACCTGAAAGAAGAGTTAAAAATGTAAGGGTTAAAAATAATGGTGCAGGTGTTCGTTTTAGGATGACCTATGACTAATTATGTCTTACCTAAGTGCCTTTTTTGATTTTTAGCTAGCTGCTTTGCTTCTTTAGGTACCCAACTCTTCGATGACCTGAACACGCATATAAATATTTGCATAAATACAATAGATATCATATTAAAAAAAAAACATCATGCCGATCACATTGAAGTTTGAGACATTGTGTTTTTTTTTGTGGACTGATGCTACAAAAGGACTTGATAGAATTAAGGCCATGAAAAAATTTATTAAGGCTACATACAACTGCAGAGTTGATGTCATTGGTACTGCAAAACTGGAAAAATTTTTAAAATTATTTGATCAAAAAATGAAATCAGTTCGCGGAAACAAAAATAAGTTTAAAGTAAAGTATCTTACTTGGATGGATACTGTTGCGAAATTCTCAATCTACATCACATTATGTGGAGCTCCCTGCAAATCTTATGATGACTTATGTTCGAAGTCTAAGAAAAAAAGGTTAACTGAAAAACTTTCTTCAGTTTCAAAAGATGAAGTTTGCGATACGTTCAAAGAATTGCTAAAAAAAGAAAATCAGCCTTCCGAGGCAGTGCACATCGCCAATATTCTTCCCAGCGCATCTCCAAAACGGTTGAAACGAATTGTTAACAGCATACCTACTCCGACATCGCAGTCAAATTTTACGGAGGAAGAAGCTATTGCTCTGATGTTGGAAATTAAAATAAGCCGAAATAAGTACCAAATTTTGAGAAAAGCTTTACTTGAGAAAGGACATGCAATATTACCATCATATAAGTCTATTCAAGAAAAAAAGAAAGCAATTATGCCATCTCCAATAACAGTTGATGAAACGAAAGCTTCTATTGGACTATCTTCTTTGCTAGAAAATACGGCGTCACGGATTATTTCAGATTTTTCTACTGACCAACTAGAAAAGGTTAAAAACTGCGATGTAGTACTAATGTGTAAGTGGGGATGTGATGGAATATCAGCCCTTCCTGAGTACAAACAAAAACATACAATAGATTTTAAGAGCATATTCATGGCATCCTTAGTACCACTAAGAATTCGTTCATACTCACTGGTTGCATCTTCATCAGTACGTGCAAACACTTTTGAAGATATATGGAAAAACACAACCCCAGGATCCAAAAATTTTTGTAGGCCTATTTGTTTTGAGTATGTAAAGGAATCAAATACTACGACAAAAACATTAGTCGAGCAAATCAAAGACGAAATAAGATCACTGGAACCAATATCTATAAAAATAAAAGAATACTGTGTTAACATATCCTTTCAACTTAGTTTGACAATGATTGATGGAAAAGTTAGTAACGCTATAACTAACACATCTTCTTATTGGAAATGTTCCATATGTGATCAGAAGAAGTCAGAATTCTCAGATAAAAAAAAAACCAACGTAGTCAACGAAGAAGTTCTATCTTTCGGAATATCCCCCTTTCATGCTAGAACAAGAGTTTTGGAGCATTTTCTGCATATTGCATACGACTTAAAATACAGAAGTACGACAGAAAATTTTATAACAAAAAAAAAAAAAAAAAAAAAAAAACAAAAAACAATGATGAACTAAAAGCTCTAAGAGCTTCTGAGAAAAGTAGAATCCAAGAAGAGTTTAGAGTACAAACGGGGTTAATAATTGATAAGCCTCTTCGTAGTGGAGGAAACACTAACGACGAAAATAGTGCAAGAAAATTTTTTGGGGATTTTGAAACTACTTCAAACATAACTGGAATTGACAAAGAGTGGCTTAGAATGGTTAACGTAGTTTTAATGGCAATTAATAGCAAAACTTAAATTAATTCTCTTCGCTTTGGAGAATATACAGCAAAAATATCTAAGCTACTCGTTTCCCTATATCCATGGAGGGATATGACGCCCACAGTACATAAAATATTATGTCATGGTAAAACAATTATAGAATCGAATATTCTTCCTCTTGAGGAATTAACAGAAGAAGCCCAAGAAGCAAGAAACTGCGATTTCAAGTACATTTGAATATTCAGTTCTCGAAAATGTTCTAGGCAGTCACAAAACGAAGACATTTTCTATAGCCTATTGTTATCTTCTAACAAAACAGAATTAAAGGATTTACTTTATCTTTTAGACATGCATAATGATATGACAGATTATTTTATAGAAAATAAATAATAATTTTAAAGAAATAAAAAATACTTTTAACGACTTTTCGTAAATAAAAATTAACAGAAAATTTAATTTTTTTGATGTTTTTTATAATGATTATTAATTTAAGATATGCCTCTTGGTTATTCAGGGTATAATATGCCTCTTGGTTATTCAGTATAATTGTTTTTTTACACAATTTTTTACACAGGCATGAAAATTTTTACTTCCGTAACATAAATGTATAAAAGTGAGATACATATTGAAACACTCATATTTAAGAATGCATAGTTTTGCACGTAAGAATGATATTGAGGTGAATCTTTTTTTATTTAATAGGAAATTGCGTCATCTTTATTCACATGCATAAAAAGAAATAAAAAAATGGAACAAAATTTTAATATTCGTTGCTGAGCTCCGAAAATTTCGAAAAATTATGGTAAAACGGTCCAATTTGAGAAAAGTAAAAATATTAAATATGCTATAAAACTTTTATTAATTAAGCAAATCAGATAAAATTTTCTGTGCATATATAGTTTGTTAACTAAAATCAAACGGTAAAAAAATCTGCTACATTAAGCTCAAGGAAATCCCATAATTCCCAAAATAAAGACGAAAAATCCCAAAATTGGAATTTTTTACTCTTTTGCCCATAAAGTCCACATATGGACTAGGGCTCACGAAATACTTTTTGAAACAATTTGGAGTATATATAGCTTTTTTATAGTATTCTTCTTTTTCCGATCCCAGCTTTGGGATTTTAGAAAATATGGGGTAAAATCAAAATTTCGATGTAAAATAGGTCAAGTTGAAAGACTTACATCTTCTACAAGAATGATCAGTTTTATACGAAATTTGGTTTAGACGTACACACATATAGTTAGCTTTAATAAAAATAAAAAAATTTTTATATATTCCTTAAGAAATTTTTTTTCTATCTAAAAAATTAGATTAGTGTCCCATTTTAGGATAAAATACACAAAAATGCAATAATTTTGGATTTTTTAAATTGAAAATCGTATAATTTTTAAGCCAGAAAAGATATTACTTTCAAATTTTTTTCGGAAAATCTTGAATTTTGTTTGCTATCTACGGTAAAAAACTCAAACAAATTTGCTGCAAATTGTACCCAATATTTCGAAAAAACTGGACCAGGGTATGGAAAGAATCAAAAATTTTAATTTTAAAATACTTATAACTCGATCATTTTTAAACATAAACATGCAGTTTAAAGCACCGTTTTGTAGGTATTTACGAGAGCTTGAAGACTATGTAAAATATTTAAAAATCAGACAAAAATTGAAGAAATGCCAAGCGTTAGAAAAATTTTCAGGAGCGAGGTGTCCAACTTTGAGACCACATAGCGCCATCCCTGGAAAGTGGAGGGTAACCACCTTCAAAACTTAAGCTCAAGTACTCCTCTACTATGCTCGAACCAAATTTTGAATCAATCGGCCATGCCGTTTTCAAATGGCTGAATTATTTCCAAAATATTTTGATTCTGCCCCACTGTGCATTGTAAGGCAAGGAAAAAAGAACCCAAGTAGCATGTAACGCTAAATATGTTAGCCCTTGAAGCAAATGAACCAAAAAGATCAGAGTAATCTGCTATAGGGTTTAAATGTCACGAAAAATTATGGGGTAGAAGAAATAGACCACTCAATTAATTTAGCTTTAAAAACTTCTCTTAATAGAGATAGACCAAACTAGGAAGAAAAATATATTTAAAACGTTTAAGCAGTTTCGACTTTCTTATGGTTCAGTCTACGTATTCTGATTCTCGAGCTCCTGAACTTTAAAATGAGATGCTAAGTATTTAATTAAACTTAATCAACATTTTGTTATCTATAAAAACTTTAATTAGAACATGAATTTCCTATAATTTTCCTTAAAATTTTAACGAATTTTCAACCTTAGATATGACTAAAGAAAAATATTTATCGCAAATAGTTTTTAGCAAGGAAAATTAATTTATAAGAATAATTTAATTCAAAGAAGTTGCATACAAAGTTTAAAAGCGATTATTATATAGCTTCCCCAGAAACGTCCCTCAAAGTGTTTAAAAAAAATAATGTTTTAAACATTTTATGTAATCCAATAACTATGAAAAATTTTTAGATTTATTTATTAAACTAAAGAAAATTTATGTCATAAATATTAGTTATTTTTAAAGTACTCGGATGCATTCTTATTTTATAAACAATGGAAAAACCTCAATCCGCCCAAAATATTATTTTAAATAAGTTAACAATAAAATAGATATAGAAAATAAACTTTGTATTTTTTAACTAAAACTATAAAATTTTAGTATGAATTTTAATTATAGTAATGAACAGCTATACTGGCGTAGTGTACATCATTAAATCAACATTTCCAATTCAAACATTTTGTGATGGAAAACCGAATAAGAAAACGTTGTGTTTAATTTATTTATTAATTAATCATTTTCACTGTATCACTTGTTTTTTTTTTTTTTAATAATTTTGTGTGCGGGCTATATGACTGTGTTCTCTTTAGAATCAGAAAAATGTACTTATAAAAAAAAAGTTACAAGAAATATATAAAAAGCATGTATTAGAAGGAATGCATTTTGGAACAGGAATTATTCCTCAACAGCCCCGGTGGTCCTGTAACGCTATTTCAATTTTGGTTATAGGCCTGGTTAAGTTCTTTATGTGCTCCCGCAGGAGAATTATAAAGTGTTGTAGTTTTGTTGAAATTCGTCCACCGACTCTTAGAATTTTATTTTCATAAAAAATGGAGAGAATTTAACTAATTTTAATACTTTTTGTCGAGGCAGAGTTTTTAAGATCTCTAAAGTATGACTTCCTACAAACGTTCTTAATTTTGTTGGTTGTATTTATAACCACGATAACCAATACGCTTTGACTTTAATTTGTTAATGAGGCACTGATAATATAATTAATTATATAAAACGGCTAATAAGCAAGGCTCAACATAGCTCCAAGCTAGAGAGTGATATTTGTTTTTAAGGCACTGTGCGAGTCTTAGATTCAATTAGAGTGAAGGAAATGTTCCTTTCCTTGTCCTCCGTTTTGCAATAAAAAGCAACAACATAAGCCTTAATTAAATCATTATTAAATCCATGTAGTTGGATACTCGAGGTCGAGTTTGGTACGTATCGGGGTAACTTATATTTTGAAGATCACTTTTTTAGTTTATCCAAAAAATGTTGCTTCGTGAGGTTGTGGTTAATCCCGCTTGGAATAATATTTAAAATTTTATGACAGAATAAACTGAACCAAGCGGGTCGAAAATTCGAGCAACGTCTGACATGAACATTCTTTTTGTTGTATTTGATATGTTTTTTTAATTGGTCTCGTATTGAATATTATCCTCACCTATTTTGTGTCATCTTCATGTTTTCTAAAAAGTTAAGATTTGCTTCGCTAGGTGATGCTAGTTCCTTATTGTTTTATGAAAATCTGTAATCTGTGGATTGCTGTTTTAATACCCTTACGGGAAGATATGACGCCGATGCTGTTCCGTATGTAACGGTACACAACTAAAAGTAATTGTGTCCTGCAGATTTTCTATCCATAAAATGCGTGGAATATTTCTGTGATCCTGGACCGCCTAAATTTGGCGAAACATATTGATAATATCCGCAGAAAATGCATCTTTATGTAGCCAAAATCGAAAACATATAATAAACTGCGTTGATCGACTTATACGTTGTTTGTGAAAGAATAAAAGAAAGAATAACTATCAGTATCATGAAATGAGCTGTCAAAAACTATCTGCAGTTTGGGACCAATAATGAAATGAACTGGCAAATAAAATAGGCGATCATCAGAAGCATCTACTTCTTCTGCTGTAAATTCACGAATGTGTCCCAAAGGATGGTATTCTCTCAAAAATTATGTTAATTTTTTTTAGTATTGGATCTTTAGAAAGTATGCGCTTCATATAATTAAATCTGGCAAGTGCTTCTTAATACTAGAGTTCTGCAATATATCTTCCATCTGTGTGCCTGCTATGGATCTTTTGAAAATGTTACACAATCAGTAAGATTTGTCATCCTCTCTTTTCTCCCTGCCTGCTTCTTCAATCATTCAAAAATGTTGGATCGACTTTTTAACATCACCTAGTATGATAAATGAGGCTGATGATTGCTGTTAAGCCGACTTTATTATTCAGCAAATATTTCTTGTGTTAGAGCACTTAGTAAAATATCAATAAAGGGTCGGCAAGATGAAACGTATCTAAGCTTCTACGTTCGAAATTTGTTATTGTACTCCTTTGGAGTAGATGTAGGACGTCTCAAAAAGTAAATCTTAGCATCGACGATGGACAATCCCGAAGATTTATCGAGCGAAAGGCGGCAGATTATGAACTTTTCATTGCAAATACGAACATATGCTAACGTTGTGGGAGAAATGTGAGTAAAACACTTGCCCTAAAACGACACAGAACCAGGTTAAGATACAACCGTATTTGGCGCCGGCTGAGAACACTGAGGTGGCACCATGAGTAGGGAGTTCAGCAGCAAGCGCCTTCAACGACGGAGCAACTAGTGAATAGTTTGTGATGATTTCGCTGGCAGGAGCAGCATTTGTGCTGAGATTTACAGATATTTTCTATGTGTCGACTGACTTTGATCAATTGATAAAGACAAATATGTGGACATTTGCAAGTATAATGATCTACAGGACAATGGTCACCACAAGTTTGGAACTCTTTCCGAGTTCAAGTTCGTCGTAACACTGATAAAAAAAGGCTAAATCTTTGTTTATTGTGGGTTTAGGTTCGTCACGAGCCTTCGTAATCCATTTTGATCGAGAGTCACTATCAAGCTTACCCTGTATTATGTAAATCAAATGATGATCAAGTTCGTTATAGCCTATTTCCTCTACACTCCTGACAACTTCATTTATTGCGTTGGAAATCTTACTACAACTAACAACATTTTCTTTCTCTATGGAAAGGAGGCCCGGCAAATTCGTATAATTGCTTTGTAAGGTGTGTTAATTCAATAAATCTTGGTTTAATCAGACGTGCAAAAATGCAGTCAGATCCAGAGAGGAAGCATTCAGTATATGGCGGTGTAACAAAAACGCCGTAACTGATTTGCTACGCAAAAAGGCGAGATCTTCGTGTGCCAAAGTACTAAGGCGCGAAAAAGCTTTATACGAGCAGCGCCTTCGTGCTAAAGTTATTACTACTTCTCGAGGTAGCAAGAGCTTTTGGTCATTCGTTAAAAGAGTGAAAGATAATGCTAGTTCCTCAATTTCGCCTCTTTTAAACATGATCAAATAAATAACGATCCGGTTGATAAAGCTAACGTCTTGGCTGAAATTTTTGCAAGTAACTTCTACTTGCCGGAAAGAAATCAACCACTGCCCGCACTGGAAAGATTATCAGTAACTATGCCAGATATATTCTTTCGAGCACGTGCAGTTAAGAAGGTTTTAGCGGATCTCAACATATACAAGTCCCCTGGTCCGGATAGAATTCCAGCACTGGTCTTGAAGCAGTGCTCTTCGACGTTAGCGCGTCCATTAGCAAAACTTTTCAACATTTTGTACCATGTTGGTGAGTTCCTATCATGTTGGAAGGTTGCTAATGTAACACATATCCCCAAAAAGGGAGAGGCTTGCAACCCTGAAAATTACCGCCCAATCGCAATTTGCTCTGCACTTTCCAAAGTAATGGAAAGTATGCTTAATTTTCATCTTGTGAAATATCTGGAGTACAACAGCTTACTGAATGACCGGCAGTACGGCTTCCGTAGGGCACGCTCTACGAGTGACTTATTGGCCTTCCTTTCGGAAAAATGGTGTCAATCCATTCACCATTTCGGCGAAAGTAAGGTGGTGGCTTTAGATATTTCTAAGGCGTTTGATAGAGTGTGGCATGGTGCACTCAAATCAAAACTTATTGCTTTTGGTGTCGATAATAGCTTCACTCGACTTATATCGAGCTTTCTCAGGGATCGCACTATACGAGTTGTTATAGATGGGATCTCATCAAACGAGTTCAAGTTAAATTCAGGGGTACCGCAAGCTTCCGTTTTTTCCCCTACCCTATTTCTTATTTTTCTTAATGACCTACTACGTCAGACTTCCAACCCTATCTATTCTTTTGCATATGACAGTAGCATATGCCATTCATTTTCTTTTCGCAGTAGACCAAGCCTTCGGGAAATTGAATCTACGAGAAAGCACATGGACGATACCCTTAATCGCGACCTTTTGGTAATTTCCGAATGAAGCCTTGCGAACAGGGTTCAGTTTAACGCTAATAAAACCCAGTGCTGTGTGCTTTCGCACAGGCGTACTGCTGAACATTCTACGTCATCTGTAATTATGGGTGATACATATATTAAGGAATCAGAAGCTCTCGATGTTCTTGGCATGAATATTCAATGCGATGTTCGTTGGAACAAGCACATTTTTCATGTCGTAACAGAAGCATTCAAGTGCCTAGGTTTTCTGAAACGGTGTAAGAAATACTTCACTCCATCTGATCTCCTTACTATCTATGTCACCTTTATCAGACCGAAAATGGAATACAACTCTCATGTATGGGCCGGTGCTTCAAAGTCTGTTTTGAAGTTACTCGACCGCGTACAGGAGAGAGCGAAGAAACTCATCGGTGACAGTAGGGTATCCAGCTCTATTGACTCACTGGAGCATCGACGCAATGTGGGGTGTGTTTCACTGTTTTATCGTTACTACAACGGAATGTGCTCTTATGAAATCAGAGAACTTGTTCCTGAAAACCGTAATTTCATACGCGCAACGCGATCTGCATCAAGAGCGCATTTCTTTGTGGTCGATTGGCCAGTGGATCGACAACGCATTACAGAGAAAATTCGTTTTTTAGCCGAACAGTTCGTATGTGGAATAAACTCCCTGCAGAGGTCTATCCTGCCACTTTCAATGTGCAAAGATTCAAATCAAATGTTCACAAGCACTACTCCCTCTATCCCCCATCCCAAAACCTAATTTCCTAGTTCTGGCACAATGCATTGCATAAGTAGGTGTCATCCCCTGAGTGCTGGTCCTAATTTAAAAAAAAAATTTATTCTCTAGGATGTTTTCGAACAAATGTGTATGTAATAATTTCATCTTTTTCCATTTTACGCTTGGATTGTTTTCATTGACAACGACATGTCAATTAAAATATAAATTAAAATTGTACTACAGTCATAATCAGTAATATTTCTGTACTTGTTGGTCGCTTATGATTTTCGCACATGGTTTTGTTTGAAATTACAAACGAACAAGTTGTCTGATCGAATATTGACGTTTGTTTTAGCCCCTATGGTATTAATGCAGAGACCGAAATAAATTTGTTTATTATAAGTATCTTGTTATAAGCGCACACGCACTTCTTTAAATAAATTTTGTTGGTTTTTCTTTTATACACTTTATCTTGTATATGTTAATAACATTTGCATTTAACGCTATCAAAATTTTTATTAACGTTAAGTTGAAATTTGCAAGTCGCCAAAACGATTTATGGATAGTTTTAGTCCACAATATAAAAAATATCGTCAAAATGGCTGAAATTCGCCAAAAGAGAATATATATATGTATATATATATATATATATATATATATATATATATATATATATATAGAAAAAGTAATCCAGTGTGGAATTAAGCATTTTTGACGGAACGACTTCTTAACAGGGTAGGTTTTTGTTCACAATGAATAGTAATTTTTATTCTTTCTCGTATCATTTCTCGGAATGATCGTCTGTTTTGTTGTTTCCTTTTTACATTGTCCATGGAAGTAATTTGGTTTTGCTTTTTGATTTTTAATTGCCCATCAATAAAATTTTGTTTTGCTGCTTGGGTTTTCACTTCATAGAAACGAGTGTGTATGATATTTTTCATTTCCAAGAATGTTTGTTTTTTCTCATTTGGTAACATTCATTGTTCAGAAAGAAACTCATATTTTGCTTCTTTTTTCTTCATTTTCATGAAGTGTGAAGCCAACATGAAAGAAAGCTAAAAAATGCTTTATTCAATTGTGTGCCCAGCAAATTATTTCAAGGCAATAAAATATGTGCGTTCTAATTAAAAGGGTTACTTTTTAAATTTAAGGACGTAAAGCAGGTAAACTTTATTTGCATATGCTACGAAAAAACGATATTTTAATCTCACAAAATAAAAGAAATAATTTCAAAAGGGACACCATTATCTACATATTATATTTAAAAAAATACACATATTAGACTGTATGCATAATTAGCTTCTTATTTGCAAAAATATAAAATCATGCATAGTCATACATATTTCCACCAAAAAATAATCCTAAAATTTAAAAAAAAAAAAAGGATTTTCTCCTAATTTTTATTATTTTAAATTCTAAGGAAATTTAAATATCTATATTAAACATAGTGGCCTTAAGCTAATGTTTGGTATTCTGGTTAAAGCGCAATGAGATGAAATCATTTTGTACTCGAACTTAAAGCGATTGTAACGACTAAATTTTAAATAAGAAAAAATGAATTACTATATTTTAGAAAGTGAAAATAAAGCAAAGTGTATCAAGTGTGGTAAAAAACTAAGTGCAGCAAACAAGAGCAACCTTGTCAGGCATTATAAACTTATTCATAATAAGGAAATTGTGACTGAAAAAAAAATGGTAAAATTTAAATCGATTGCCCAAAACCCAACCATTTCAGTTAAGATAAATATAGACGAAAGTACTTTTCTAAAATGTAATGCGGTCGTAGTTACAGTCAAGAATATGCTATTCCGATTATTTGATTATCCTGAATTTTTTAAAACTCTAATTTTTCCTTATGAAGAAATATTTAACATATACTTAAATTCGCGGAATATTGTTAAAGTGCTTGAATCTTCTAGCATTAAAATAAAAGGAATTATTAATTAATTAAAAGGGTTATAAAATTGATGTTCTTTCCTAAATGTGCGTTATGTACATATGATTGTCAATATGTAGGATCTGTCATGAAAATGAGCACTGATCTCTTACTTTATAAATTTAAGGACGTAAAGCAGGTAAACTGTATATGCATATGCTACGAGAAAACGATATTTTAATCTCACAAAATAAAAGAATTAATTTCAAAAGGGACATCATTACCTACATACTATGTTTAGAAAAATACATTTATTAAACTATATGCATAATTAGCTTCTTATTTGCTAAAATAGAAAATAATGCATAGTTATACATAGTTATTTAAAATATGAAGGGGAAAAACAAGTTCATGTATTGCATAAAATAAAAACTTACAAAAATTCAGTTCGTATCTTGTTTATTTAAGAAATCTAAACTAGCATTGCAGGAATTTAATTCGTTAAAATTTAAGTTCGTAATTATTAAATTATTTAAATTTTTATGGTTTAAATTATTTTCTAATTTTGTAAGGATTAATGCAAATGCACTAAAATATCTTTCTACTGAAACCTGGCGTGCTGAAACTGCAAGTGGAACATTAATCACTTTCAAAATACTGGATTTAAAATATTCAATAATATTCGTATTAAATGGAACCATTTTTGTGTGGGATACATTATTTAGAGTTTCTCTAAACGTTTGCCTTATTTAAGCACTTTTGGGTGTATTGATAACAGACGTTTTTTGAATAGAAGTAGCACTTCAGGCAATGATAGCTATTTACTTATTTTCGTAACCGTGCTACATTCTTTAGGAAAGGGATAGATGAGAGATAAAATAGGTGGTGAAAAGAGAAAGATAGATATAGCCATTTTAATAGTTATTTTACTTCGGCGGCGAATATGCTATGAACAAGTACCGACGAAGGAGGCTGCATGTTTAATGTTAATTCTGAATATGTATTTATACCATTAAACAGAAAAAAACATTTTGTTTTTGGTTGCCGCAGGAGTTGAACTTTAGTGTTTAAACAAAATGTTTATTTTATTTTTAGCTTAGAGCTCCGCGATTAGAGCTACTTAGCGATGTTTATTTAATTCTTGTCTATTCTAACAAATTGTTCTTCTTATATACTATTTGGTTGAGTATTTTTACAAATAACACTCAACCTCTTATTTCTATACTTAACCTAATTTATCCATATCTTAACTTTAGTAAAATACCAGGCAATCATGAAATTTGAGTAATTTACAAAATTCAGGTTTGAGTGGAATTATTAAATTCTTATTATTTCTATTTTTACAAATTTACTTAAATAGAACAAATATTTTGTATGCAATGAGAAAATGCTGATTGTTGCATTATTTTGCAAACCACTTGTCTTTTGTTTTATTCAACTGCATATGTACAGTGTAACATGAGCTTATTGTTGTGAATGCCAGTGTGTCGGCAATTTAGACTGTTTATTACAGTACTTATGTGATAGTAACATTAACCGATCAGTCACACTACAGAACCCCGGCCAAAAAGGTAGTAAACACGTTGACTACAGCAGCCACAGCAGAATTTATAATGCGATGACCTAGTTTGGCATAAGTTGTATGAGAAGTAGAAGGTTCCTCTATATTTTCAACATAAGAAAAATGGTGCGCATGTAATTATCATTGTATATATATAGCGAAATCAACCAAACAGAAAATTGGAAAAAGTGAAAAAAGTGTCCTCGAAGTATCATGACCTCAAAGTATGCGAAATGCATATAAAACTTCGAGGACAGTCCTCGAAGTATGCAAATGTTCTCAAAGTATATGTTAAATAGAAAAAGTATCCCTAATGTATGCCACATGCATATATTTGGTATTTAAAAGACTATAACAGCTCCCATACCCAGAAAATCATGGAAGCATAAAAAGTTGTTTATTTAACAAAAACTATTATTTATTAAGGTTCTATTTTTGTTTAAACGTAAGGCTAATTCAAGCGTTGATTATAAAAAAATGGCATATAATGGTTGCTGTGTGGATTTTTGGTGGACAAAAGTCACCGTCGTTTTATAACGTACTTCATCAATTTAAAGGCTAAAATTATTTTAGTAAGAAGTGCGTTTACCATTGTTTTTGATGACAGCTTGCAAACGTTTCTGCATCGAATAAGCCAATTTTTTTGTAACATCTGGGCTTATTTTCTGCCATTCCTCTTGCAGTGTTTGTTTAAGTATATTTTTGGAGGTAATGTGATGCTCCCGAACCCACCGATCCAAATGATCCCATAAATGCTCGATTGGATTCAGGTCGGGTGACTGTGACGGAATTCTCAGGGTATGGGGAGTGTTGTACAAGACCCACAAGCGAACTATTTCTGCGGTGTGCTTGGGGTCATTGTCATCTTGAAAGTAATAGCTTGACTCAATGCCAAGCTTTTGAGCACTTTTCTGAAGATTTTCTTTGAGGATATTCAGATAAAGGGTTTTGTCCATTATTTCATCTATGAAGACGAGCTCTCCAACACCAGCCGCCGACATGCATCCCCATACCATAACTCCAGCACCACCATGTTTCACAGTTGCATGAATATGCTTCTCTGCTAATGCTTCGCCCTCCTTTCTCCACGTTAAAACACGTCCATCCGATTTATATAAACAAAATTTGCTCTCATCTGAAAAGATAACTTTTTCCCAGAAATCTGTTCCCTTACATTAATGCTCTTTTGCGAAGTCGAGACGCCTCGTCTGGTTGACCTTGCTAATCTGTGGTTTTTTTCTGCATACTCTGGCATTATAACCAGCGGAATTCAGCGCTCTGCGCACAGAACGTGGGTGGACAACTGTACCAGTACTCTCCTTTATCGCTGCAGCAATTTCTGTTGACGGGGTTTTGGGCTCTTTTTTCACTATTTTTATAATTTCACGCTTTTCGCGTACTGATAG
The DNA here is from genome assembly GCA_937654795.1 of Cistogaster globosa. NCBI lineage: Eukaryota > Metazoa > Arthropoda > Insecta > Diptera > Tachinidae > Cistogaster > Cistogaster globosa. Next base: position 39,490,365 of record OW569407.1, read on the forward strand.
TGCCGGGGGTCGTCCACTCCTTGGCAGATATTTGCACTCTGGTTCATCTTTAAATCTTTTTATTATTCCAGTAATAGTGGTGCGTGGATGATTGCTTTGGTTGTACGCATTTAAAATAATTTTCTTTCTTCAATTGTGGTTTCTTTCCTTTTTTGACTCATTTTTAACAATCACTTGGCGTCAGTAAAATTTTAAATTAATTACCGTTATAAAATGTATACAGATTAGTCTTAAAGCTACCATACTCAACGAACTCACTGATAAAAAGAGCCAGATTGGGTTAAATTTTACTTTTTATTTATTTTAACGGGCTGAAATGACGGTGATTTTTGTCCGCCAAAAATCAACACAGCAACCATTATATGCCATTTTTTTTATAAACAACGCTTGAATTAGCCTTACGTTTAAACTAAAATAGAACCTTAATAAATAATAGTTTTTGTTAAATAAACTACTTTTTATGCTTCCATCATTTTCTGGGTATGGGAGCTGTTATAATCTTTTAAATACCAAATGACGGTAACTTTTGTCCATCTGTATATATACATATATATATATATATATATATATATATATATATATATATATATATATATATATATATATATATATATATATATATATATTAATTTGCTATGTTTTGGCATTTTAACATGCTTAAATACATATTTGATGCCTGTAAGCGTTTTGTCTTTCATTCCAAATTTTCTTTGCTTCCTGTTATTGCTTTTAAATATTTTTTGCGTTTTTAATTCTATCAGTATGTATCAATAAATGTACAGTTAACTTATTTTTAGCTATCGACTGCACTTTCAATGCAACATTTGTACAATACCTTAAGTCTATATATATGAATATTTTCAACTTGTGCTTCACAAATTGTTTAAGTAGCCCATGCAGCCTCTAGATTAGTAATGATACTGGCCTGTTGTTTAATGAGGTTAAATAAAAAGTACCACCAAGAGTGTGCAAATGAATTAGACAATCACATTGAACTTTAAACAACAAACTAGTAAATTAAACGTTGTAACATTGATTTATTATGAAGTTTTTTAAAATTTAACCACTGCAGTCTCTGCTCGGGCGCCAAAAAAATGTTTGATACTATTAGTTATAAATTTAATATTAAAATTTTTAATAATTTATGCAATTTGTATTGCCCAGTATATTCATTATTAATTAAATTCAGACCAAACACTTTATACATATGAATATTATTTACATTAAATAATAACAGTTATAGTTTCTTTTACTGGTTTAAGCAAAAAAAAAGTGCTTTTTGTTTGTTTAAATCACACAATGCAATAAAATTAAACCTTTACGTGATTTTCCATGATTTTTTTTTCGTTCCAACGGTCCTCTAAGTAGAAAAACTGTCGAATTTTAAACTCTATGGATTATAATTGTTTTTATACAGAAATTTATTTTTATTTATTGTAATATGAAAGTTTAAGCAAAAATGTATTTTACCTAATAAAAAAAATAACATTGTATCATGAATAATAAATTAAAAATACTATAAAAAATACTCAAAAGTCTGTTGTTATAAAAGTAGTAACTGTCTGCTGAAAGCAAGGTTTTTAAGTCTTGTATATGTTGCCATTTCTTTTTTTAAATTTTTAACCTTTGCCGGCAAAATAATTTAGACTGACGAATTTCAAAATGTCTAACAGATTTTTGTGGTAAAAGCTGAAAATGGTCTTTAATATTGGTTTTTAATATATATGTTTGTATATCCTGTTGGATCATATGCAAAAACACGAATCATATTTACTTCAGGGTCACCAATCTTCACAACATTTTTACGTGCACCCTGGTTTCATTTCTCTTGGCTTTCTGTAAACGATTTTGCCTTTTTTAAAAACTTGCATATCCCTTACCGTTCAAACGATTTTTCTTTGCTTTTTCTTTTGTTTACCTTTTTAGAAACTTTCAAAAATATGAAAACTATAAAATGTAATTTACATTGAATTGAAGCATATACAGTGAAGGACTTAAGTATAGGTACAAGGTGCAAAATGAAGCAAACAGTAATTTTTTTGATATTGATCATCAAATGTTTATTTTTAGAACGTAAAATGGTTCTTACAAAGCTTCATATAAGAAGTAATCAAAAAATTTGAACAGATTTCATTCGCCGATAGAACAGTAACAAAAAAAATTTAAAAATATCGATTTTTTATGGGACAAAAGTATAGGCACATTCATTGTTAACGGAAATAAAAGACGATTATAAATTCGCCAATCTGGCAATACTGTATTTTTTGACAGAATGGAATGTTCCGTTATTATTTTTAATTTGTTTCAGTTGGTGAAAAGTAACAAAAATTTGTTAAAAATAATAATTTCTTTGTCGTTTTCTAAAAAATGTGTCCTAAATTAAGTGAAACTACAGAATCACAGCGAAAAATATTTCCCCATCTGCATAACCAAGGCAACTCTTAAGCTGAGATTGGCGAATTAATGGATCGAAGCCGTTTTACTATTCGGACAATAATTAATCGTTTTAAAGGTAAAACTAACTTTGAAAGTGCTTAACACTGTGGTCGTCCCAGAAAATTAACTGAGAGAGAACGTGCCCAAATAACACGGAAAGTTAAAATTGATCCGAAAACAACATCTTCACAGCTGGCAGCGGACGTCAAGGAAAATTTCGGTAAGGACGTCCACTCTAAAACTGTTCAGAGATTACTACATGAAGCCGGTTATAAATCACGTGTTGCTAGACGAAAACCATTAATATCTGCATTTAATAAAAAAAGACGTATGGATTATGCAAAACAATTTGAAAATCAGCCATGCAGTTTCTGGGAACAGGTTCTCTTCTCAGACGAAAGCAAATTTAATATTTTTAAGCCTGATGGACATTCACGAGTATGGCGAAAACGTAATACTGCATATGACGAAAAAAATCTTACACCAGCAGTAAAGTATGGTGGCGGAGGAGTTATGGTCTGGGGCTGTATGTCTGCAGCGGGTGTCGGAGAACTAGTCTTCATTGATGAAATAATGAACAAGACTGTTTACTCAAATATTTTGAAGGAAAATGTTAAGAAAAGCGCCATTAAATTGGGTTTGTCAGAGTCATTTACATTCCAGCATGACAATGACCCCAAACATTCTGCTCACGACGTCAAGATGTGGCTTGCATATAACACCGCACATGTATTGCCACATCCTCCGCAGTCCCCAGACCTAAATCCCATTGAGCATTTGTGGGAGGAGCTAGACCGAAGAATTCGGAAACGCAATATTTCAAACAAATGTGAGCTTAAAACAGCGTTAACCGAAGAATGGCTTAAAATTGATAAAAATTTTACAAAAAAATTAGTACACTCTATGCCTAATAGACTTAAAGCCGTTATTAAGCAGAATGGACTGCCAACAAAATACTAATTTGAGTTTCTGACTAGTTTTGATTCCGTTAACAAAGAATGTGCCTATACTTTTGTCCCACAGATAATCAAGTTTTTTAAACCTTTTCGTTATTTTTCTACCACCGAATAAAATCTGTTCGACTTTTTTGGTTATTTTTAATATGAATTACTGTTATAATTATTATATGTTCTTTAAATAAACATTTGATACTTACAAATGTGAAAAAAAACATATTTTGTTTCATTGCATCTAAAAAATCAATACCTGCTGATCAGTTATACTGCAGTCAATATTAAAAATAAACAAAAAATCATATACACTAACAACAAACATTAAACAGCTGTTTTTTGCGCATATGTTTTTATGTAAGTGCTGCTAAGTATTTTCATTTCGTTTTCTATGATCTATATAAAAGATCAGCAATTTGTAAACAATAATCAGCTTGTTCTGCTCACATAAGTGCTGCCAAGTTTGTCCATTTTGGAAAATTCAACTGTTAAATTTAAATATCTTAGATAAGAGACTAACATGGAAAGATCACGTGAAAGCAAAGAGAGATCATTTGAATATTAAAACAAAAAAAAATGTATTGGCTTCTTGGAACAAAGTCCAAACTAAGCTTGGAAAATAAAATTTTATTATATAAGACAACTTTAAAACCAGTTTGGACATATTGCCTTCAACTTTGGGGGACTGCAAGCAATTCAAATATTGAAATCCTTCAGAGATATCAATCCAAAACATTAAGACTACTGACCGGTGCTCCTTGGTATATTTCCAACAAATGTCTACACAAAGACTTAAATATTTTGACAATAAAAGACGAAATCAATAATTTAAGTAATAGATACCTAAATAGACTCAGCAATCACCCTAATTTATTAGCTATAACTCTTTTAGACGAAAGTGATGAAGTGCGAAGACTGAAAAGATTCCATGTGTTAGATTTGCCTTTTAGAAGCTAGTCATAATCGATATTTGTGTATATACCTATAAAAAAAAAAATATTTTGTAAATTGATCTTACTTTTGTATATTCTGCTTAGTTTAATGGAACCTAGCAACTAAGTGAATGCAAACCTTTAAAAAATTTGCTTATTATTTCCTGTAAAATAGATTGCAAATAAACACACCAAAAAAAAAAAATCTTCGATTCAGTGTTTCCCTAAAATTTTAAAATAAAGACTTCTAAAGAATTCATTTAATTTTGCACACCTATGTATACATCAAAACTGAGAAGTAAGAATAATTATAAGAAAACTGACATGCATCAGGAGGACCATTTATTCGACACTACGAATAATATGGGGGCAGCTGCGCCCAAACGAGTAAAGGAAGTTTACTTATCTTCTGTCGTTGAGGGCACTCCGAAAGCACGTAGTCGTACTGACTCAGAGTCCATTTATTCGAATGTTAATATTTGTTCCCCGCTTAAGCTTGTGCAAATTATGAAGAGGCGCTTTGAAAAACTGGCTGAACAACTGCAAACAACGATAGAGAACAAGTTCCCAGAGTATGAAGACCGGTTGTTAAGCGAGATCGAAAAGAATTTCAGCAGTTTTAGAAGTGAATTGAAGAATATTACTGAGAGAGTGGACAAATTAGTGATAGCAGTGAATAGCATTACAAGTATGCAAAATGAAATTAAGCTATTAAATGCTAGGGTTAATCAACAGGAAAATAAAAATGTTGCCTGTGAGTTGAGACTCAATGAAATTCCATATAAGTCAAATGAGAATTTAATTGACATTTTTGAGAAAATCTGCAATACCATACACACCTTTGTCCCTGCAATCAAAACTATTTATCGGCTGCCAAATCACAATAACAAACGCGAATCTGAATTGAAAGATGCGGTGATTATTGTAAAGCTGTGCAATCCTCATGATAAAAATCATTTCTTGAAGGCATTTGCTAATTTCCGCAAGGATAATCCGGGGTTTTGTTTCTCATTAAGACACATTGGCGAGAACTCGGACAGAAAATTTTATGTCAACGAGAACTTAACTTCTCTAAATTTATAAATTCTACGCGCCGCTACTCGTCTAAAAAGGGATAATTGCATATATAGTGCTTTTACTGTACGGGGCCTGGTATATGTCAAACGTTCTGCCAATGACTCACCGATGCGCATTGATGAGATAGATCAGCTTAACAAGCTAATTCGAGTGCCTGATAATTCTTTTTCTGCTCGGACATTTCGTAATATTGTTGAAAGTAATCAAACTTAATACACATAATATACCAATTCTTTCTAGTTTTTTACATACATTTTTATTTTTAGCTGATTTAATTATAACACGTTTTTTACGATACATAAGTAAACATACAGTATTTTCCTCGTGCGTTACAAAGTCATACCAAATAGTTGATGGATATTTTGGATAACGATAGAATGCGTTCTAGAGATGGAATAGGTAGAATGATAAGGATTTTGTCCAAACAGAGAAGTGGTATACGAATATGTCACCTGAATGCCCAAAGTTTGAGACCTAAGATTGAAGAATTTAGATTTATTTTCGAGAATTCCGGTGTTGATGTGGTGTGTGTATCGGAAACATGGTTTAGACCTGAGTTCACTGATTCGTCGTTTCATTTGCAGGGATATAATGTGAGAAGGGCGGATAGAAATGGGTATGGTGGCGTAGCAATTTACGTGAAGAAGGGTATTGCAATTAAAGTTTTATGTAAGTCTGCAGGCGAGGTAGTTTCTGGCGCTGACGATACTCGAGGTTTAATTGAATATTTATTTCTTGAAATATGTTGTGAAGGAAGGAAATTACTTGTAGGCAGTAGTTATAGACCTTATAATCGTATTTGCATTAAGGCTTTAATGGACACTCTGCAGACACTCAGTGTCGCATACGAGGATGTTATAATTACGGGTGATTTCAACTCCAATATTTTAGTTAACCCCACTCTTGTAGATAATATGCTTTCACTTGGTCTTAATTCCCCTAATACGGCTAATCCTACTCATTTCACGAATACCAACAGTACACTTCTTGATCTATTTTTTGTCAGTGATCTTTCCAAAGTCCTACTTTACGACCAACTATCTGCATCTTGCTTTTCACGTCACGACCTAATTTTTCTGACATATAATTTTCATTTGAATCTGCCTGAGCAAGTTTTTGAATACCGGGATTTGGGGAAAATAGATTATAATATGCTAGAGCTAGAACTTTCTAATATAGATTGGAGTATGTTATATAGACTGATTTCTGTAGATGATCAACTCTCCTTCCTGCAATTTAGCATTCAGCATCTATACAATCTGATAGTTCCTTTGAGAACAAAAAGAATTAATATTCATGATAAGCCCTGGTTCACTCGCGATATAAAGCAGTCTATCGATCGCAGAAATAATTTATATACACGGTGAAACGTTTTAGAACAGCTAGATTGTATGAGGAATACCGAGTATTACGCAGAATAACTAATAGGTTAATCAAGAAGGCAAAAACTGAATACTATGCCGCAAAATTTTCTACTGCGATAGGATCAAAAAAGACTTGGCAAAGAATTCGTGAAATAGGCATTGCTAGATCTTGTATCGAAGAACCCTGTGTAGTCGACGCCAACACTCTAAATGAACAGTATTTGAATATACCGAATGTTCAACCATCTTCTGACTACTACCATTTCTCCAATGATGTTTGGGACAATACATTTTCTTTTGTGAACGTAACCCAGTATGATGTCTTGTTTAGCATATTATGGATTAAATCCAATGCTGTTGGTGTGGATGAAATGGACCCAAGGTTTTTGAAAATTCTTATCCCACAACTTCTTCCATTTGTAACCTTTATTTTTAACAAAATTTTTACTACCAACTGCTATCCCAAAATTTGGAAATTGGCTAAGGTTGTTCCTATTCCTAAATCAAATTCTGATTACAGGCCAATAGCAATCTTGCCTTTTTTATCTAAAGCTTTTGAAAGGTTGATGCATAAGCAAGTTACTCAGTTTCTTGAGGTTGAGAAATTGCTTAGTGATCGACAATCGGGCTTTCGTAAAAATAACAGTTGTATTACGGCTCTAGTGGATGTTGTTGAAGACATCAGGCATCAGGTGGACTGTGGTAACGTGACATTTTTAATTCTTTTAGATCATTCTAGAGCATTTGATACTGTTGACCATAAGGTTTTGAGCATTAAACTTAAATATATGTTTCGATTTACGTCATCTGCAGTGGCTCTTATACACTCATATCTAGTTGACAGATATCAATACGTTCAAGCTCCTACCTCAAGGTCTAGATGTTTACCATTGAAACGAGGTGTTCCACAGGGCTCTATCTTAGGTCCTCTACTTTTTTCTTTATATGTAAATGATCTTCAGGACAAGCTCCAACACTGTAAGATTAGATTATATGCTGATGACATTCAGCTTTACATGAGCTGCAGAAACACTGCTGTCGATGAGTGTGTAAGGACCTTAAACGAGGAGTTACATGTTGTGTACGAGTGGGCTACTGCTAATGGTTTGCAAATTAATCCTGCTACGTCGAAGGGTTTGATTATGAAGAAAAGATTATGAGACTGGATTACGATCCTGTTTTAATTTTGAACGGTCAGCCTATAGATATTGTACACTATGCCAAAAATCTTGGTATATATCTTAATGACACTTTGACTTGGTCCAACCACATTAATATAGCGTGTGGGCGCACGATTTCTATGTTAAGGAATCTCTGGCAAACTCATTACTGTACTCCGATGAGAATTAGAATACTTCTCGCCAAATCGTATTTATTACCAATTTTGCTGTATGGCTGTGAACTATTTGGCAGTTGTGATAGTGAAAGTAAGAGAAAATTTAATGTGGCTTTTAATAATATTGTAAGATATGCACATGGTCTGCGAAGGTTTGATCATATTTCCCCCTATGTCACCTCGCTTTATGGTATGAATTTTGATGACTACTTGAGGGTTCGTATCTTACTGTTCTTGCATAAGATTATATATACACAACAACCTAGACACCTTTATGATCGGCTACACTTTTCGACACTTGATAGGGGTAAAAGGCTTCTTACTTTTGGACATCGTACATTGATTTCTAAATATCATTTCTTTATTAATGCTATCAGTCTCTGGAACGCAATTCCATTTAGATTACAAATCATTAGTAACGCACGTCAATTTAGAAAAAATATTGTATGTCATTTTTCGCATTGAGCTCTAATGTAAATGTATTTATTATAGTTACTAATTTATTATTATGTTCTTATTGTTTTAATGTTTGTGATAATCTCGATCTCACTTTGATGCATGTTTTGAAGTTGTAATTAATTACTTTTAAATTCCCAGAATATTATAACATATGTTATCAATTTATATTTCAATTTACTTAATATTTTGATTTTTATTACTAATATTTTTTTTCTGTATCTTATAATTTTTATTTTAAGTTAATTTATATTTTGGCATATGCTCAGTTTCATACTTAATATAAGACTTAGGTCTTGTGTATGGAACATATGAATGAAATAAAATAAGAATAAATAAATAAAAAATTTTGCTGCTTGTGCATATTCAAAAGCATATTCAAAATTTCAAGTCGATATCGCTTTAGGTAGTAAAACTATATCAATTTTAAAATGAAAAACCTTCCCCGGTAGGTGGTTTTCGACATAAGGGTTAGAGCTATTTTCAATTATGGAACTCTTTTTGTTACTTTTTAACCCTTTTTTACTTTTCACTTTTAAAAATAAAAAAAAAATTAATAAAACACAAAAAATAACTAATCCATTGTAACTTTTATTAAAAAAAAACTGAATAAATTAGTGTTTATTTAGATTATTTGGTTTCAGAAAATTGGTAATTGTAATATTAGATGGCCAATATTTGGCACACATATGCGTTATGATATCGGGAGATTTTTAGGTCATTAAGATGACGAAATATTAATTAAAAGAATTATTACATTATTATATAACAAATAATAAAAACTGTAACATTGAACGCTCTTTAGATTTTATAGATTAGAATAATAACAATTAAATTTAAAAACATTTGTAACGTAAAGCTAGAAAAATTTTAAAATTGTGCCAAACAAATCATTTTAGTGCCATTTTTCTTTTTCATTTTTGAAATGTTCAATATTGTTATCACTCTGAGATACGTGCTTATGTGTCATTTACTTTGCTGTAATAACATAGTATTACATAAAATTGAAACGTAAAATTATTATAAGTAAAATAATGTTAACATACGATATTCTCATATTGACATTTGTCAAGACAAATTAAATGCTCATCAAGACAAATACTTTATAAGTCGCTAAAATATGGCCACGTCAAATTTTAGGTCGCCAAATTACTTCAAAATAGCTTGAATCGTTCCAAATCGTTTAGCGAGAAATCGCCATGTCTGACATCGATGGTTTCGGATTATTTTATTAGCATACCACAATTCTCTTATATTTTGTTCGGGATGCCACAAAATTAAGTAATTTCAAGCTTCAATTACTCATACGGTATTATTTGGCACTTGATTTAATTTTGGAAACAGCCGTTCGTTTTTATTTTTAACAGTATTATTTTATTCTTTTGCATAAAAACTTTGTACAAATTGAAAAATATCAAAAATTATAATAATACTGCAGCGGGTGAAATTGTATAAAAACATCATATTAAAAACAACCAACTTTGCGGTGTTAAATCATTTAATTTCTTTTTGGCGCTTCAGAGCGGAAGAATATTTTATAAATTTTAAGTTCTTACAATTTCTATAATCCACTTTTTATGTTATTGTACATATTAGAGGCCTGCACAAATGTATTTAAACATCAAAGACACTCTTATGTTTAAATGGTTTACACATAAGTTCCTTGCATTATAACAACATTAAATACTGTCGTATCAAGAATGATTGAAAAACATTTTCTTTAAATTGTTTAATGCTCGAATAAAGTAAAACTATTGGCAAAATTTAAAAGCAGCTTTGCCACGCAAGAAATTCTCTTCCCACCAAAATTGTTAAAAAAAAATCTACCAAAACGCTTTTTGCATACGAAATCGAAATTTTGAAATTTATTTTGTTATTAACAAGAACACTGATCCAATTACACTAGTAAGTATATATAAAAATATTATTCATACAAAATAAAAACACAGCCCTAAAATGATCGTGGAATGAATGGATTGGCAACCCTTTCTTAGGGGAATATACGTCATCTTGCGATAAATCATGCGCATGCCGTAATCTGTTTTCCTATCATTCTTTCTGTCGTATACTGTTCGTAGCACGAAGTAAATGGAGAAGTTCATGCATAAGATTATTTTTTAATACGGTCAAGACGTATTTGTTCTTTACAAGACATTTCGTGACAGTAGAAAAAAATGGTCCGATTATTTGAAAAAATACAACTGACGACAGAAATCTTCACTTGTATTTCATATTTTTTTAATGCTTATGTTGTTCTTATGTGTATATTAAATGAACGATTGGATGCTTTGTACAGGTCAATACGATTAAGTTAATATATATATTAAATTAGTTTATATTATTCAAAAATTCAAATGTTGTTTTCTTAATTGTGCAGATAAATAAATAATTGTTTTGTAGAAGAAGGAAATAAAAAGATGAAATTTTTTAACATGCACTGATTTTTATAATAATAAAATAAAGCGCACTAAAGCTAATTAAACAAAAGCTGAATATGTAATTATCTAATATATGTTATGTATTATATTGTGATTTGTTAAACAAATTTTCATATAAGTATTTTTTTATAAATAAAAACAATTTCTTCCTGAATGCGACCATGAAAGTTTGCTAAATTTTGTAGTTTTTGAATAAAAGTTTACATAGAAGAGTTTTTAATTAAAGCATTCTCATTTTTGGTGTTCAGTTACTATTTCTGTTTATATTATGGTAAACCTCTATATTATTTTATTGCAGAACTACTCATAATTATTATTTTACCTTTCTTAACATTCCCAATTCCATTTTTCAAAAATTTTTTACAACCGCGTTATTCTTTTCACATCACATCTAAAAACATTTTCACCTTCAATGGTCAATTGAAATTATTTACCTATTGCAATACTACTTATGAATATTTTTAGGATTTCAACAACCACAATTACTAATGACATTAGGAGGGCTGTTCTATATATTTCTGGCCTAATAGTGAAAATGCGAATATTTATAATCAAAAAAGGTTTTATTGTTTTTCAAAGTATTCTCCAGCATGATTTATACACTTTCGCATGCGCTCAAACCAGTTGTCGAAGCACTTTTTCCACTCCGATTGAGACACCTCTAAAACATGGTTTTTGAACACTTCAACAGCTTCTTCTGGCGACGAAAATCGTTGACCACGCATTTTTTTCTTGATGTGCGGAAACAAGAAGAAGTCATTAGGTGCCAAGCTAGGGCTGTACGGCGGATGACCCATTAATTCGACGTTTTGGCCGGTCAAAAACGCTCTGGTTTGAGCCGATGTGTGAGAGCTCGCATTGTCATAGTGAACAATTAGTCGTCTTCTCTTGTTGGTTTTTCGAATTTCTCCGATGACTTTAGGCAAACAAATTGTAGTGTACCACTCAGAAGTGACGGTCCTACGTTGCTCAAGCGGAACAGTCGTTACATGACCAGTTTTGCCGAACAAACAGGCGACCATTTGCTTCGAAGTGCTTCTTCCACGAACAACTTTCGTTGGATTTTGTTCGTCTTTGAAGACCCACACGGTCGATTGTTGTTTCGTTTTTGGCTCATACGCATAGATCCATGATTCGTCACCTGTGACGATCTTATAAACGTCTTTTGAAGCACCGCAATCGTATTTTTGCAACATTTCTTTGCACCAATCGACACGAGCCTCTTTTTGAGCGACTTTCAAATTGGGCGGGTTCCAACGAGAACAAACCTTTTTTACGGCCAGGTGTTCATGCAGTATCGAATGTATGCTGGTGGAAGAAATGTCCAAGGATGTCTCTATCTCTCGGTATGTCACATGTCGATCTTGCATTATGAGTTCACGCACGGCATCAATGTTCTCTGGCACAACAGCCGTTTTTGGACGACCTTCACGGAATTCGTCTTTGAGCGAGCTTCGGCCACGATTAAATTCATTATACCAATTTTTCACAGTGCTATAGGATGGTGCTTCATCGCCATACAAAGATTATCAATGCACTCTTGTCGTGATAATCCACGTCGAAAGTTGTGAAAAATGATGGCACGAAAATGTTCACGAGTTAATTCAATTTTTTTCTATATTAATTTTTTCAAGTCACTGTAAACAACACAAATAATGGTCGTACGTCAAAACGTTTTGAGTACGATTAAGCTTAAAAATGACAAACTTTCCAAAGGAAATGTCAGATTGCACTTGGCAGCACTCAGTGTTGCCAGGGCAGAAATATATATAGCAGCCCTCGTACTTTGCACATTCGAAATGTCCTGATATATCATAAAATTTTACTGCTCTTTTATGTAAATGTTTCATATTAATGTGCACCTGAAATTTTTTTCTTTTCATATTTATTTGTTTTTTTTTTTTTTGTTTTCTTTTTTGTGTTTTGTTTTGTTTTATATGGAAAAACACAACCCCAGGATCCAAAAATTTTTGTAGGCCTATTTGTTTTGAGTATGTAAAGGAATCAAATACTACGACAAAAACATTAGTCGAGCAAATCAAAGACGAAATAAGATCACTGGAACCAATATCTATAAAAATAAAAGAATACTGTGTTAACATATCCTTTCAACTTAGTTTGACAATGATTGATGGAAAAGTTAGTAACGCTATAACTAACACATCTTCTTATTGGAAATGTTCCATATGTGATCAGAAGAAGTCAGAATTCTCAGATAAAAAAAAAACCAACGTAGTCAACGAAGAAGTTCTATCTTTCGGAATATCCCCCTTTCATGCTAGAACAAGAGTTTTGGAGCATTTTCTGCATATTGCATACGACTTAAAATACAGAAGTACGACAGAAAATTTTATAACAAAAAAAAAAAAAAAAAAAAAAAACAAAAAACAATGATGAACTAAAAGCTCTAAGAGCTTCTGAGAAAAGTAGAATCCAAGAAGAGTTTAGAGTACAAACGGGGTTAATAATTGATAAGCCTCTTCGTAGTGGAGGAAACACTAACGACGAAAATAGTGCAAGAAAATTTTTTGGGGATTTTGAAACTACTTCAAACATAACTGGAATTGACAAAGAGTGGCTTAGAATGGTTAACGTAGTTTTAATGGCAATTAATAGCAAAACTTAAATTAATTCTCTTCGCTTTGGAGAATATACAGCAAAAATATCTAAGCTACTCGTTTCCCTATATCCATGGAGGGATATGACGCCCACAGTACATAAAATATTATGTCATGGTAAAACAATTATAGAATCGAATATTCTTCCTCTTGAGGAATTAACAGAAGAAGCCCAAGAAGCAAGAAACTGCGATTTCAAGTACATTTGAATATTCAGTTCTCGAAAATGTTCTAGGCAGTCACAAAACGAAGACATTTTCTATAGCCTATTGTTATCTTCTAACAAAACAGAATTAAAGGATTTACTTTATCTTTTAGACATGCATAATGATATGACAGATTATTTTATAGAAAATAAATAATAATTTTAAAGAAATAAAAAATACTTTTAACGACTTTTCGTAAATAAAAATTAACAGAAAATTTAATTTTTTTGATGTTTTTTATAATGATTATTAATTTAAGATATGCCTCTTGGTTATTCAGGGTATAATATGCCTCTTGGTTATTCAGTATAATTGTTTTTTTACACAATTTTTTACACAGGCATGAAAATTTTTACTTCCGTAACATAAATGTATAAAAGTGAGATACATATTGAAACACTCATATTTAAGAACGCATAGTTTTGCACGTAAGAATGATATTGAGGTGAATCTTTTTTTATTTAATAGGAAATTGCGTCATCTTTATTCACATGCATAAAAAGAAATAAAAAAATGGAACAAAATTTTAATATTCGTTGCTGAGCTCCGAAAATTTCGAAAAATTATGGTAAAACGGTCCAATTTGAGAAAAGTAAAAATATTAAATATGCTATAAAACTTTTATTAATTAAGCAAATCAGATAAAATTTTCTGTGCATATATAGTTTGTTAACTAAAATCAAACGGTAAAAAAATCTGCTACATTAAGCTCAAGGAAATCCCATAATTCCCAAAATAAAGACGAAAAATCCCAAAATTGGAATTTTTTACTCTTTTGCCCATAAAGTCCACATATGGACTAGGGCTCACGAAATACTTTTTGAAACAATTTGGAGTATATATAGCTTTTTTATAGTATTCTTCTTTTTCCGATCCCAGCTTTGGGATTTTAGAAAATATGGGGTAAAATCAAAATTTCGATGTAAAATAGGTCAAGTTGAAAGACTTACATCTTCTACAAGAATGATCAGTTTTATACGAAATTTGGTTTAGACGTACACACATATAGTTAGCTTTAATAAAAATAAAAAAATTTTTATATATTCCTTAAGAAATTTTTTTTCTATCTAAAAAATTAGATTAGTGTCCCATTTTAGGATAAAATACACAAAAATGCAATAATTTTGGATTTTTTAAATTGAAAATCGTATAATTTTTAAGCCAGAAAAGATATTACTTTCAAATTTTTTTCGGAAAATCTTGAATTTTGTTTGCTATCTACGGTAAAAAACTCAAACAAATTTGCTGCAAATTGTACCCAATATTTCGAAAAAACTGGACCAGGGTATGGAAAGAATCAAAAATTTTAATTTTAAAATACTTATAACTCGATCATTTTTAAACATAAACATGCAGTTTAAAGCACCGTTTTGTAGGTATTTACGAGAGCTTGAAGACTATGTAAAATATTTAAAAATCAGACAAAAATTGAAGAAATGCCAAGCGTTAGAAAAATTTTCAGGAGCGAGGTGTCCAACTTTGAGACCACATAGCGCCATCCCTGGAAAGTGGAGGGTAACCACCTTCAAAACTTAAGCTCAAGTACTCCTCTACTATGCTCGAACCAAATTTTGAATCAATCGGCCATGCCGTTTTCAAATGGCTGAATTATTTCCAAAATATTTTGATTCTGCCCCACTGTGCATTGTAAGGCAAGGAAAAAAGAACCCAAGTAGCATGTAACGCTAAATATGTTAGCCCTTGAAGCAAATGAACCAAAAAGATCAGAGTAATCTGCTATAGGGTTTAAATGTCACGAAAAATTATGGGGTAGAAGAAATAGACCACTCAATTAATTTAGCTTTAAAAACTTCTCTTAATAGAGATAGACCAAACTAGGAAGAAAAATATATTTAAAACGTTTAAGCAGTTTCGACTTTCTTATGGTTCAGTCTACGTATTCTGATTCTCGAGCTCCTGAACTTTAAAATGAGATGCTAAGTATTTAATTAAACTTAATCAACATTTTGTTATCTATAAAAACTTTAATTAGAACATGAATTTCCTATAATTTTCCTTAAAATTTTAACGAATTTTCAACCTTAGATATGACTAAAGAAAAATATTTATCGCAAATAGTTTTTAGCAAGGAAAATTAATTTATAAGAATAATTTAATTCAAAGAAGTTGCATACAAAGTTTAAAAGCGATTATTATATAGCTTCCCCAGAAACGTCCCTCAAAGTGTTTAAAAAAAATAATGTTTTAAACATTTTATGTAATCCAATAACTATGAAAAATTTTTAGATTTATTTATTAAACTAAAGAAAATTTATGTCATAAATATTAGTTATTTTTAAAGTACTCGGATGCATTCTTATTTTATAAACAATGGAAAAACCTCAATCCGCCCAAAATATTATTTTAAATAAGTTAACAATAAAATAGATATAGAAAATAAACTTTGTATTTTTTAACTAAAACTATAAAATTTTAGTATGAATTTTAATTATAGTAATGAACAGCTATACTGGCGTAGTGTACATCATTAAATCAACATTTCCAATTCAAACATTTTGTGATGGAAAACCGAATAAGAAAACGTTGTGTTTAATTTATTTATTAATTAATCATTTTCACTGTATCACTTGTTTTTTTTTTTTTTAATAATTTTGTGTGCGGGCTATATGACTGTGTTCTCTTTAGAATCAGAAAAATGTACTTATAAAAAAAAAGTTACAAGAAATATATAAAAAGCATGTATTAGAAGGAATGCATTTTGGAACAGGAATTATTCCTCAACAGCCCCGGTGGTCCTGTAACGCTATTTCAATTTTGGTTATAGGCCTGGTTAAGTTCTTTATGTGCTCCCGCAGGAGAATTATAAAGTGTTGTAGTTTTGTTGAAATTCGTCCACCGACTCTTAGAATTTTATTTTCATAAAAAATGGAGAGAATTTAACTAATTTTAATACTTTTTGTCGAGGCAGAGTTTTTAAGATCTCTAAAGTATGACTTCCTACAAACGTTCTTAATTTTGTTGGTTGTATTTATAACCACGATAACCAATACGCTTTGACTTTAATTTGTTAATGAGGCACTGATAATATAATTAATTATATAAAACGGCTAATAAGCAAGGCTCAACATAGCTCCAAGCTAGAGAGTGATATTTGTTTTTAAGGCACTGTGCGAGTCTTAGATTCAATTAGAGTGAAGGAAATGTTCCTTTCCTTGTCCTCCGTTTTGCAATAAAAAGCAACAACATAAGCCTTAATTAAATCATTATTAAATCCATGTAGTTGGATACTCGAGGTCGAGTTTGGTACGTATCGGGGTAACTTATATTTTGAAGATCACTTTTTTAGTTTATCCAAAAAATGTTGCTTCGTGAGGTTGTGGTTAATCCCGCTTGGAATAATATTTAAAATTTTATGACAGAATAAACTGAACCAAGCGGGTCGAAAATTCGAGCAACGTCTGACATGAACATTCTTTTTGTTGTATTTGATATGTTTTTTTAATTGGTCTCGTATTGAATATTATCCTCACCTATTTTGTGTCATCTTCATGTTTTCTAAAAAGTTAAGATTTGCTTCGCTAGGTGATGCTAGTTCCTTATTGTTTTATGAAAATCTGTAATCTGTGGATTGCTGTTTTAATACCCTTACGGGAAGATATGACGCCGATGCTGTTCCGTATGTAACGGTACACAACTAAAAGTAATTGTGTCCTGCAGATTTTCTATCCATAAAATGCGTGGAATATTTCTGTGATCCTGGACCGCCTAAATTTGGCGAAACATATTGATAATATCCGCAGAAAATGCATCTTTATGTAGCCAAAATCGAAAACATATAATAAACTGCGTTGATCGACTTATACGTTGTTTGTGAAAGAATAAAAGAAAGAATAACTATCAGTATCATGAAATGAGCTGTCAAAAACTATCTGCAGTTTGGGACCAATAATGAAATGAACTGGCAAATAAAATAGGCGATCATCAGAAGCATCTACTTCTTCTGCTGTAAATTCACGAATGTGTCCCAAAGGATGGTATTCTCTCAAAAATTATGTTAATTTTTTTTAGTATTGGATCTTTAGAAAGTATGCGCTTCATATAATTAAATCTGGCAAGTGCTTCTTAATACTAGAGTTCTGCAATATATCTTCCATCTGTGTGCCTGCTATGGATCTTTTGAAAATGTTACACAATCAGTAAGATTTGTCATCCTCTCTTTTCTCCCTGCCTGCTTCTTCAATCATTCAAAAATGTTGGATCGACTTTTTAACATCACCTAGTATGATAAATGAGGCTGATGATTGCTGTTAAGCCGACTTTATTATTCAGCAAATATTTCTTGTGTTAGAGCACTTAGTAAAATATCAATAAAGGGTCGGCAAGATGAAACGTATCTAAGCTTCTACGTTCGAAATTTGTTATTGTACTCCTTTGGAGTAGATGTAGGACGTCTCAAAAAGTAAATCTTAGCATCGACGATGGACAATCCCGAAGATTTATCGAGCGAAAGGCGGCAGATTATGAACTTTTCATTGCAAATACGAACATATGCTAACGTTGTGGGAGAAATGTGAGTAAAACACTTGCCCTAAAACGACACAGAACCAGGTTAAGATACAACCGTATTTGGCGCCGGCTGAGAACACTGAGGTGGCACCATGAGTAGGGAGTTCAGCAGCAAGCGCCTTCAACGACGGAGCAACTAGTGAATAGTTTGTGATGATTTCGCTGGCAGGAGCAGCATTTGTGCTGAGATTTACAGATATTTTCTATGTGTCGACTGACTTTGATCAATTGATAAAGACAAATATGTGGACATTTGCAAGTATAATGATCTACAGGACAATGGTCACCACAAGTTTGGAACTCTTTCCGAGTTCAAGTTCGTCGTAACACTGATAAAAAAAGGCTAAATCTTTGTTTATTGTGGGTTTAGGTTCGTCACGAGCCTTCGTAATCCATTTTGATCGAGAGTCACTATCAAGCTTACCCTGTATTATGTAAATCAAATGATGATCAAGTTCGTTATAGCCTATTTCCTCTACACTCCTGACAACTTCATTTATTGCGTTGGAAATCTTACTACAACTAACAACATTTTCTTTCTCTATGGAAAGGAGGCCCGGCAAATTCGTATAATTGCTTTGTAAGGTGTGTTAATTCAATAAATCTTGGTTTAATCAGACGTGCAAAAATGCAGTCAGATCCAGAGAGGAAGCATTCAGTATATGGCGGTGTAACAAAAACGCCGTAACTGATTTGCTACGCAAAAAGGCGAGATCTTCGTGTGCCAAAGTACTAAGGCGCGAAAAAGCTTTATACGAGCAGCGCCTTCGTGCTAAAGTTATTACTACTTCTCGAGGTAGCAAGAGCTTTTGGTCATTCGTTAAAAGAGTGAAAGATAATGCTAGTTCCTCAATTTCGCCTCTTTTAAACATGATCAAATAAATAACGATCCGGTTGATAAAGCTAACGTCTTGGCTGAAATTTTTGCAAGTAACTTCTACTTGCCGGAAAGAAATCAACCACTGCCCGCACTGGAAAGATTATCAGTAACTATGCCAGATATATTCTTTCGAGCACGTGCAGTTAAGAAGGTTTTAGCGGATCTCAACATATACAAGTCCCCTGGTCCGGATAGAATTCCAGCACTGGTCTTGAAGCAGTGCTCTTCGACGTTAGCGCGTCCATTAGCAAAACTTTTCAACATTTTGTACCATGTTGGTGAGTTCCTATCATGTTGGAAGGTTGCTAATGTAACACATATCCCCAAAAAGGGAGAGGCTTGCAACCCTGAAAATTACCGCCCAATCGCAATTTGCTCTGCACTTTCCAAAGTAATGGAAAGTATGCTTAATTTTCATCTTGTGAAATATCTGGAGTACAACAGCTTACTGAATGACCGGCAGTACGGCTTCCGTAGGGCGCGCTCTACGAGTGACTTATTGGCCTTCCTTTCGGAAAAATGGTGTCAATCCATTCACCATTTCGGCGAAAGTAAGGTGGTGGCTTTAGATATTTCTAAGGCGTTTGATAGAGTGTGGCATGGTGCACTCAAATCAAAACTTATTGCTTTTGGTGTCGATAATAGCTTCACTCGACTTATATCGAGCTTTCTCAGGGATCGCACTATACGAGTTGTTATAGATGGGATCTCATCAAACGAGTTCAAGTTAAATTCAGGGGTACCGCAAGCTTCCGTTTTTTCCCCTACCCTATTTCTTATTTTTCTTAATGACCTACTACGTCAGACTTCCAACCCTATCTATTCTTTTGCATATGACAGTAGCATATGCCATTCATTTTCTTTTCGCAGTAGACCAAGCCTTCGGGAAATTGAATCTACGAGAAAGCACATGGACGATACCCTTAATCGCGACCTTTTGGTAATTTCCGAATGAAGCCTTGCGAACAGGGTTCAGTTTAACGCTAATAAAACCCAGTGCTGTGTGCTTTCGCACAGGCGTACTGCTGAACATTCTACGTCATCTGTAATTATGGGTGATACATATATTAAGGAATCAGAAGCTCTCGATGTTCTTGGCATGAATATTCAATGCGATGTTCGTTGGAACAAGCACATTTTTCATGTCGTAACAGAAGCATTCAAGTGCCTAGGTTTTCTGAAACGGTGTAAGAAATACTTCACTCCATCTGATCTCCTTACTATCTATGTCACCTTTATCAGACCGAAAATGGAATACAACTCTCATGTATGGGCCGGTGCTTCAAAGTCTGTTTTGAAGTTACTCGACCGCGTACAGGAGAGAGCGAAGAAACTCATCGGTGACAGTAGGGTATCCAGCTCTATTGACTCACTGGAGCATCGACGCAATGTGGGGTGTGTTTCACTGTTTTATCGTTACTACAACGGAATGTGCTCTTATGAAATCAGAGAACTTGTTCCTGAAAACCGTAATTTCATACGCGCAACGCGATCTGCATCAAGAGCGCATTTCTTTGTGGTCGATTGGCCAGTGGATCGACAACGCATTACAGAGAAAATTCGTTTTTTAGCCGAACAGTTCGTATGTGGAATAAACTCCCTGCAGAGGTCTATCCTGCCACTTTCAATGTGCAAAGATTCAAATCAAATGTTCACAAGCACTACTCCCTCTATCCCCCATCCCAAAACCTAATTTCCTAGTTCTGGCACAATGCATTGCATAAGTAGGTGTCATCCCCTGAGTGCTGGTCCTAATTTAAAAAAAAAATTTATTCTCTAGGATGTTTTCGAACAAATGTGTATGTAATAATTTCATCTTTTTCCATTTTACGCTTGGATTGTTTTCATTGACAACGACATGTCAATTAAAATATAAATTAAAATTGTACTACAGTCATAATCAGTAATATTTCTGTACTTGTTGGTCGCTTATGATTTTCGCACATGGTTTTGTTTGAAATTACAAACGAACAAGTTGTCTGATCGAATATTGACGTTTGTTTTAGCCCCTATGGTATTAATGCAGAGACCGAAATAAATTTGTTTATTATAAGTATCTTGTTATAAGCGCACACGCACTTCTTTAAATAAATTTTGTTGGTTTTTCTTTTATACACTTTATCTTGTATATGTTAATAACATTTGCATTTAACGCTATCAAAATTTTTATTAACGTTAAGTTGAAATTTGCAAGTCGCCAAAACGATTTATGGATAGTTTTAGTCCACAATATAAAAAATATCGTCAAAATGGCTGAAATTCGCCAAAAGAGAATATATATATGTATATATATATATATATATATATATATATATATATATATATATATATAGAAAAAGTAATCCAGTGTGGAATTAAGCATTTTTGACGGAACGACTTCTTAACAGGGTAGGTTTTTGTTCACAATGAATAGTAATTTTTATTCTTTCTCGTATCATTTCTCGGAATGATCGTCTGTTTTGTTGTTTCCTTTTTACATTGTCCATGGAAGTAATTTGGTTTTGCTTTTTGATTTTTAATTGCCCATCAATAAAATTTTGTTTTGCTGCTTGGGTTTTCACTTCATAGAAACGAGTGTGTATGATATTTTTCATTTCCAAGAATGTTTGTTTTTTCTCATTTGGTAACATTCATTGTTCAGAAAGAAACTCATATTTTGCTTCTTTTTTCTTCATTTTCATGAAGTGTGAAGCCAACATGAAAGAAAGCTAAAAAATGCTTTATTCAATTGTGTGCCCAGCAAATTATTTCAAGGCAATAAAATATGTGCGTTCTAATTAAAAGGGTTACTTTTTAAATTTAAGGACGTAAAGCAGGTAAACTTTATTTGCATATGCTACGAAAAAACGATATTTTAATCTCACAAAATAAAAGAAATAATTTCAAAAGGGACACCATTATCTACATATTATATTTAAAAAAATACACATATTAGACTGTATGCATAATTAGCTTCTTATTTGCAAAAATATAAAATCATGCATAGTCATACATATTTCCACCAAAAAATAATCCTAAAATTTAAAAAAAAAAAAAAGGATTTTCTCCTAATTTTTATTATTTTAAATTCTAAGGAAATTTAAATATCTATATTAAACATAGTGGCCTTAAGCTAATGTTTGGTATTCTGGTTAAAGCGCAATGAGATGAAATCATTTTGTACTCGAACTTAAAGCGATTGTAACGACTAAATTTTAAATAAGAAAAAATGAATTACTATATTTTAGAAAGTGAAAATAAAGCAAAGTGTATCAAGTGTGGTAAAAAACTAAGTGCAGCAAACAAGAGCAACCTTGTCAGGCATTATAAACTTATTCATAATAAGGAAATTGTGACTGAAAAAAAAATGGTAAAATTTAAATCGATTGCCCAAAACCCAACCATTTCAGTTAAGATAAATATAGACGAAAGTACTTTTCTAAAATGTAATGCGGTCGTAGTTACAGTCAAGAATATGCTATTCCGATTATTTGATTATCCTGAATTTTTTAAAACTCTAATTTTTCCTTATGAAGAAATATTTAACATATACTTAAATTCGCGGAATATTGTTAAAGTGCTTGAATCTTCTAGCATTAAAATAAAAGGAATTATTAATTAATTAAAAGGGTTATAAAATTGATGTTCTTTCCTAAATGTGCGTTATGTACATATGATTGTCAATATGTAGGATCTGTCATGAAAATGAGCACTGATCTCTTACTTTATAAATTTAAGGACGTAAAGCAGGTAAACTGTATATGCATATGCTACGAGAAAACGATATTTTAATCTCACAAAATAAAAGAATTAATTTCAAAAGGGACATCATTACCTACATACTATGTTTAGAAAAATACATTTATTAAACTATATGCATAATTAGCTTCTTATTTGCTAAAATAGAAAATAATGCATAGTTATACATAGTTATTTAAAATATGAAGGGGAAAAACAAGTTCATGTATTGCATAAAATAAAAACTTACAAAAATTCAGTTCGTATCTTGTTTATTTAAGAAATCTAAACTAGCATTGCAGGAATTTAATTCGTTAAAATTTAAGTTCGTAATTATTAAATTATTTAAATTTTTATGGTTTAAATTATTTTCTAATTTTGTAAGGATTAATGCAAATGCACTAAAATATCTTTCTACTGAAACCTGGCGTGCTGAAACTGCAAGTGGAACATTAATCACTTTCAAAATACTGGATTTAAAATATTCAATAATATTCGTATTAAATGGAACCATTTTTGTGTGGGATACATTATTTAGAGTTTCTCTAAACGTTTGCCTTATTTAAGCACTTTTGGGTGTATTGATAACAGACGTTTTTTGAATAGAAGTAGCACTTCAGGCAATGATAGCTATTTACTTATTTTCGTAACCGTGCTACATTCTTTAGGAAAGGGATAGATGAGAGATAAAATAGGTGGTGAAAAGAGAAAGATAGATATAGCCATTTTAATAGTTATTTTACTTCGGCGGCGAATATGCTATGAACAAGTACCGACGAAGGAGGCTGCATGTTTAATGTTAATTCTGAATATGTATTTATACCATTAAACAGAAAAAAACATTTTGTTTTTGGTTGCCGCAGGAGTTGAACTTTAGTGTTTAAACAAAATGTTTATTTTATTTTTAGCTTAGAGCTCCGCGATTAGAGCTACTTAGCGATGTTTATTTAATTCTTGTCTATTCTAACAAATTGTTCTTCTTATATACTATTTGGTTGAGTATTTTTACAAATAACACTCAACCTCTTATTTCTATACTTAACCTAATTTATCCATATCTTAACTTTAGTAAAATACCAGGCAATCATGAAATTTGAGTAATTTACAAAATTCAGGTTTGAGTGGAATTATTAAATTCTTATTATTTCTATTTTTACAAATTTACTTAAATAGAACAAATATTTTGTATGCAATGAGAAAATGCTGATTGTTGCATTATTTTGCAAACCACTTGTCTTTTGTTTTATTCAACTGCATATGTACAGTGTAACATGAGCTTATTGTTGTGAATGCCAGTGTGTCGGCAATTTAGACTGTTTATTACAGTACTTATGTGATAGTAACATTAACCGATCAGTCACACTACAGAACCCCGGCCAAAAAGGTAGTAAACACGTTGACTACAGCAGCCACAGCAGAATTTATAATGCGATGACCTAGTTTGGCATAAGTTGTATGAGAAGTAGAAGGTTCCTCTATATTTTCAACATAAGAAAAATGGTGCGCATGTAATTATCATTGTATATATATAGCGAAATCAACCAAACAGAAAATTGGAAAAAGTGAAAAAAGTGTCCTCGAAGTATCATGACCTCAAAGTATGCGAAATGCATATAAAACTTCGAGGACAGTCCTCGAAGTATGCAAATGTTCTCAAAGTATATGTTAAATAGAAAAAGTATCCCTAATGTATGCCACATGCATATATTTGGTATTTAAAAGACTATAACAGCTCCCATACCCAGAAAATCATGGAAGCATAAAAAGTTGTTTATTTAACAAAAACTATTATTTATTAAGGTTCTATTTTTGTTTAAACGTAAGGCTAATTCAAGCGTTGATTATAAAAAAATGGCATATAATGGTTGCTGTGTGGATTTTTGGTGGACAAAAGTCACCGTCGTTTTATAACGTACTTCATCAATTTAAAGGCTAAAATTATTTTAGTAAGAAGTGCGTTTACCATTGTTTTTGATGACAGCTTGCAAACGTTTCTGCATCGAATAAGCCAATTTTTTTGTAACATCTGGGCTTATTTTCTGCCATTCCTCTTGCAGTGTTTGTTTAAGTATATTTTTGGAGGTAATGTGATGCTCCCGAACCCACCGATCCAAATGATCCCATAAATGCTCGATTGGATTCAGGTCGGGTGACTGTGACGGAATTCTCAGGGTATGGGGAGTGTTGTACAAGACCCACAAGCGAACTATTTCTGCGGTGTGCTTGGGGTCATTGTCATCTTGAAAGTAATAGCTTGACTCAATGCCAAGCTTTTGAGCACTTTTCTGAAGATTTTCTTTGAGGATATTCAGATAAAGGGTTTTGTCCATTATTTCATCTATGAAGACGAGCTCTCCAACACCAGCCGCCGACATGCATCCCCATACCATAACTCCAGCACCACCATGTTTCACAGTTGCATGAATATGCTTCTCTGCTAATGCTTCGCCCTCCTTTCTCCACGTTAAAACACGTCCATCCGATTTATATAAACAAAATTTGCTCTCATCTGAAAAGATAACTTTTTCCCAGAAATCTGTTCCCTTACATTAATGCTCTTTTGCGAAGTCGAGACGCCTCGTCTGGTTGACCTTGCTAATCTGTGGTTTTTTTCTGCATACTCTGGCATTATAACCAGCGGAATTCAGCGCTCTGCGCACAGAACGTGGGTGGACAACTGTACCAGTACTCTCCTTTATCGCTGCAGCAATTTCTGTTGACGGGGTTTTGGGCTCTTTTTTCACTATTTTTATAATTTCACGCTTTTCGCGTACTGATAGTGCCGGGGGTCGTCCACTCCTTGGCAGATATTTGCACTCTGGTTCATCTTTAAATCTTTTTATTATTCCAGTAATAGTGGTGCGTGGACGATTGCTTTGGTTGTACGCATTTAAAATAATTTTCTTTCTTCAATTGTGGTTTCTTTCCTTTTTTGACTCATTTTTAACAATCACTTGGCGTCAGTAAAATTTTAAATTAATTACCGTTATAAAATGTATACAGATTAGTCTTAAAGCTACCATACTCAACGAACTCACTGATAAAAAGAGCCAGATTGGGTTAAATTTTACTTTTTATTTATTTTAACGGGCTGAAATGACGGTGATTTTTGTCCGCCAAAAATCAACACAGCAACCATTATATGCCATTTTTTTTATAAACAACGCTTGAATTAGCCTTACGTTTAAACTAAAATAGAACCTTAATAAATAATAGTTTTTGTTAAATAAACTACTTTTTATGCTTCCATCATTTTCTGGGTATGGGAGCTGTTATAATCTTTTAAATACCAAATGACGGTAACTTTTGTCCATCTGTATATATACATATATATATATATATATATATATATATATATATATATATATATATATATATATATATATATATATATATATTAATTTGCTATGTTTTGGCATTTTAACATGCTTAAATACATATTTGATGCCTGTAAGCGTTTTGTCTTTCATTCCAAATTTTCTTTGCTTCCTGTTATTGCTTTTAAATATTTTTTGCGTTTTTAATTCTATCAGTATGTATCAATAAATGTACAGTTAACTTATTTTTAGCTATCGACTGCACTTTCAATGCAACATTTGTACAATACCTTAAGTCTATATATATGAATATTTTCAACTTGTGCTTCACAAATTGTTTAAGTAGCCCATGCAGCCTCTAGATTAGTAATGATACTGGCCTGTTGTTTAATGAGGTTAAATAAAAAGTACCACCAAGAGTGTGCAAATGAATTAGACAATCACATTGAACTTTAAACAACAAACTAGTAAATTAAACGTTGTAACATTGATTTATTATGAAGTTTTTTAAAATTTAACCACTGCAGTCTCTGCTCGGGCGCCAAAAAAATGTTTGATACTATTAGTTATAAATTTAATATTAAAATTTTTAATAATTTATGCAATTTGTATTGCCCAGTATATTCATTATTAATTAAATTCAGACCAAACACTTTATACATATGAATATTATTTACATTAAATAATAACAGTTATAGTTTCTTTTACTGGTTTAAGCAAAAAAAAAGTGCTTTTTGTTTGTTTAAATCACACAATGCAATAAAATTAAACCTTTACGTGATTTTCCATGATTTTTTTTTCGTTCCAACGGTCCTCTAAGTAGAAAAACTGTCGAATTTTAAACTCTATGGATTATAATTGTTTTTATACAGAAATTTATTTTTATTTATTGTAATATGAAAGTTTAAGCAAAAATGTATTTTACCTAATAAAAAAAATAACATTGTATCATGAATAATAAATTAAAAATACTATAAAAAATACTCAAAAGTCTGTTGTTATAAAAGTAGTAACTGTCTGCTGAAAGCAAGGTTTTTAAGTCTTGTATATGTTGCCATTTCTTTTTTTAAATTTTTAACCTTTGCCGGCAAAATAATTTAGACTGACGAATTTCAAAATGTCTAACAGATTTTTGTGGTAAAAGCTGAAAATGGTCTTTAATATTGGTTTTTAATATATATGTTTGTATATCCTGTTGGATCATATGCAAAAACACGAATCATATTTACTTCAGGGTCACCAATCTTCACAACATTTTTACGTGCACCCTGGTTTCATTTCTCTTGGCTTTCTGTAAACGATTTTGCCTTTTTTAAAAACTTGCATATCCCTTACCGTTCAAACGATTTTTCTTTGCTTTTTCTTTTGTTTACCTTTTTAGAAACTTTCAAAAATATGAAAACTATAAAATGTAATTTACATTGAATTGAAGCATATACAGTGAAGGACTTAAGTATAGGTACAAGGTGCAAAATGAAGCAAACAGTAATTTTTTTGATATTGATCATCAAATGTTTATTTTTAGAACGTAAAATGGTTCTTACAAAGCTTCATATAAGAAGTAATCAAAAAATTTGAACAGATTTCATTCGCCGATAGAACAGTAACAAAAAAAATTTAAAAATATCGATTTTTTATGGGACAAAAGTATAGGCACATTCATTGTTAACGGAAATAAAAGACGATTATAAATTCGCCAATCTGGCAATACTGTATTTTTTGACAGAATGGAATGTTCCGTTATTATTTTTAATTTGTTTCAGTTGGTGAAAAGTAACAAAAATTTGTTAAAAATAATAATTTCTTTGTCGTTTTCTAAAAAATGTGTCCTAAATTAAGTGAAACTACAGAATCACAGCGAAAAATATTTCCCCATCTGCATAACCAAGGCAACTCTTAAGCTGAGATTGGCGAATTAATGGATCGAAGCCGTTTTACTATTCGGACAATAATTAATCGTTTTAAAGGTAAAACTAACTTTGAAAGTGCTTAACACTGTGGTCGTCCCAGAAAATTAACTGAGAGAGAACGTGCCCAAATAACACGGAAAGTTAAAATTGATCCGAAAACAACATCTTCACAGCTGGCAGCGGACGTCAAGGAAAATTTCGGTAAGGACGTCCACTCTAAAACTGTTCAGAGATTACTACATGAAGCCGGTTATAAATCACGTGTTGCTAGACGAAAACCATTAATATCTGCATTTAATAAAAAAAGACGTATGGATTATGCAAAACAATTTGAAAATCAGCCATGCAGTTTCTGGGAACAGGTTCTCTTCTCAGACGAAAGCAAATTTAATATTTTTAAGCCTGATGGACATTCACGAGTATGGCGAAAACGTAATACTGCATATGACGAAAAAAATCTTACACCAGCAGTAAAGTATGGTGGCGGAGGAGTTATGGTCTGGGGCTGTATGTCTGCAGCGGGTGTCGGAGAACTAGTCTTCATTGATGAAATAATGAACAAGACTGTTTACTCAAATATTTTGAAGGAAAATGTTAAGAAAAGCGCCATTAAATTGGGTTTGTCAGAGTCATTTACATTCCAGCATGACAATGACCCCAAACATTCTGCTCACGACGTCAAGATGTGGCTTGCATATAACACCGCACATGTATTGCCACATCCTCCGCAGTCCCCAGACCTAAATCCCATTGAGCATTTGTGGGAGGAGCTAGACCGAAGAATTCGGAAACGCAATATTTCAAACAAATGTGAGCTTAAAACAGCGTTAACCGAAGAATGGCTTAAAATTGATAAAAATTTTACAAAAAAATTAGTACACTCTATGCCTAATAGACTTAAAGCCGTTATTAAGCAGAATGGACTGCCAACAAAATACTAATTTGAGTTTCTGACTAGTTTTGATTCCGTTAACAAAGAATGTGCCTATACTTTTGTCCCACAGATAATCAAGTTTTTTAAACCTTTTCGTTATTTTTCTACCACCGAATAAAATCTGTTCGACTTTTTTGGTTATTTTTAATATGAATTACTGTTATAATTATTATATGTTCTTTAAATAAACATTTGATACTTACAAATGTGAAAAAAAACATATTTTGTTTCATTGCATCTAAAAAATCAATACCTGCTGATCAGTTATACTGCAGTCAATATTAAAAATAAACAAAAAATCATATACACTAACAACAAACATTAAACAGCTGTTTTTTGCGCATATGTTTTTATGTAAGTGCTGCTAAGTATTTTCATTTCGTTTTCTATGATCTATATAAAAGATCAGCAATTTGTAAACAATAATCAGCTTGTTCTGCTCACATAAGTGCTGCCAAGTTTGTCCATTTTGGAAAATTCAACTGTTAAATTTAAATATCTTAGATAAGAGACTAACATGGAAAGATCACGTGAAAGCAAAGAGAGATCATTTGAATATTAAAACAAAAAAAAATGTATTGGCTTCTTGGAACAAAGTCCAAACTAAGCTTGGAAAATAAAATTTTATTATATAAGACAACTTTAAAACCAGTTTGGACATATTGCCTTCAACTTTGGGGGACTGCAAGCAATTCAAATATTGAAATCCTTCAGAGATATCAATCCAAAACATTAAGACTACTGACCGGTGCTCCTTGGTATATTTCCAACAAATGTCTACACAAAGACTTAAATATTTTGACAATAAAAGACGAAATCAATAATTTAAGTAATAGATACCTAAATAGACTCAGCAATCACCCTAATTTATTAGCTATAACTCTTTTAGACGAAAGTGATGAAGTGCGAAGACTGAAAAGATTCCATGTGTTAGATTTGCCTTTTAGAAGCTAGTCATAATCGATATTTGTGTATATACCTATAAAAAAAAAAATATTTTGTAAATTGATCTTACTTTTGTATATTCTGCTTAGTTTAATGGAACCTAGCAACTAAGTGAATGCAAACCTTTAAAAAATTTGCTTATTATTTCCTGTAAAATAGATTGCAAATAAACACACCAAAAAAAAAAAATCTTCGATTCAGTGTTTCCCTAAAATTTTAAAATAAAGACTTCTAAAGAATTCATTTAATTTTGCACACCTATGTATACATCAAAACTGAGAAGTAAGAATAATTATAAGAAAACTGACATGCATCAGGAGGACCATTTATTCGACACTACGAATAATATGGGGGCAGCTGCGCCCAAACGAGTAAAGGAAGTTTACTTATCTTCTGTCGTTGAGGGCACTCCGAAAGCACGTAGTCGTACTGACTCAGAGTCCATTTATTCGAATGTTAATATTTGTTCCCCGCTTAAGCTTGTGCAAATTATGAAGAGGCGCTTTGAAAAACTGGCTGAACAACTGCAAACAACGATAGAGAACAAGTTCCCAGAGTATGAAGACCGGTTGTTAAGCGAGATCGAAAAGAATTTCAGCAGTTTTAGAAGTGAATTGAAGAATATTACTGAGAGAGTGGACAAATTAGTGATAGCAGTGAATAGCATTACAAGTATGCAAAATGAAATTAAGCTATTAAATGCTAGGGTTAATCAACAGGAAAATAAAAATGTTGCCTGTGAGTTGAGACTCAATGAAATTCCATATAAGTCAAATGAGAATTTAATTGACATTTTTGAGAAAATCTGCAATACCATACACACCTTTGTCCCTGCAATCAAAACTATTTATCGGCTGCCAAATCACAATAACAAACGCGAATCTGAATTGAAAGATGCGGTGATTATTGTAAAGCTGTGCAATCCTCATGATAAAAATCATTTCTTGAAGGCATTTGCTAATTTCCGCAAGGATAATCCGGGGTTTTGTTTCTCATTAAGACACATTGGCGAGAACTCGGACAGAAAATTTTATGTCAACGAGAACTTAACTTCTCTAAATTTATAAATTCTACGCGCCGCTACTCGTCTAAAAAGGGATAATTGCATATATAGTGCTTTTACTGTACGGGGCCTGGTATATGTCAAACGTTCTGCCAATGACTCACCGATGCGCATTGATGAGATAGATCAGCTTAACAAGCTAATTCGAGTGCCTGATAATTCTTTTTCTGCTCGGACATTTCGTAATATTGTTGAAAGTAATCAAACTTAATACACATAATATACCAATTCTTTCTAGTTTTTTACATACATTTTTATTTTTAGCTGATTTAATTATAACACGTTTTTTACGATACATAAGTAAACATACAGTATTTTCCTCGTGCGTTACAAAGTCATACCAAATAGTTGATGGATATTTTGGATAACGATAGAATGCGTTCTAGAGATGGAATAGGTAGAATGATAAGGATTTTGTCCAAACAGAGAAGTGGTATACGAATATGTCACCTGAATGCCCAAAGTTTGAGACCTAAGATTGAAGAATTTAGATTTATTTTCGAGAATTCCGGTGTTGATGTGGTGTGTGTATCGGAAACATGGTTTAGACCTGAGTTCACTGATTCGTCGTTTCATTTGCAGGGATATAATGTGAGAAGGGCGGATAGAAATGGGTATGGTGGCGTAGCAATTTACGTGAAGAAGGGTATTGCAATTAAAGTTTTATGTAAGTCTGCAGGCGAGGTAGTTTCTGGCGCTGACGATACTCGAGGTTTAATTGAATATTTATTTCTTGAAATATGTTGTGAAGGAAGGAAATTACTTGTAGGCAGTAGTTATAGACCTTATAATCGTATTTGCATTAAGGCTTTAATGGACACTCTGCAGACACTCAGTGTCGCATACGAGGATGTTATAATTACGGGTGATTTCAACTCCAATATTTTAGTTAACCCCACTCTTGTAGATAATATGCTTTCACTTGGTCTTAATTCCCCTAATACGGCTAATCCTACTCATTTCACGAATACCAACAGTACACTTCTTGATCTATTTTTTGTCAGTGATCTTTCCAAAGTCCTACTTTACGACCAACTATCTGCATCTTGCTTTTCACGTCACGACCTAATTTTTCTGACATATAATTTTCATTTGAATCTGCCTGAGCAAGTTTTTGAATACCGGGATTTGGGGAAAATAGATTATAATATGCTAGAGCTAGAACTTTCTAATATAGATTGGAGTATGTTATATAGACTGATTTCTGTAGATGATCAACTCTCCTTCCTGCAATTTAGCATTCAGCATCTATACAATCTGATAGTTCCTTTGAGAACAAAAAGAATTAATATTCATGATAAGCCCTGGTTCACTCGCGATATAAAGCAGTCTATCGATCGCAGAAATAATTTATATACACGGTGAAACGTTTTAGAACAGCTAGATTGTATGAGGAATACCGAGTATTACGCAGAATAACTAATAGGTTAATCAAGAAGGCAAAAACTGAATACTATGCCGCAAAATTTTCTACTGCGATAGGATCAAAAAAGACTTGGCAAAGAATTCGTGAAATAGGCATTGCTAGATCTTGTATCGAAGAACCCTGTGTAGTCGACGCCAACACTCTAAATGAACAGTATTTGAATATACCGAATGTTCAACCATCTTCTGACTACTACCATTTCTCCAATGATGTTTGGGACAATACATTTTCTTTTGTGAACGTAACCCAGTATGATGTCTTGTTTAGCATATTATGGATTAAATCCAATGCTGTTGGTGTGGATGAAATGGACCCAAGGTTTTTGAAAATTCTTATCCCACAACTTCTTCCATTTGTAACCTTTATTTTTAACAAAATTTTTACTACCAACTGCTATCCCAAAATTTGGAAATTGGCTAAGGTTGTTCCTATTCCTAAATCAAATTCTGATTACAGGCCAATAGCAATCTTGCCTTTTTTATCTAAAGCTTTTGAAAGGTTGATGCATAAGCAAGTTACTCAGTTTCTTGAGGTTGAGAAATTGCTTAGTGATCGACAATCGGGCTTTCGTAAAAATAACAGTTGTATTACGGCTCTAGTGGATGTTGTTGAAGACATCAGGCATCAGGTGGACTGTGGTAACGTGACATTTTTAATTCTTTTAGATCATTCTAGAGCATTTGATACTGTTGACCATAAGGTTTTGAGCATTAAACTTAAATATATGTTTCGATTTACGTCATCTGCAGTGGCTCTTATACACTCATATCTAGTTGACAGATATCAATACGTTCAAGCTCCTACCTCAAGGTCTAGATGTTTACCATTGAAACGAGGTGTTCCACAGGGCTCTATCTTAGGTCCTCTACTTTTTTCTTTATATGTAAATGATCTTCAGGACAAGCTCCAACACTGTAAGATTAGATTATATGCTGATGACATTCAGCTTTACATGAGCTGCAGAAACACTGCTGTCGATGAGTGTGTAAGGACCTTAAACGAGGAGTTACATGTTGTGTACGAGTGGGCTACTGCTAATGGTTTGCAAATTAATCCTGCTACGTCGAAGGGTTTGATTATGAAGAAAAGATTATGAGACTGGATTACGATCCTGTTTTAATTTTGAACGGTCAGCCTATAGATATTGTACACTATGCCAAAAATCTTGGTATATATCTTAATGACACTTTGACTTGGTCCAACCACATTAATATAGCGTGTGGGCGCACGATTTCTATGTTAAGGAATCTCTGGCAAACTCATTACTGTACTCCGATGAGAATTAGAATACTTCTCGCCAAATCGTATTTATTACCAATTTTGCTGTATGGCTGTGAACTATTTGGCAGTTGTGATAGTGAAAGTAAGAGAAAATTTAATGTGGCTTTTAATAATATTGTAAGATATGCACATGGTCTGCGAAGGTTTGATCATATTTCCCCCTATGTCACCTCGCTTTATGGTATGAATTTTGATGACTACTTGAGGGTTCGTATCTTACTGTTCTTGCATAAGATTATATATACACAACAACCTAGACACCTTTATGATCGGCTACACTTTTCGACACTTGATAGGGGTAAAAGGCTTCTTACTTTTGGACATCGTACATTGATTTCTAAATATCATTTCTTTATTAATGCTATCAGTCTCTGGAACGCAATTCCATTTAGATTACAAATCATTAGTAACGCACGTCAATTTAGAAAAAATATTGTATGTCATTTTTCGCATTGAGCTCTAATGTAAATGTATTTATTATAGTTACTAATTTATTATTATGTTCTTATTGTTTTAATGTTTGTGATAATCTCGATCTCACTTTGATGCATGTTTTGAAGTTGTAATTAATTACTTTTAAATTCCCAGAATATTATAACATATGTTATCAATTTATATTTCAATTTACTTAATATTTTGATTTTTATTACTAATATTTTTTTTCTGTATCTTATAATTTTTATTTTAAGTTAATTTATATTTTGGCATATGCTCAGTTTCATACTTAATATAAGACTTAGGTCTTGTGTATGGAACATATGAATGAAATAAAATAAGAATAAATAAATAAAAAATTTTGCTGCTTGTGCATATTCAAAAGCATATTCAAAATTTCAAGTCGATATCGCTTTAGGTAGTAAAACTATATCAATTTTAAAATGAAAAACCTTCCCCGGTAGGTGGTTTTCGACATAAGGGTTAGAGCTATTTTCAATTATGGAACTCTTTTTGTTACTTTTTAACCCTTTTTTACTTTTCACTTTTAAAAATAAAAAAAAAATTAATAAAACACAAAAAATAACTAATCCATTGTAACTTTTATTAAAAAAAAACTGAATAAATTAGTGTTTATTTAGATTATTTGGTTTCAGAAAATTGGTAATTGTAATATTAGATGGCCAATATTTGGCACACATATGCGTTATGATATCGGGAGATTTTTAGGTCATTAAGATGACGAAATATTAATTAAAAGAATTATTACATTATTATATAACAAATAATAAAAACTGTAACATTGAACGCTCTTTAGATTTTATAGATTAGAATAATAACAATTAAATTTAAAAACATTTGTAACGTAAAGCTAGAAAAATTTTAAAATTGTGCCAAACAAATCATTTTAGTGCCATTTTTCTTTTTCATTTTTGAAATGTTCAATATTGTTATCACTCTGAGATACGTGCTTATGTGTCATTTACTTTGCTGTAATAACATAGTATTACATAAAATTGAAACGTAAAATTATTATAAGTAAAATAATGTTAACATACGATATTCTCATATTGACATTTGTCAAGACAAATTAAATGCTCATCAAGACAAATACTTTATAAGTCGCTAAAATATGGCCACGTCAAATTTTAGGTCGCCAAATTACTTCAAAATAGCTTGAATCGTTCCAAATCGTTTAGCGAGAAATCGCCATGTCTGACATCGATGGTTTCGGATTATTTTATTAGCATACCACAATTCTCTTATATTTTGTTCGGGATGCCACAAAATTAAGTAATTTCAAGCTTCAATTACTCATACGGTATTATTTGGCACTTGATTTAATTTTGGAAACAGCCGTTCGTTTTTATTTTTAACAGTATTATTTTATTCTTTTGCATAAAAACTTTGTACAAATTGAAAAATATCAAAAATTATAATAATACTGCAGCGGGTGAAATTGTATAAAAACATCATATTAAAAACAACCAACTTTGCGGTGTTAAATCATTTAATTTCTTTTTGGCGCTTCAGAGCGGAAGAATATTTTATAAATTTTAAGTTCTTACAATTTCTATAATCCACTTTTTATGTTATTGTACATATTAGAGGCCTGCACAAATGTATTTAAACATCAAAGACACTCTTATGTTTAAATGGTTTACACATAAGTTCCTTGCATTATAACAACATTAAATACTGTCGTATCAAGAATGATTGAAAAACATTTTCTTTAAATTGTTTAATGCTCGAATAAAGTAAAACTATTGGCAAAATTTAAAAGCAGCTTTGCCACGCAAGAAATTCTCTTCCCACCAAAATTGTTAAAAAAAAATCTACCAAAACGCTTTTTGCATACGAAATCGAAATTTTGAAATTTATTTTGTTATTAACAAGAACACTGATCCAATTACACTAGTAAGTATATATAAAAATATTATTCATACAAAATAAAAACACAGCCCTAAAATGATCGTGGAATGAATGGATTGGCAACCCTTTCTTAGGGGAATATACGTCATCTTGCGATAAATCATGCGCATGCCGTAATCTGTTTTCCTATCATTCTTTCTGTCGTATACTGTTCGTAGCACGAAGTAAATGGAGAAGTTCATGCATAAGATTATTTTTTAATACGGTCAAGACGTATTTGTTCTTTACAAGACATTTCGTGACAGTAGAAAAAAATGGTCCGATTATTTGAAAAAATACAACTGACGACAGAAATCTTCACTTGTATTTCATATTTTTTTAATGCTTATGTTGTTCTTATGTGTATATTAAATGAACGATTGGATGCTTTGTACAGGTCAATACGATTAAGTTAATATATATATTAAATTAGTTTATATTATTCAAAAATTCAAATGTTGTTTTCTTAATTGTGCAGATAAATAAATAATTGTTTTGTAGAAGAAGGAAATAAAAAGATGAAATTTT
Organism: Cistogaster globosa; assembly: GCA_937654795.1. Classification (NCBI taxonomy): domain Eukaryota; kingdom Metazoa; phylum Arthropoda; class Insecta; order Diptera; family Tachinidae; genus Cistogaster; species Cistogaster globosa. The sequence goes on from OW569407.1 coordinate 39,527,052, forward strand.
TTAACATGCACTGATTTTTATAATAATAAAATAAAGCGCACTAAAGCTAATTAAACAAAAGCTGAATATGTAATTATCTAATATATGTTATGTATTATATTGTGATTTGTTAAACAAATTTTCATATAAGTATTTTTTTATAAATAAAAACAATTTCTTCCTGAATGCGACCATGAAAGTTTGCTAAATTTTGTAGTTTTTGAATAAAAGTTTACATAGAAGAGTTTTTAATTAAAGCATTCTCATTTTTGGTGTTCAGTTACTATTTCTGTTTATATTATGGTAAACCTCTATATTATTTTATTGCAGAACTACTCATAATTATTATTTTACCTTTCTTAACATTCCCAATTCCATTTTTCAAAAATTTTTTACAACCGCGTTATTCTTTTCACATCACATCTAAAAACATTTTCACCTTCAATGGTCAATTGAAATTATTTACCTATTGCAATACTACTTATGAATATTTTTAGGATTTCAACAACCACAATTACTAATGACATTAGGAGGGCTGTTCTATATATTTCTGGCCTAATAGTGAAAATGCGAATATTTATAATCAAAAAAGGTTTTATTGTTTTTCAAAGTATTCTCCAGCATGATTTATACACTTTCGCATGCGCTCAAACCAGTTGTCGAAGCACTTTTTCCACTCCGATTGAGACACCTCTAAAACATGGTTTTTGAACACTTCAACAGCTTCTTCTGGCGACGAAAATCGTTGACCACGCATTTTTTTCTTGATGTGCGGAAACAAGAAGAAGTCATTAGGTGCCAAGCTAGGGCTGTACGGCGGATGACCCATTAATTCGACGTTTTGGCCGGTCAAAAACGCTCTGGTTTGAGCCGATGTGTGAGAGCTCGCATTGTCATAGTGAACAATTAGTCGTCTTCTCTTGTTGGTTTTTCGAATTTCTCCGATGACTTTAGGCAAACAAATTGTAGTGTACCACTCAGAAGTGACGGTCCTACGTTGCTCAAGCGGAACAGTCGTTACATGACCAGTTTTGCCGAACAAACAGGCGACCATTTGCTTCGAAGTGCTTCTTCCACGAACAACTTTCGTTGGATTTTGTTCGTCTTTGAAGACCCACACGGTCGATTGTTGTTTCGTTTTTGGCTCATACGCATAGATCCATGATTCGTCACCTGTGACGATCTTATAAACGTCTTTTGAAGCACCGCAATCGTATTTTTGCAACATTTCTTTGCACCAATCGACACGAGCCTCTTTTTGAGCGACTTTCAAATTGGGCGGGTTCCAACGAGAACAAACCTTTTTTACGGCCAGGTGTTCATGCAGTATCGAATGTATGCTGGTGGAAGAAATGTCCAAGGATGTCTCTATCTCTCGGTATGTCACATGTCGATCTTGCATTATGAGTTCACGCACGGCATCAATGTTCTCTGGCACAACAGCCGTTTTTGGACGACCTTCACGGAATTCGTCTTTGAGCGAGCTTCGGCCACGATTAAATTCATTATACCAATTTTTCACAGTGCTATAGGATGGTGCTTCATCGCCATACAAAGATTATCAATGCACTCTTGTCGTGATAATCCACGTCGAAAGTTGTGAAAAATGATGGCACGAAAATGTTCACGAGTTAATTCAATTTTTTTCTATATTAATTTTTTCAAGTCACTGTAAACAACACAAATAATGGTCGTACGTCAAAACGTTTTGAGTACGATTAAGCTTAAAAATGACAAACTTTCCAAAGGAAATGTCAGATTGCACTTGGCAGCACTCAGTGTTGCCAGGGCAGAAATATATATAGCAGCCCTCGTACTTTGCACATTCGAAATGTCCTGATATATCATAAAATTTTACTGCTCTTTTATGTAAATGTTTCATATTAATGTGCACCTGAAATTTTTTTCTTTTCATATTTATTTGTTTTTTTTTTTTTTGTTTTCTTTTTTGTGTTTGGGCATTCCGAAATTGTGTTTTTTTAACCACAATTATTGTTCTTTTTCACATGTAATAAAATCTGGTTTATAATAGGACAGTAAGTAATAAAAGTGTTCATAAGAAAATTTAAACAACATTTTCTATTTATATATGTATGTATGTAAATGAAAGGTCAATGACAGTTTTTTAATATTTTTAAAAAAAGCCTGTGGTGTATAATATATTTACATACGTATTTATTTTACATAGTTGAAATTGAAAAAGCAACGATTTTTAACATTTAATATGACAGAAATAATGGCAAGCAAAATCGATTTTTAAAAATTTTATATTATTTGATAGTGCTCTTTTATTTTTGTTTCCTCATTTGGAGTTCAACATAATTCGATTCCCATAAAATAATAAATAGTTCTATTACAAAGGAAAACAATTTGTCCGGTAAATTGAAAATTACAGGTTTTTTACAACCGAATTTATTAACCTCTTTACATAACATTTGAAATACATATGTATATCTTAGCCACTTTGTATAAAACATTTTGATCTTTATATATATTATTTTATTGCAATACTGCTTATAAATATTCTTTTACCTGATTAATATTTAAAGATATTCCCAAATTTCTTGGAATTTTTACCATCACACATCCAATTACACATCCAAAACGACCTGATTATCATAAAATTTTATTGCTTTTTTAAACTACCTTTAAGTCACTTTAAATGAAATATTTTTCTTTTCCCGAATTGCCTTTGTAAAAATGTTTAATACGGCAATTTCTAAAGACAATTATGTAATATTTTAAGTATTTTCTTAACTAGACTGTAATGCTAACATTAACTTATTTTATATGGTTTAGTTTTTACTTAAAAGAAGCAATAAAATGAAATTTTGTAAACAAAATATCATATTTAATATTTTTACTCTAAAATAACCGCATAGTACCTTAAAAATATATAAAAGTAGATGTGTATAAGGGAGTCTACACCTGATGAATTTATCTCTTGATGAAAGTCAAATTTATATCATGATGAAAATTCATCCTGTGTAGACTTCCTTTATTAGTATTATATAATCGTTATGATATAATTACCAGAGCTCATAGACTAATAAATTCATCGAGATATGAAAAGTCATTTTATATGTAATTTTATATTTGACGTATAATTTTTTAATAAAATTTTAAATTATTATAGCTTAGACATTTTTTTTATTATATTATTATTATGAAAACCAACCGAAAGTTCAAAAAATAACATTTAGACAGAATTATTTGGACATGTTGCCCTCACAATGACCAATAAAGAATTATTCATCATAATATTAAATCATCAACGTCTACCTCTTTGAACCATGAATCAAATAATAAAATTACACAAAGACTCTCTCTTTCTCTGTTCATGACGTAATAAAAAAAAGTCCTTGTGTAAAAATACAGTGATGTCAACTTAGTGCAATCGGCACTGTTTTTAGTGCTTTTTGATGCTAAAGAAAAAGCACCAAAGTGAAAAAGAAAAATCTTTTTTTTTTAATTTATTATTTATTTTGTATATAAGTAATTAAAAAAAATAATTCTAAATACGCATATTTATATTATACAATTATTTTCGAATATTAACGTTTTCGCTTGGATTTGTCATCTGCTATTATTTGGTTAAGCTTTCTTACTTGGAAAAACATTCGCGCACGAAAGAAAAGTTCCCGCAATAAGGCAACGAAATGCCTTAATTCCTCTTCTTACCAAAAAATTAAACGTTGATTATTTTAAATGCAACAAATAAAATGTTGCAGGTTATCTACATACTACATCCGCATGAATTTATTAGATATCATAACTATAGAAACATCATTTCGATACCACAAAGGGACCTGATAGCATTAAGGCCATACAAAATAAGGCTACGCAAGACTTAAAATTTAATGTCTTTAGTACTGCAAATTTTTAGATCAAAAAATAAAATCAGCGAGCGGAAACAAAAATAAATTCTGAGTGAATTTTTTATTTCTAAGGATGCTGTTCAAAAATTCTAAACCTACATTGCATTAGGTGGTGCTCCCTGCAAATCTTGTGATGATTTATATTCGAAGTCCGAGAAAAAAACTTTCTTCAGTTTTAAAGGATAAAATTTTTTATGCGTTCAAAGAATTGCTAAAAAAAGAAAATTGACGTACTAATGCAGTACACATCGCCAATAATATTTCTAGTGCATCTCCAAGAAGGTGAAAACAATTGTTAACAGTATTTAAACTCCGAAATCCCAGTCAAATTTTACGTAAGAAGAAGCTAATAAGTATAAAATTATAAAAAAGGCTAAACTTGAGGAAAGACATGCAATATTACCTTCAAGAAGATTTCAGAGCACAAACGGAGGTAATAGTCGATACGCCTTCTCGTAGTGAAAGAAATAGTAACAATGAAGAAACTGCAAGAAAAACGTTTGTGGATTTTAAAACTACTTTAAGCAAAAGTGGCACTGACAAGATGTTACTTAAAATAGTTAACGTAGTTATAATGGCAAATTATAGCAAAACTAATAATTTGCGAGTTCCCGCGCATAAAACAAAAATAAATTATCGTAGTGTTGTTGTGATATTTTATTTTTCATATTCTCTTAACTGTATAAAAGAGCCGAAAAAAGTCGGCCTTATACAGTGGATAAAGAAAAATAAAATCATTGTTGATTATTGTTGTTTTTATCTAAACTTTTGATTTATGTCTTTACCTTATTGTTTGAACAAAAATCTTTGGATTATTTTAAATATTTGTGACAAGTTTTCTGAGGAGATAAGTGAGCTGTAGCAAAATGGCCATCGAGACATGCCTTTACCCTCAATAGTCAATATCGGTGATTTATTAATTTAATCGGGACAAAAAATAGCACGATTTTTTTTAAATTAATTAATTTAATATTTTCGTGGTTTAATTTAAAATCAGTTTTCGTTTGGAAAATATAGAGCAAAAATTGCTCAGCTACTTGTTTCCCTATATCCATGGAAGCCATAGATAAGTCCAAGGGAGCAACAACTGTGCGTTGACATGGTCTCTGCTGGTAAAGGCCGTCAGCGGTTTGGGTAGCTATCATATTTAAAGTCGTTATGGTGCTGTAGGATTCCCTAAAGCCATGTGTGTGTGTGGCTGGTAAAAAATGTTCTTTTAGAGTTGGCAGTAGTAACGCTTCTAAAACCTTAGCTACGGGTGATAAAAGGGAGATCGGGCGATAAGATTCTCCTATATTACCGGGTTTGTTTGGTTTTAGTATGGGAATTACCCGAGCAACCTTTCAGATATCCGGAATCACCAATTGGTGATTCGAGGTTTCTAGAAGAAGCGTCGGATATTCAAGCGATACTGGGCCATGTTTTTTCAACATTTGCATTGAGATTCCATCAGAACCAAGAACCTTTGAGGGTTTTGATGTAATGATAATATTTTACACTTCCGCGAGAGTGCGGAAAATGTGCACCGAATCTCGTTTTAGATTCTTGGTTCTCCGGATTATGGCTCTTTTACACTTCTTCTGCGAAGTGGGGTGTTTGAAAAGCTATCGGCAGAATAGTTTTGCGCATTTTTTTGCATCTGTATGCTGAATGTTGTGGAATCCTATAACGGCAAGTTTTTGTTGCATTTGAACAAGATAGACTTTTAATAGTAGACCAAAGCTTTTTTGAGCTAAATAAACAATTGTTGAGATGTTCCAATCATTTCCTGCGGCGATGTTCATTGGCAAGTGTATTAATTTTGGCCATCAGCAGTTTAATTCGCTCGTCGCGTTCTTGAGCCATGCGCACTGCGCTAGTTGCAAAATTTGGTCTAGTATTAAGGCTTCTGCCTGCCTGAGTTTGACTGAAAACTTTCTCTCCCTTCCTGGCACAAATGGGGTAGGATAATTGACGAAGGCAGTCATCAGTAAATTGTGAAAAACCCTGCCAGTTGGCTTTATTGTAGTTAACAAAAGTGCGCTTATCAGGCTCAACGAAGTCACTTTGCTTCTTAACAGTGACCACAATTGGAATGTGGTCCGAGTTAAATACAACTTAGGTTTTCCAGCTTGTATAGGCAAGTAGCGATGAACAGACCATGGAAATGTCTGGTGAGCTTACACATCCTGCAGTTACTCTTAAAAAGAACCGGCGGCGGCTTAAAGTCAGCTGGAGCCGACAAATAGTAAAATAAATATATTTTTTCCAGCTTAAAAAAAGAACAAAAACAATAGGAGAGAAAATATGAAATTTATAATAATAAATAGTATAAATTATATTTATTTTGATTTAACATAAACATTGTGGACAGATCGCTAGCTTTGTCGTTGACGTAGTTTTTCCAAATCTTAATAAAAAAAAATCCACATTAAAACTGCTAACGAAAACAACACAAACATTAAAAATTACTTACAATTTAAGTATCATGTCTTCAGGTTCAAAGCACACTTTTCAGATTTATAATTTTAAAATTATGCACATTCTAAAGAAGTGCATACTTTAGAATGAATTTTCTAAAGCTTTTCTTCTATGTACGTTAAGGTCTCCGACAAAGTTTCAACATTCTGAAATGCCACTTTCACAGATAATCTTTGAACCTTTTTAAATTCCGTACTTCTTTTTAAAAGTTTATTATAATACAAAATATCATTACTAATTATTAAACTTTGTTCTTCTTCATAATCTAAAGAGTTTTCCAAAACTTTTTTTCACGTCTCTTAGAAAATAATTTTTAACATGTTGGCGGACGTGAATGCTATAGTATTTATTTTCATACTGATGCAAAGTGGCGTGAATGCTTTAGCACTCAAATTTAACAGCCATGTTTTATTCATTTAACCTATCTTTTCTCCGTGTTATTACAAATTTCCTTAGCTGTGTAAACCGCAGATACGTCCCTGGATTTTGCATTAAATATTTTTTATGTTAATTTTGTTTAACCTTGAAATTCTTTACATTTATTTCTTTTAAAAATAGTCAAACTGTAAATCGAACAAGCATGCGTACATACATAAATATTTGCATAAAAACACGCACACTTTGTCTCTACGCAATCATTTCTTAATCTCTTATACTAGTAGTTCAACAAAGAGATTATCATATAAAATAAATATGTATGTACATGTATATACATATTTGTGCATAATAACATACATATTAATGCTCTTCTTGAGAAAAAATTTTTTGTGTGGAATTGTATGTACATTTGTTTGTTTGCTTGTGCATATTAAATTCTTATTTTGGTTGTTCTTGTTACAATTTTGTATTTTAATTTTGTCATTCGATTTTAAACCTTTTATTAAAGCGCTTCATAGTTGGAAGCAAAATGGTTTTATTAAAGTTTTTATTTTTATTTGCCCTTGCCTGCAAAAAGTATTGCAGACACAAACATCTGGTAACCCCGACGTGATTTATTTGGAGATCACTTTTGTGTAGATATCATTACGGATATTTAATTAAACACATACATATTAATTCGGATATTTATAAATCAAAAAGATGGCGACCAGCAACCAGAAGAAATCTACCACCAAGGTAAAGGAAGAATGCATCAAGAATTTGTTGCCCTATAAGTCTAGAGCTGCTGCATTATTCAAGCAGCTGGAAAATTTTAATCAATCATTGGCAACATCTCAACTAAATGAGCTAGACGAGACGGATCTGTCTGTTCGTATGGGCTACATAGAGGAGTTAAGGAAAAATTATGAAGAGGCTCAAAGTGTCATAGAAATAAATGATAGCGGTGAGTCAACTTGCACGCACCGTATGAATTTCGTAGCTCTATACTTTGAGGTAAAAGCTAAGATGGTTCGTCAAATCAGTGTCGCTCGTAAGACAAGTTCTGGCCCTCAATGTTCAACATTTAGGCAGCTCTCAATCGATGAGACGCCATCTTCTGAAACCTCTTGTCGAAAAACAAAGGTACCTGAAATTTAGTTGCCTAAATTTTTTGGTTCTTATTCGGAATTGCCAAATTTCTCTACATTATTTACGACTGTTACACACGATAACATTGAGGTAAGCAGCCCTGAGAAGTTTCACTATTTAGGAGCCAGCTTAGGTGGAACTGCTCTAGACATAATTGCATCGTTGGAGCTTAACGAAACAAAATATGAAGAAGCATTAATATTGTTGAAAAATCGTTTCGACAATCAGCTTTTAAATTTTCAAACACACGTAAAAGTAATTTTTGCTAATTTGTTAAGAATGGCTCAGCTGCCGGCTTATGCGCATTTGCGTGCTCTGAAGACAATTGGCAGTGAACAAAGCATTGCAGATGGGTTACTAATTCATTTAGTAACAAAATTGGACCCAACGTCGCTAATCGCTAAAATCTACCAAACAACGAGTTGCCAACTTGAGCTTCTATGTCAACATTTTTAGAGCGAAGGTGTCGAATGGCAGAAAATATAGAAAATTCTGGGGCAAGTAAAACCATAAAGCAACCCGTGTTAAAAAAATCTATTCGCCACAGTCGACATGTTCATGTTTCGGTCGCCACTCCAGCTAAATTGTGTTCCTTTTGTGATTCTAAAGAGCATTTTGCCACCAGTTGCTTTAGTTTTTAAATTTGTCGCCCTCTCTTCGGTTTAAAGAAGCAAAAAAGTTAAAGTTGTGTCTAAATTGTTTAAAAAGAGGTCACATGCTCAAAAGATGCCCTTCAAGTGACTGCCGTCATCATCATCACATCACACATTGCTCCATATTGATTACGCTTATGCTAAGCCCAGTCGGTAGGACCCAGCTCGTCTCAAGCAGTACTTCTTTCTTCAAGTGATACAAATACGGCAAAACGTCAGCTCCTGTCATGGGTGTTTTAGTAGCAACAGCCATTATTATGGTCAAAAATAAATTCGGTAATTTTGTACCTTGTCGCGCTATATTAGATTCTGCATCGCAGCTGAACCTTATCACAAGCCATTTTGTGAACCATTTAAATTTGAAATACAACAAGACTTTTGCGACTATTTCTGGTATAGGCGATGGAAATGTAACAATCGATAAGTCTGCTGATATAGTTATTAAATCAACGAACGGAAAATATTCAACATCTTTGAAGACTACGGTGGTTCCTAGTATAACCGATTATCAACCCAACATTAACATCGACACATCAGATTGGAAAATACCTCAAAATATACAGTTGGCAGATCCGTTATTTTACAAGTGTGGTCGCATCGATGTTTTAATTGGAGCTCAGTTGTTTTTTTATTTAATGTCAATCGGACAAATTAAATTAGCTAAAAAGCTACCTGCTAGGTTGGGTGATTGCTGGCGGTGGCCCTATGCCTTGTCATTCATGGTCCTTGGCTGTCAGTTCAAAAACTGAACAAGAGGACCAGTTGTCCTCAATAGTAAAAGGCTTTTGGGAAATCGAAAATAATTTCGATACGTTCTCCGATGAGGAAATTTTTTGTGAAAATAATTTTGTAAAAGATACTGTTCGTCTTAGTTCTGGTGCTTTTTATTTTCGGCTACCTGCAATAGAAGAAGGAGGTACACATTTGCTTTGGACTCATATCAGCATGCTATACAGCGAAAAAAATTCAAAAGGTTTTCTGACATAAAGACTCATTATACAGCATTTATGAGTGAGTGTATTTCTTTACACCACATGTTGTTAATTTCGCCGCAGGTAAAGCAGAAACAATATTTTCTCCCGCAGCATTGTGTAGGCTTATCACTCAACGACGTATTGTATGCTGGTCCAACTATTCAGCCAAAGCTTTTTAACACACTTTTGCGATATCGGTTTTTTAAGGTAGCTCTGAGTGGTGACATTTGTAAAATGTACAGATGTGTATGAATTTCTCATCAAGGTAACTACCTGCAATGCATACTAATGAGAGAAAATGAAGACCAAGAGTTAAAAACATACAATTAAATACGGTGACTTATGGTACAAGGCCTGCTGCATTTTTGGCAATTCGTGCAATGCACCAGCTCGCAAAAGAAGAACCCTATTTCCCGTTGGCTGCAAAAATTGTGAAGGGTCACTTTTATGTAGACGACCTAATTTCTGGCGGTGACTCAGTTGAAGAGGTAGTGGAGATTAGGCAGCAAGTAAAGATGCTGCTTGAAAAAGGCAAGTTTATTATAAAAAAACGGTGTTAACAAACGCACAAAACTATCATCAATTGCTCGTCTGTATGACCCACTGGGTTTAATTGGCCCAGTTATTACAAAGGCAAAAATTTTCATGCAACATTTATGGAAGCTTCAGTTACAGTGGGATGAAAGCTTCATACAGGCATTGCATTCTTCATGGCTCGAATATACTTCCCGGTTTGACTCCATTCAGCATTTCAATTTTCCCCGTTTTGTGTCGATGTCGAATTCAAAGATGCAAATTCATGCATTTTGTGATGCAAGCTTAGCGGCTTATGGCGCTTGTGTATACATAAGGTCAGAATCTAAAAATATTGTGAAAACATCATTGCTTTGCTCTAAATCGAGAGTTTCCCCACTAAAAAGTTTGACTGTCCCAAAACTTGAGTTAGCTGCAGCGTGTCTTTTAGTAAAGCTTGTGGACGTGGTCGTATAATTGTGATGTGCACTGCTGGTCCAATTTAATGGGCGTACTTTCGTGGCTTCAAGAGCAGCCTTCAAATTTTAACGTTTTCGCGTCGAACAGAGTGTCTCGTATGCAAACACTAACAAGTAAAATGACGTGGCATTACGTTCCAACAAATTTGAATCCAGCAGACATACTTTCAAGAGGGCCATCGCCCAAAGAGCTGCTTCACTCTACATTATGGAAAAATGGGCAAAGTTTCTTAAATCCCGGACCTTCAAAGTGGCCTGAAAATACAACAGTTTTAGCCGAATTACCTGAGCGACGTCGAAATGTATTGGTAGTGGTTTCGATATCAGACTTGTCGATGCAATGTAAGTATCACAATTCTTTTACTAAAATGCAACGCATATTTGCGTATGTTTTTAAATTTTCATACCTAAATTGAGAAATCAAAAAGCAGCTTTAACACCAAGTTACATCAAAAATGGAACTAATCTTTTAATAAAAAATATACAGCTAATTCATTTAGCAGCAGAGTATAAGACCCTAAAGGACAATCAAAAATTTCGCCATCGCTTCTATCACTGATGCCTATAATTGACTCATTGGGATTAATTCGTGTAAGTAGTCGTCTTCAGCATTCAACTCTTAATTTTGATGCCCAGCACCCTATAATTTTGCCTAAACATTATCCTTTGACGTCGTCCCTGATAATGCATTTTCATGAAAAATTATTGCATGCTGGCCCTCAATTTTTGTTGGCTTCACTTCGGTAGCAGTATTGGCCTATTGGAGGTCGTTAACTAGTAAGCACTGTAATATCAAAATGTCTGCGGTCTTTTAGAATGAAGCCAAAACTATATCAACATGTGATGGGTAACTTGTCCGCCGACCGGGTAGCGCCAAACAAAGCCTTTCACACTACTGGAGTGGATTTTTGTGCCCCATTCTACTACAAGTCTGAAATAAGAAATGGTCCTGCAGTCAAAAGCTACGTTTGTATTTTTATTTGTTTTTAATCAAAATCTACACATTTGGAGGTAGTTCAAGATTTATCAACACCGTCGTTTTTGTCTGCCCTTCATCGATTTGCCGCCATCCTAGGCAAACCCAAAACAATTTGGTCAGACAACGCGACGAATTTTGTATGCGCTAAAAATGAGTTAGCGCATTTAAGGCAGATGTTTTGCAGCCAGTCTCATCAAAAACTACTACGTCAGCAGGAATAGAATGGAAATTTATTCCACCAAGGTCGCCGCATTTTGGCGGATTGTGGGAGGCTGCTGTTAAGTTAGCCAAGTATCATTTTTATCGAACGGTCGGTCTTAACAAGCTTACTTTTGATGAGCTACGCAATTTAGTATGCCAAATTTCTGCAATTCTAAATTCACGGCCTTATCTCCGATTTCCGAGAATCCTAATGACCTCGATGTATTAACGCCTGCGCATTTCTTAGTAGGTGGTCCTTTAGTCACCATTGTTGAGCCCAGTTACACGGAAATAGACATTAGCCGCCTCAGCAGATGGCAAAGTGTTTCCCAAATACAGCATTTTTTTGGAAAAAATGGAGCAACTCGTAACCACCCCTCCTGCAAGAGCGCGTAAAATGGTGTGAAAAAGGTAAAGAAATAACTTGTTGTGCAATGGTGCTTATAAAGGATGAAAATCAACCAACTTTAAAATGGCAAATAGGCCGTATATCTGACGTTCTTTTTGGCGATGATGGTGTAGCTCGTGTAGCTGTTATTCACACAAATAACGGCCTAATCAAACGTGCAGTTACTAAACTTGCTGTTCTGCCCATAGAAATTTCTGTTTAAGGCCCTAACCCTTCAACGGGGGGAAGATGTTAACCGCAGATACGTCCCTGGATTTTGCATTAAATATTTTTTTATATTAATTTTGTTTAACCTTGAAATTCCTTACATTTATTTCTTTTAAACATAGTCAAACTGTAAATCGAACAAGCATGCGTACATACATAAATTCTTGCATATAAACATACACACTTTGTCTCTACGCAATAATTTCCTAATCTCTTATACTAGTAGTTCAATAAAAGATTATCATTTAAAATAAATATGTATGTACATATATACATATTTGTGCATAATAACATACATATTAATGCTCTTGTTTGCTTGTGCGTATTAAATTCTTATTTTGGTGGTTCTAGTTACAATTTTGTATTTTAATTTTGTCATTCGACTTTAAACCTTTTAATAAAGCGCTTCATAGTTGGAAGCAAAATTGTTTTATTAAAGTTTTTATTTTTATTTGCCCTTGCCTGAAAAAAGTATTGCAGACACAAACATGCTGACTACATTGAAAAATATGATGTATATCGTCGTGAATTATATACCAATAAAAATGGTCTACTCTTATAATATATGTCTAATCAGATTTCGGATATTACAACTTATTTCAAAAATAATTGCCTGTATGTTTTTACAGCTCCCCTAAATTTTTAGCGTCCGCGAACGTGTTAATAATTTTTTGCGTCATTTTACTAAGCTTCTGACCTTTTAATTTTTTGCCTTACAAGCAAATAGTAACGGAATTTTTGTCTGGTAAAAATGTTTTTTTTCAAGCGAAAAATAACGATTTTTACCGCCGTCGAAACAAACTTTTCGGTGCAGCATGCAACGCTGCATATACTTTTATTTTGTAAATTTGTTTCTACTATGTTTTTTAGCTTTTCACATTTTTTTCAAAAATATGTGTTTTTGTTGCATACAATTAAAATCGGCTTACAAATTTTAGCCGAAACAAGCCGATCACATCGGCGGCGGCTCATAGTTGAAAACTAAGACGCCGGCGGCTTCGAAGCCGACTTCGAGCCACACGAATTGGACCTCTGTTATCAACTTGCAAGAGACGGGGTACGCTCGGGTGATAATTAGCCTCAATGCTGTTAACAAGCGGGATGTAAACATTGATGACTTCTATTTCAGTGTTGTCTAAGTCTACTGAAATGCTCATTACCTCTAGGTAGGGGTTAGGAACAGAAGGGTTTGGCGGGGTTGTCAGTTTGTAGCACTGTAGTATGATGAACGCCAGTCCTCCGCCATGATCTCTATCACTTCTGACGATGTTGTAATTACCAGAGGCTGAGAGTGCACAATTACCAGTAAGCTTTGTTTCCTGTACAGCGGCTATGAGTATGTTGTGATCATGCATAAATTTGGTGATCTCCAAGACCTTATTCCTGAGGCCATTACAATTTAATTGCATGATCTGGAAAGATCTACTGGGACCAGTATTTTGCACTAGCCGCTGAGTGATTATTCGAGGTGGTATTGTTGGTGTTGGTTGCTGTAGTAAGGGTGAATTCTGTACATTTAGAGGGGTACTGCGACTTGTGTAAATTGCGCATTTTTATTTAGGGCGGTGCTGGCAGCTGGGGTGGTATTAGCACAGCATGCGGCTAAGAAACAGCATCCCAATCCCTGTGTGACCTCAAATTTGTACATTGCCTCATGTGACACCATTTTCCGCAACCCTTGCATAGAACTGATGTTATATTCCTCCGGATCATCATGTAACATATCGAGCATGTACTATGATGAATTTCGTTGCGCCTTTCAGGCGTGTGTGTCCTTGAAATATGATTAAAACTTTCATATAACAAAAAAGGGTGTAAAAATGTAGAATAAAGCTTGATTTTATTCCTCTACCGCTGCTTATCCGCGTAATCACATCCATAACGGCTTCTATACGTATTTTTCTTCATCGCATGTAAGTGAAATTATTAAAAATAATAATAATATTCTTTTTCTAAAGTGCACATTGGGATAAATAACCGAACTACGACGACAAAAATGGCACTTCGTTAAGTGCAATCAATAAAGCACTTATTGTGGAAAATTTTGATTTTATAATTTTTGATGTTCTTTAAGCATTGCTGCCGATTCTTTTTAGCATTAAATTGACGATTTTTGTGTAGTATACAATATTTACCAAAGCGCATTGAACAGGTTGTCACCCATTGGATCATGCGGTCAACATGTGTTTTAGCTTTTACGTGTATTTTGTTCTTGTAAAAACTTTTGAGCTGTCAAAAACGTCTAGCAATATGTGTGTTTGTATTTGTGAAAAATAAGAAAGCCACTAAAAATATATTGAAATCATACACACATATTGCCAGACGTTTTTGACAGCTCAAAAGTTTTTACAAAAACAAAATACACGTAAAAGCTTATGCATTCACCTGGTATCGATGCGCCTTGGTATTTACTAAGCACTGTTGCGGAAAAATAAGAAGCTTTTTCCTTTTAGGAGTCAGATTGATTCTTATTTTATTTAACAAAATTTTTACTGCTTATATACTTAATTTATGGCTATTCAGCATAATTTCATTCAATCAATTTTTCTACCGTCGGTGCTAATCAGGATAATTTAATTCAATTAATTTTCACACTGTTTGCTCATAGAGTTAATTAAACTTAAACTCAAAAAGTGTAGCGATAATAAAAAAATTATGATCATGTTACAATGTATTTAAAATAACACAATTGCTTAATCGCAATTTATGCAAAATAAATTGAATTATGCCAAAATAATGGTCATATAAAATTATATTAATATTGGAGTAAAAAATATAAGAAATACTTTTTCAGAGTATATGTTCTATATGGTAGCACCCAATCAACCTATAAGTATTAATTGTTTTAACGCGTTACACTAGTCTGTACGTGCGTGAAAAGTATTATTACGCTTGTTAAGTTATTCAGACTCGTCATCATACATGGGAACAAAAGGATTTAATTAGTTTTAATCGCAAACATTATTTAAATATAAGAAATATTTGTTAAGTCGTTATGATAAATAGTTTGTGAACATATTTTAAAGGTAAGAAATATCCTGGCAATAACGAAATTAAAAATTTTACTAATAAACATAAACACTTTTGAGATAAAATTTTTGGATGAAAATTACACAAAAGCAAGTACCTTTAAAATAACGACAGTTATTAAGATGATGCCCATATAAAAACATTAAATATTAATACTCAAAAAAAAAACTAAACTTATGCTTGAAGCATTATAAAGAAACAAAATACAAAATTCCATTTTTTCATCGTAATTTAGTTTTTTGTCCCTATGTGCAGGGTAAGTTGTTATTGACATCTATAAACATATTTGACAAAAACAAAATACATACCATGGCGAAATAATACTATGTGGTCTCGATAGCGAATTTGTTGATTTTCGCCGAAACGTTGAGTTTCAAACACCATATAAAAAAAATTATCCATATTTTTTATATATGCGGTGTGACATTTCAGTTTTTAGCGAAAATTATTGAATTCGCCATTGCGTTGTGTTTTTTGTTAATGTTCGACGTCATTGTCAAAATTTTAAAATAAATTAAAAAATATTTTTTTTCAAATAATAATAAATGTTAAAAGTTGTAAGTTTTATAAAATTAAATTTTGAAACCAAAAAATGAAATGTGAGGTATTGCTGCATATACAGGATAAAGAAACCAACTGGGTATCATTTAAAGTACCAAATGATGATAGAGGGATAAATTAAATTCGGTTTCCTTTTGCTTAGTCAGCTATTTTTGGCATCATCGTGGTGCTCTACAACGACGAAAATGAACGAGTTCGCCATTGCGAACGCCTAGTAATTATTTCGCCATGGTTTTACCAAGGCAAATTGAATACTAGGTAAAATTGAAAGCCCAGGTGATCGAATTCGCTTTACAAATTTTTCCTAACAAAGAAAAATAAAATAGAATCTGTTCAGTAAATTTCATTTTCTTCTCTGTTTTTTTATATTAGTCATCACTGTTTACTGACACGTACAAGTAAATTTACACAAACAAAATACACGCATATTTTGCTTTTGTCCTGATGCGGTTACCTAGTATTCAATTTGCCTGCGGTTTTACCTAGTATTCAATTTGCCTTGGTAACTGCTATCTCCTGGTATATGATTTCGCCACAATTTCTAACATCTAACAATTATTGCTGTCATCCAATTTCAAACTCTAATATAATAAGCAGAATGACTTCCAACCAAAATTGAAAAAAAAACACATTCTGAAAACTGGGGATTTACATGCAAAACGTTTTTTTAGTTATTGCTTATAGCTTTTCAAATTTCCTCAATAAATATCACACATCTTAACATTGTTTGTACTGGTACATATATACTTGTTTTTATATATAGTTTTTTTTTTTTTTTTTTTTTGACAATAAACTTGGATATTGTAGTCTGTTATTTTTTGTGTTTTAGCCGTGCACTCACCTCTAATAATTCGTCTTGCACCTGGCTATCAATTCGTCTTGATATGTACTACATATCTTTTTTTTTGAATCAGTGTAATTTTTTTAAACATTTTAATTTAAAATATTTGTTATGATTTCTGAAAAGGAGAGGTTTGCAAATACAGTTGAAGGTAAAACTAAATTAACGTGGCCACAGAAGGTACGAAAATTATTTTACAAATTTATTGTGCAATGTACAATTTTGTCCTTTTTTAGATATTTTTTTTTTATTAGGTTTACTTACAGCGGTAATAATTTTTATGTTTATTCATCTTTCAAGTAATTTGAGTAAAGAACAAAAAAAAGAATCACTACAACATTTTGAAGAAACTACCAATAGTTCGTGCAACCTCGATTAAATAAGTATGCCAAATAGTGCATCGTCCTCCTTAAGTTCCAGCTCAATATCCTCGAACACAAAGAACAAAAAAGTGAGAAAGAAAAGTGCTTCCCTAAAGAAGATTCGTAACAAAGATTCTTTAAAGTCTTCTATGCAACTTTCCACAAAGGTTAAATTTAAGCAAGTCAGAGCACATATGAGGAACCAATCGCTTATAGCAGCCGAAATTGATCAATTTCCTTTTGATTTTGAAAATAAATATAAAAGGGAAACTATTCGCAGGTCTAGTGAAAGCAAAGATGTCATTTACAATGTGACGTACGATGGAGAACTCATGTCTGATGACGAAGCTTATATAATGGATGATATATTTCAATACCAACAACTACCAAATATGGCCGACTTTTCAGAAGGGGTTATTATTATTATTTTTTAATATTAATTTGTTTTGATAAGCTATATAATAACCAATAGCAGTGTTGCCATCTTACCATTTACAGAGCTTAAATTATAATTTCTGTGATGGTATTTATTTCTTAATGCTTAATATCAAATCCTAGTGCAAGTAAAATCAGCGTCTCTTTCGCATAAAAATTATTTCAATTTGACTAGTTTTTTATGATTTTACAACTTAAAATGACCGTGAATCTTCACACATCAACGGTTTCAGAATCAAACCAAAATACCTCTGCGGGGTTACTTTGTATTTCGATTCAAAAACAAAATCATTCGTATTCCTATGGTTTATACATTGTGTTTCAAAAGTATTTAATTCGAATCAAAATACTAAATAACTCCTCTGTTATTACTTGTTTTTTACAGTCAAATTTTTTAAACTTCTCAATATGTGGCAATACTGCTTTGTACCTTATAAAGGTGTGTTTTACCTACGTGTACAAGTCATATGGAATGTCAAAATTGCTATCCATACGCAATTTCGTGTGTGTGTCAAAATCAGTGTTTAACATACGATTTGTTATTTCCATTTTTTAGCTTGTATATGTTTCGTACATATGACATAACTTCTTGTCGTTGAAAAGAAAACATAAATACTTAAAACAGTGATATAAACTATTCAATTTTCGTGGCGATAACCATATATATAGAACTTGATGATTTAAGTTAAATCACAAGACTGTTTTTCCAAACCAACATTGCTATAATATATATTAGAGGTCTGCATTTAGGTAATTGGCTAAATACGTTTAAAAAAACACGACCTCAAAACTACATCTTCTCAGGTACTTGGCGTAGTTCCTATAAAGTAAATCTTACCTATGTACATATCTTCACATTTTTAATTGCTAATCGCCCTTCTTGCTCATTGTTCATATATTATATATATTTATATATTATATATATATATATATATATATATATATATATATATATATATATATATATATATATATATATATATATATATATATATATATATATATATATATATATATATATATATATATATATATATATATATATATATATATATATAAGAGAGTCCTATTTTCATCCATACATGATCTAGAAACCAAATCCGCTGTCATATCAAAATTGCATTTATATATGTAATATATTCCAGAGTACCGTGTAAAATTAATCTAATTTGCAAAATTCTATATTATATATATACAAAGGTGATGTACCAGGTAAAAAAAAACTTGGTACTCATATTGCCCTATTTTTTTTTTTTTTAATTACTCCAGTCTAATTTCGATAACTCTCATATTACCCTATTTAAAACGAAGGGTTACCACCCCTTTTTTTAGTCTACATAGGGGCCTTGAGATGTACATTCGTAATGAAGTCGTGTACCAGTGTCAGCAATCATAAGGCACAAATGATCCTGAATTTAACTGTCTTTGGGTTAAATTCAAAATCTGGTAACACTTCTAACATTTCGGGTTTTTATACAGAAGCCCAACTGCGGGAAGGGATAAATCTATTTCCGCCTTCGATGCCCTTTCCGATTCCATATCGAGAATCCTAGAAAGCTGTCCGAACAGTGAAATTGTTGTTGCTGGTGATTTTATTGTTCACAACTCGTCTTGGATTCGCCATTCGAACCGTACAACTCTAGAAGGCCAATATGTTGAGCTATTCGCCACGTACAACCACCTAGCGCAATTAATTAACAAACCAACACATATTTCGTGTGTTGAAGGGGAAAACTATAATACCCTCGGTAACTCGGATCACTGCACTGCACCGCCTCCTTTTCGGTCGCTAATCTTCACAACGTTTCAAAAATGGCCATGAAACGTTTAAAATATATGTACGAAAAGGTTCCTTGAGCCGAGCTCAACGAATTTTTTTTGGCATTTTAATTGGAAACTTTGTATTGCTTGGAAAGAAAACTTTGATTCCATCTAAGCAAATCCGTGTTAAACCAAGAAAGAATTCTTGGTTTAATAAGACATGCAGTCAGATCCAGAGTGGAAGCATTCAGTATATGGCGGTGTAACAAAAACGACGTAACTGATTTGCTACGCAAAAAGGCGAGATCTTCGTGTGCCAAAGTACTAAGGCGCGAAAAAGCTTTATACGGGCAGCGCTTTCGTGCTAAAGTTCTTACTACTCCTCGGGGTAACAAGAGCTTTTGGTCATTCGTTAAAAGAGTGAAGGATAATGCTAGTTCCTCACTTCCGCCTCTTTTAAAAGATGGTCAAATAATTAACGACACGGTTGATAAAGCTAACCTCTTGGCTTAAATTTTTGCAGGTAACTCCTACTTGCCGGAAAGCAATCAACTACTGCCCGCACTGGAAAGAGTATCAGTAACTATGTCAGATTTATTCTATCGAGCACGTGTAGTTAAAAAAGTATTAGCAGATCTCAACACACAGTGCTCTTCGACGTTAGCGCGTCTATTAGCAAAACTTTTCAACATTTTGTACGATGTTGATGAGTTCTCATCATGTTGGAAGATTGCTAATGTAACACCGATCCCCAAAAAGGGAGAGACTAGGAACCCTGAAAATTACCGCCCAATCGAAATTTGATCTGCACTTTCCAAAGTAATGGAAGGTACGCTTAATTTTCATCTTGTAAAATATCTGGAGTCCAACAGCTTACTTAGTGACCAGCAGCACGGCTTCCGTAGGGGGCGCTCCACGGATGACTTAATGGCCTTCCTTTCGGAAAAATGGTGTCAATTCATTCACCATTTCGGCGAAAGTAAGGTGGTGGCTTTAGATATTTCCTAGGCGTTGCATGGTGCACTTACATCAAAACTTATTACTTTTGGTGCCAGTTATAGCTTCACTCGACTTATATCGAGCTTTCTTAGGGATCGCACTATACGAGTTGTTATAAATGGGATCTCATCAAACGAGTTCAAGGTAAATTCAGGGGTACCGCAAGGTTCCGTCCTTTCCCCTACCCTATTTCTTAGTTTTCTTAATGACCTTCTACGTCCAACCCTATCTATTCTTTTGCAGATGACAGTAGCATATGCCATCCATTTTTGTTTGGCAGTACACCAAGCCTTCGGAAAATTGAGGCTATGAGAAAGCACTTGCACGATGCCCTTTATCGCGACCTTTTGGTAATTTCTGAATGGGGCCTGGCGAACAGGGTTCCGTTTAACGCTTATAAAACCTAGTATTGTGTGCTTTCGCACAGCGTACTGCTGAACATGCTACCTCATCTGTAATTATGGGTGATATATATATTAAGGAATCGATGTTCTTGGCATGAAGATTCAATGCGATGCATGAGCATTCAAGTGCCTAGGTTTTCTGAAACGGTGTAAGAAATACTTCACTCCATCTGATCTCCTTACTATCTATGTCACCTTTATCAGGCCGAAAATAGAATACAACTCTTATGTATGGGCCGGCGCTTCAAAGTCTACTTTGGAGTTACTCGACCGCGTACAGGAGAGAGCGAAGAAGCTCATCGGTGACAGTAGGGTATCCAGCTTTATTGACTCACTGGAGCATCGACGCAATATTGGGTGTGTTTCCCCGTTTTATCGTTACTACAACGGAATTTGCTCTTATGAAATCAGGGAACTCGTTCCTCAAAACCGTAATTTCATACGCGCAACGTGATCTGCATCTAGAGCGCATTCTTTTGTAGTCGATTGGCCAGTGAATAGCACAACGCATTA
This sequence comes from Cistogaster globosa, assembly GCA_937654795.1. Lineage (NCBI taxonomy): Eukaryota > Metazoa > Arthropoda > Insecta > Diptera > Tachinidae > Cistogaster > Cistogaster globosa. The sequence continues at coordinate 39,548,199 of OW569407.1, forward strand.
GAGAGAAAATTCGTTTTTTAGCCGAACAGTTCGTATGTGGAATAAACTCCCTGCAGAGATCATTCCTGCCATTTTCAATGTGCAAAGGTTCAAATCAAATGTTCACAAGCACTACTCCCTCTATCCCCCATCCCACAACCTAATTTCCTAGTTCTGGCACAATATATTGCATAAGTAGGGGTTATCCCCTGAGTGCTGGTCCTAATAAAAATAAAAATATCATTTTTGTCAAAAACCAAACTATCACGAATTTAAAAAAAGGTGAGACCCGTATTTAATTAAATCGACTAAAGATTAAAATATGTTAATTTGGCATTTTTATTACACACAACCCCAAAAAAAAAAATTTCAAAAACCCTAATGTTTTACAGAATATCCTGAAAAAAGGACAAACTGTATATATATTGTATATGTTGGTAAGGAAACAGATTCTCCAATTAAAAAAACATGCAAAAACAGATCCTTTTTCAAAATGGTCCAGCTAACGAGAGATCAAAGCTAGAGCCGAAATGTTTTAAAAGTCATCTTAAAAAAGTCTAAGGTTCATTTTTAGAAGGGTACATCGAAAGTGCTCGACATATATGTATATATATATATACGTATATATATGTATATATATGTATATATGTATATATGTATATATATATATATATATATATATATATATATATATATATATATATATATATATATATATACACATATATATATACATATATATATATATATATATATATACATATATACATTGACTTTGGCGCTGAGCTTAAATTGCAATATTTGATCTTTGAAAATGCATCCAAGTCCTAAATTTTAATATTTTTTTTATAATAAAAAATGTTCAAGGGTTTCTGCTTTTTCTGTCGTGGTTGACATACATATTCATGGAAATGCACAAATATTACTGCTTAACGTACGATGAATTGATATATTACGTACAAGATTTCAAAAAATAATTTTTTTATTTTTCGAAATCTTGCTTTTATCATCTTAATATTTCCAGTGGAAAATTTAAAACTGAAAAGATAATATAACAAAACTATATCACAATATATAACATATCAAATAGAGCGTGCACTAAATAAAAAAACTAACGCATGTTATAACACATAGGAAAATAAAATATGTATGTTGCATGAGGTTTACGCTGTGCATTAATTAACACATTTAAAATATGACATTCCTATTGACGTGTACACGTAGTCTAGACACATCTTAAGAGTTTTTTGAAACAACATATTGTTTTTTCTTTTTTTTTTGTAGTTTTACGGATTTATTGTTACAGCATTAGCAATTTCTCTTTTAATAAGTGTTTCGTTCCTACTTGTTTTTTCAATTGATGCAATTTGTGCAGCTATTATAAAATTAAATAATGAAGTGCAATCTTAACTCCTTGTTTTACTTAAGACTGAAGTCGAGAGATCGCACAGTTTGTTTAACACAAACTAATATTTATTTAAATTCTATTTTAGTTTAAACTTAACGCTACTTCAAGCGTTATTTATAAAATTGCATATAATGGTTGCTGTGTGGATTTTTGGTGAACAATAGTCACCGTCAATTCAGCTCATCTTGCCTGTTAAAAAAATTTTAAGAACAATTTAATCGGACGGACGCGTTTTAACGTGGAGAAAGCAGAGCATTAGCAGAGAAGCGTATAAAAGCAATTGTAAGACACGGTGGTGCTGGATCCTTGTATGGGGATGCATGTCGGCGGCTGGTGCCGTAGAACTCGTCTTCATAGATAAAATAATTAATAAATACCTTCATTTAAATATCCTTAAAGGAGATCTGCAGAAAAATGCCTAAAAGCTTGGCATTGTATCAGATTATTACTTTTAACATGACAATGACCCTAAGCAATGACCACAGAAAAAGTTCGCTTGTGGGTCTTGCACAACACACAGTGATTAAGTACTTTATTAAATGACGGTGCCTTTAATCCACCAAAAATCTACATAGCAACCATTATATGACATGTTTTTTTACTAATAACGTTTAAATTAGCCTTATGTTTAAACTAACATTGAATTTCAATAAATAATAGTTTTTGTTAAATAATTTACTTTTTCCATTGTTTTCTGGGGATGAGAGCTGTTATAATCTTCTAAATACCAAATGACTGTGACTTTTTGTCTATTTGTGTATGTGTAATTAAGTTTACAGTAGATTCCTTTTTTTAATTTATTTAGTTAGTTTTTTTTATTTCTTATTCAGGTATGTGATGGAAATCGATCGATTTGGAAACGATTGGTTTTGGGATATATTTTAAACGATATTAAAGAAGTTAAACCAAAGTTATAGAAATTGAATGGAAAGGTAGAGAAAACTATATTGATGATATTTAAAACAAGAAAATTGTAATCATATCAGCACCACTCTCGGTTTTAGATCGTTTCGACTTCGAAATCGATTTCTATCACATACCTGAATAATTTAATTTTAATTTTTTATAAATGTTTTTTATTATTTTTGTGGCTTGTATGCAGCTTATACGCTTTTGCGCAAACTGGAAATACGTTCGGCTAGCCTTAATAACTTGGTCCTTTTTTAAACTAATTTAATGATGATATTATTTTAGTTAAAATTTTTTGTTTATAAAATTTTTTACTTTTTTTATTACTCGTATGCATATCTCCCAATACATTTTTAATTAAAGTGCAATTTATTTTTTGGTTGGAAAAGCTGGTATCCTTACGTATTTAGTCGTTTGCTGAAGCCAGCTCATCATTAAGCCTTTATTTAAATTTTAAGAGAAGCCAAAAACAATTCCCTTTGAGTATAAGAACATAAAAAAAACATGAAAGTTATTTAAGAAGCCTATACAAAAAAGTTAAGGCCCTTACTTACTTCGTACTGCTTTTGCTGTACTCAGGTTATGGTGGGTTACAAAGCCTAATTTTCCGCTTTGTGATGTCTAATGGGCAAAGGTTGGAATAGGGTCCCTTAGTCCTACAAAGCGACACTAGGCCCACTGCCAAACCATTTCCTAAGCTCGCAAAAACGAGTTTGTTCCATTAAAATTGCCGCCTCGTGAAGAAACGAACTGTTCGCAGAGAGGATTGGAGAATGACAGAGGACATACTCTGCAGTCTTCTCCTCATCCTGGCAACTTCTACAAAAATCGTCAAACGGAATATTCAATTTTTTAGCATGAACATCAATTTTCCCCCATAGGGCTCACAACAGATCTACATCCATAGAAGCCTCAGTACTGCACAAGTTAACGACACACCAACTAGCTGGTCTATAATTTAGTCTCTTAGATAAGCTAGTGATCTGTAAAGTTCATCCGCAATTATATTTCCATACACCGAAGAGTATACTGGTATTCCTGGTTTGAAATTCTCGACCGGAATTCAAAACCCCGGGTTTGATGGGTGTGTATCCTATCAAGAAATTCATCGCAGCTTTCTTAATCTCACCGCAATCCCTATAAAACCTCAGCTGCTTTCTTAACGGTCTCTAGTTTCACATTGATGAAGAACGCTTCTATATTCAGGAAGGCCGCAAGTGCATTGCCATTTGGCCCAAGAATTGCCAATTAAACCTGCATAGGCGTATTGAGATACGCCTATACCTAGGCAAACGTACATGTGTAATTTCATCTTACCTAATCTTTTTCATGTTAAAAAAGCTGATGTCAGATGGTTTACCAGGTCAAAATAGAAGACGTTTTAATTGAAATTTTGTTAGAAGACTTTGTCGTTCGTCCAACTTTTACACAAGCATTGTTTTAATGTGTGCTTGTGTTTTGCAGTGTAGATCTTGAGAAATTATATGTTAAAAACATGTCGCCCCAAAGCAGCTTTAGGAATGAAGACTAAAAAGCACGCAATCCGCAACTACGGTGTAACGCTGAAGGGTTTAAAGCTTCAAAGTGCTCACAGAAGTCTCGCTGCTGACTTTCCCACACATTCACCTGCTGACAGAGCGTGCATGCCCATGAGTATATCAAGGGGTTCACGTTTGTTAGTAATCCTCTTGACAACATATGAAAGCACAATATTGATATCCTAGGTGTATAATGGACAAAGAAATAAAATATTTTTGCTATCACTAGATATATTTCCTGCCGATACATGATCGAGTATTTAAGAACCTTTATACAATTTTTTGTACATAAAATGAGCAGTAAACACTAATTAGGTTAAACAACAAAACAATCATGCACCACTTTAAAATTAAAAAAACTGCGTGTCAATATACATACATAGTCCTAATGGCAAAAGTACATAGATAACGTAAATTGCCCTTTTTTAACCGTTATAGATAAACGCTTGCAAATTGGACAGAATGTCGATTGCTATAGCCGTTATACTAACAAATATTACAAAATTAGAAGTTAAAGGATGCCACAATAGTTCATTTAGTTTGATGTAAATGCTTACTTAAGAACAGTTGTAAAAAGATGCATGTAATTTTAAAAAAAAGTAGAAAAAAAGTAGTATAAGTTTGCCTTTCCGTTAGCAATTTCTACAATATCCATTTTCGACCCCATAGCGAAGTCAATCGAGCGATGTCCGTCTGTCCTTCCGTGTTTCTGACAAACCTAAATAAACGCGTAAGACGCGACGAAATTCAACTCATGACTTCTACGCTGAAATGACATGCCTAAATAAAAACGCAACGTTATGTTATGAACAGTAATGTTAACTTATTATGTTTAATAAAACTCTATAAAATAAAATGCAAAAAAGGGATAAAAACGCCAGATAAAGCCGAAAAAAGCTAAAATGTCATTACTGTTTTACAATGATAAATGCAATTCTGAAGTAAGCAAATAAGAAAAAATATGTAAACAACAGTAGCTTGCAGTCAACTTCGCTACCAAAAAAAAAGTAAAAAAAACTCACGCTCGTCTATATTTCCCGAGTTTCGGGCCTCTTAACCTTTAACAGAGAAGTACTATTAGGCACCATATTTTTAAAGATGTCAATATGGGTATCAGTTAAAAGCTAAAAAGAGATCTTTTTTTTAAATGCTTAACCCGCTTAGATCTATGACATTTTTTTTTTAAACTATATAGAGTACTTAATTTTTTTTCTTCATATTTTTCATTTTATTTATATATATGATATAAGATTCAGCATAGCCGAATATAGCACTCATACCTAAAAATAAGAACATTGGCCCATAATCATGGAAACAAAATAAAGGCCAGGTTTGACTATCATACTCAGTCGTACGATCTGTCAAATATTGCATGTGTGCTCAAAAAGTATGATAGTGTGGATTAAAGGTGTTTGTGCGTGACAGACTTTTTGACAAATCTGTACGATTTTATAATTTTTTGAAATAAATCATAAAATGTTTTGTTCTATGCGATCAGAGTTGATTTTTTTTTTTGAAGATAAGGAGAAAGCAAAAACAAAATATTAAAAGCATTAAAATATATTTTGCATCTTTTTTGTATAACAGTGTGGTACGTACGTTTTCATTGTGAAACAGGGCTCAGAAAAAGTTTTTTATTTTGTTTGTAACAAAACTATTTATCATTCAAGTTGAAAAAATATTTTAAGCAGTACAAAAAAATTTTTAAAAATAAAAAACAAATTTAAGTAAATATCCTACAGATTGAAAAAAAATTTTTTTTCAAAATAAAAAGTTTTTCTAAGAAAAAAAAAATATTAAAAAAATTTTTTTTGCTTATTGTGTTTACACTCAAAATTTTATATACATATGTATGTATGTACAAATCTCTGCCAATTTCTATAAAACACAAAACTTAAAATTTTCAAATAAAATGGGCCGTTTTAAACGAATAACATAGAATCGTATATAGCTCAAAATCGAACGGCGTCGCTGTTAATGAAATGGCGCAGTCTCTTTTTTTAGAAATTACTTCAGTAGTGAGTAACAAATATATATGATTAAAATAATATACTGAAGAACAAAAAAAGGTTGCAACCGTAAGTGTATTTATATCTACATATTTAGTTTTATTTGATTTAAACTAATAGATACATATGTACATATTTCATAGTCCCAAACAATATACTATAAATTTCAAATAAAAGGAGAGATAAGCGGCAATATTCTACATAAAAGCACAATGAACCAAAGTGTTACGACAGTGGATAGTGTAGAAGATCGATACCAAAAGTTGAAAATGAAAAATTCTTTAAATCTTTCAAGTGATATTTGTTGCTCTGTTCAGGATTTCATTGCCTGCAACCCAAGTGTCTGTGGAAAGATCGTTAACGCTTTACCTAAAATTGTGACGAAGAACCGCCGAAATTTAAGTGCAGAACACTTAGAAAACTAAATGCAAAAAAAAAAAATTAAATAAATATACATCCACACATACATTAAAACGTTTTTTTTATTTATTTTTTCTTTTGTGTTCAAAATTATATTTTACAATACAACCATACAAGTTAAAGGATTTTAAGCGGAATGAATTAAAAAAATTAATTTTAGGAGCGAACCACGGCTCCTTATTTCAAATAAATAATAAATCAGACACTCACAATTCAATTTATACAATTTCTTATTTTATTCAATTTAAATATTCACAGGATTTTTAATATAAAAAACTTATTATTTTTATTAACTTTAAAATTCACAAAATATTAATTATTAATTCAAGAGTTAAAATTAAGCTCGACAATCGATTAGATTCGCACCGCAACCAAGACTGAACATTTTAGGCCAGTTTTTTTGGCTCATTCTCATGAATCGATCACGTTGCACCTACATGTGCAGGTATGCAGACGCTGACTGTGCAAAATTAGTTTCTCACAGAATTATTGCAAGAAGACAATTTCGTAATCGGATCGGATGTGCGTGTAAAAGTAAAAATATACAAAGAGCTGACAATTAATTATTTTTTAGGCGTCAGTGTTGCCGGCGGTATTAACTCCTCCCTCCTTAAATGTCTGCGTCGGAATCTACTGTTGATAGTTGGACTCGTACTTTCCACTGCTTCTATCGCATTGTCGTAAGGCAAGGTTTCCAATTCGTCAATTATTCTATTTATTTCTGATTGATCTAGTAGATTAGTGTTGACAATTCCGCTCTTAGCCATCTGACAAGCTCGAACAATTTCGTTTATTTCGTCCTTTAGATAATTAATGCATTGATGGTACTCTGCTCCAATAAGGTGGAGTCTTTTCCGCTCGTAATGTTATTTAATCTAGAGGTTATTTCATTAATCTTTTTCACTGCTTGATTTGTAGCTTGCTGAAGCTCTCTGTTAATTTTATATTGCTCATTGTTGTTCACGATGGTATTCTTTTGGCTCTTAAGTACCCTGTTCCAATCTGTAGCATCAGAGCTTCCAGCTACCCATTACCAGGCCGATCCGATCCAATCGATTGATCTTTGCGATCTTCTTTTTGCATTTGTAGTTCATCAAGGCGTTCTTGCATTTGCGACATGTGGTGCAAAATGAGCTTTTTATTTTTACTCAGTGGAATGTTCTTCAGTATAAGAGATGATATATTGGTTGTCATTTCCCTATACTCTTTCAAATTAATAACGTGAATTAACTTAAAGCTTCCATCGACTATCCATCCCTTTCCAACCTTGAGTGAAATCAGGGGTGTTTTGTATTGGTAGATTTGTAAGCTGCTCACAAAAGCAATCAATTTGAGTATGGTCAAAAGAAACTTGAAATGCATGATTAAAGTAAATGTAATTTCTGGAAAAAAATATAAATTTAATATGTAATTAAAAATGGGGTGATGTCATGACAATGAAATTTTTAAATGTTGTTTAATATGGCTTAATTTTAGTAGCAGTATTTTGTAAAAGTAACCCTCCCGCTTTTTTTCTTTTTTTTAATTTTTCTTTTATTTGTTTTATTGTTTTATATATTTAAGAAGTTATTGAAGTTTTAATTATTCGAATAAGTGAGACGAAGAAGGACCTGTAACTTTTTATTGTACAACGTTTTTGCTTGGACTTTGTCCATTAAAATTTTTTATATGTTCTTTGTGAATTTTTCTTCCACTCCTCGTCAGCACAGATACCCTATTATTTTCTTCGACTATTTCCTTTCTATATAAAGCTTTGTTTTTACCTTTAATAGTTTTAATAGCTACGTAAATTCTATCGCCCTTCCTATATTTTTTAGGGCTTTTTCTTTTTCTATTCATTTTTGCATTGCGAACTGCCAAGTTTCTTTAAAGCAAATGTCTGAGATCGGTATTAACTTTCTTTTGTTCTGATAATAATCTTTCAAAGTTTGCACCGTTGATTCTATTGAAAAATAAGTCACGAGGTCTTTTCTTTGTTGTCGAATGAATGGTATTATTGTACCTATCAACACAGATTTCAGCTAGTTCTTTTACCGAAAGATATGGGTATTCAACTCTTAAACATCTATAGATTTCGATAATTGTTGAATGCAGCCTCTCCACCTGTCCGTTCACCTCGCTTCGTTGTGTTGGCGTAAGGTATAATTTTATACCTAATGACTTAATGAAAGTTTCAACCAAAGAACTTAAAAAGCTACGTTCATTGTCAGTGACAAGAATTTTAAGCACTGTAAAATAATGCAAAACTTTTATTAGTTTTTTCCTGGTTTGAAAAAAAGATCTATCCTTGATACTAAAAAATTTAGCAAACTTTGTAAGCTTGTCTATACTTGTTATAAATTTTTGTCCCTGAATCTCCATAATGTCCATATGAAGAATCTCGCATGGATATTTAGGATCAGGCGTCTGTTGACGTTGTATCTGCGGAGGTTTCCTATCGTATTTGCAACCGGCAACGTATTTCATAATACTAGCGCGCATATGTGAGAAGTAATATTGTTCTAGAATTTGTTCTCCATTTTCTCTAGGATTACGGTGTGCTCTTCTATGCTCAGTTTCTATTATTCCAAATTGGCGTTCTTTTGAAGTAATGTCTGCAACTAGTTTTCGCGTAATTCTAATTTTATATTCGGAAAAATTATCAATGTAAACTTTCTGTAAAATAGCAAGAAGACTTTCCGGTGCCTTTACTCCATTAACGATGTTTGGACGAAGTTTTTCTTTGAGCAAAGTTGTAAGTTCTTCCTTAGACCAATCTTTTGAGGATATAAAGAGTCTGGTATATCAAGGATGTGGCTCCTCAATAGCTGCCATATCCATTCCAACTCCTATTATAATCTGATTTTTAAAGACATTTATGGGTGCCTCAACATGTGGTATCAAGTCAGAGGCATCTTGTTCAGCACTGTGAATTGTTGCCACTGACGAAAGGTCGTCGTCCTCCTGGCCTTCTGAAGCAGTAAGAGTTTCAACCGAATTCATATCCATTCCCTTGCTTGCTGTGTCGGTGGACGAATGATATAAATGATTTGAAATGGTTTTTAATCTTGAAAGCGCATCTGCTACGTGGTTTGATTTACCAGGTTTGTAAATCAACTCGTGGTTGTATTCTTCTATGCGCGCTTTCCATCTTTTCAATTTGACATTAAAGTTTCTATTTCCTAGTGCAAAAGTTAAGGGTTGATGATCAGTATAAATCCTGATCTTTTTCGCACCATATAAATAGTGTCTGAGATTGTCTAAAGCCCACACAATGGCGAGCATTTCTTTCTCATTCGTGGCGTATCGAGAAATGTAAGCTATTGGTTTGTCTTTGCCAAGTTCACCTTAAGACAAAACGGCACCTAGCGCAGTGTTAGACGCATCCGTTGTCAAATTAAACGGTTTTTCAAAGTCTGGAAAAGAAAGAATTTCAGCTGTGGTCAACATAGATTTGAGTTTGTTAAATGACTTTAAGGATTCATTATTTAAAGTAATTGGCACTTTCTTGGACTGGGTGGCTTTGACCTGTGCATGTTCTCTTCTTGTGAAGTTCGTTAGAGGTTTGGCTACCTTTGCATAATCGTGAATGAACCTCCTATAGTAAGAGGTCATCCACCAAAAAACTCTTCAATTCTTTCAAGTTTGCAGCTGGCAATAAATTTTCGCTGGATTTAACTTTAGCAGGATCTGGTTTAATTCCTTCAGACCCCACAATATAACCAAGAAATTCTACCTCAGTTTTCATAAAATGAGTTTTATCGAGGTTAACCTTAAGATTTGCTTCCCGCAGCCGCGCACAGATTGTATCTATGTTCTTCAAATGATTATTTATATTTTCGCCGATTACGATGATGTCGTCAATGTAGACGAAACAAATTCTTCCTATGAACTCGCGGAGGACATCGTCTATCATCCTCTGAAATATTGCAGGAGCGTTCTTCAGACCAAACGGCAATCTCAAGAATTCAAACTTACCATTTGCTGTGGAAAAGGCAGTTTTTGGGATATCCTTTGGTTTCATCGCTATTTGATGAAAGCCTGATGTAAGGTCTATTGTTGTAAAAAACTTAGCTTTCCCTAAACTTGCTAAAGTGGACGTAATGTCTGGAATGGGATAGGTATCTGCGATTGTTACGGCGTTCAAACGCTTAAAGTCTACTACCATTCGATATTGCTTTTCGCCGTTGGGTTTCGGTTTCGTGGGCACGACCCAAATAGGAGAATTGTATGGACTTTTGGACGGTCGGATTACTCCCTCTGAAAGGAGTTCCTTGATCTGTTTTTCTACTTCTTCCCTCATACAAACTGGGTAAGGGTAACTCCTCGTATAAATTGGTTCTTCAGTACTCGTTCTTATTTCTGCCTGAACATTTGTAGAGGCAAGTTCATTACCATCAAGTGGTCCAAAAAGTGGAGCGTATTTTTTAACAAGATCCTCAATTCTCGTCCTAACTTCTGGAACATATTCATCACCTAATATATAATTTGACTGTGTAGTTTCGTTTTCTTTTAATGGAATCTTATATCTATTTTGCAAAACTAAAATATTTTCTTTTCTATCAACTAAACCATCTAACTCCTTAAGGGTGTCGTCACCAATTATTTCATCAAATGCTTTTAATTCAGGCAATACATAAAATTGAATAGGTTCATCTATTCCTAAAAATTTAAAAAATGGCCCAACCACCTTCCTATCTATATTTACATCTCCTCCAACTGATCGCACTTTTATTGGATTTACTAAATTTATGCTACCATGTGAAAGCCTTGGGCCGCAAAAGTTTTTGTTAGAGCCAGTATCGATCAAAAAACATAAAAAATCACCAGTATCTGAAGGATATTCTATATAGGGTAGGCTTGAGGGCCTTTTCCCATAAAATTTACTTCACCTACGGTTTCCTCTTGACGAGTATCATTTTCCGAACCATTCTCAGCTATGTGGTCATCATCAGAAAAGGTTTCTATGTGGTGAAGCTTGGGCTGTTTATTCCCCGTGTTCATTCCATATGAACCTCTTTTTTCGGCTGTCCTTGGATTGTTGATGTAGTTAACTCGCCGTGATTTAATGGATCTCTCCACCTCCATCGGTTCATGCTTAATGGCTGGATTTGTTCACTTGGAAATTAGGACCGTTATTGTAGTTTTGTAAATTTCTAGAGCGAGAGCTTTGATTCTGCCAGCTTGATCGTAGTGGAAATGATTTAGGTGGTCTTGAAGGACCAGGATGATAAGTTGGCTCTGTTGAGACGGACTCATAAGGCTTAGTTCTCGCATAAATAATGTTGTTTCGTATAGTTAAGTTTTGTAACTTTAAACAAGCGGAATATGCTTCCGGGAGCGTTCCTGGACGCTGAATAATCATTCGCGAAAGGTATGGTTTTAGTCTGCGTATAAAGATGACCTATTCCTGTAAGTTCCAACTAGAGCTTTTATAGTTTCCTCGCTGTAAGACTCCGTCTTTAGCTTATTAATGATTAGGGATAGTTGGTGATTGACCGTTGAATAGAACTCATCAACGGTCGAGTTTCCTTGGATGAGTTGATTTAGCTGATGTTCTAGAGTCTGTATATCACGCTTATTCGTGTAGTGCAGCGAAAGTATTCTTTTTATCTCAGCCCAATCACTGTCAAATACGTTGTAAGACACAAGAGCTGTGTCCGCAGCACCAACAATTTTTTGGCGCATGCTTTAAATAATAGCGCGGTATATGGGTTTTTCTTTTACTATTTCAAAATCTTTTAGGATTGTTTCTACTGAGTGTACCCAAGAAACGTACTGAGTTGGGTTACCCTCAAATGTTCTAAGCTCCTTAGCGCTGTCTGGTAACCTGCTTATATCTTTCAAATCTGTTTCCGTACGTGGTCGCTGGAGAGATCCTTCTTCCGACACATATGCCACAACCTGCCTATTTTCTAGACGCTCCAACCTACTCAGAACTTGTCCAAGTGCATTATTGCTGAGACTCGCTTCTATTGTCCCTATCCTAGCTTCTACTAACCTGATCTATTCCATAAATCTGTTTATGGCTCCAGTCAGTGGTCACTATTGTCTTTAATTCTTCTATTTTACCTTAGGTCTATGCTATTAACTGACTGACAAGGAAAATGAAATTTCACTCACCTTAAGTACCCGTAAGTTCTGGCTGAAAATCCTTGATCATCGCGCTATTCACTTCACTTCACTTCTTTTTCAATATTTTCCAATATATTTTAAATACTTTCTTTATTTAAGAATTTTTTATTCTTTTCCCTTTTGTGGAATTGAATTTTTTTCAAAATTTAAAGAATTTTAATAAATTCTTTATTTCCGATTCTTTATTATATTTCTTTTTCTTTTTGAAATTTTTTTATTTATTTAACAATTTACTTTTGGACAATTATTTATCCTTTAAACTTTTCTTTAACAATTTACTTTTGGACAATTATTTATCCTTCAAACTTTTCTTTTGTGCAGCAATTATTTTGCTTTTAATTTTGTATTTTATTTTTTCTCTTTTTTAGTTACTTTTTCTTTTTTTGAAAATTTTGTATTTATATATTTTTTATTTCAATTATTATATTTGGGATGAAAGGTAAATAAATTACCCTTTTACAAGGAGTCTTGGCTACGTTTCGCGGCGCGACGCGTCTGTCTAAAACATTTTGCTCCTCGCGAAAGCTCCGTATGATTACAGTTTGGAACTCCACCACTATATTCCGTGGATACCTACTATGGTACGGTTCACTTCACGTTCGCCTCGGTAACCTTCTGTGATTCTGTTATTTTTACCACCAGGAATACCGGATTAGCGAAGGAGGAGTTAACTTTTAATATTTATAAAAACTTCTTTTTTTTATTTTATAATCTCTAGAGGGATACGTATATTTCGCAGGACTGTTATTACTTTATAAATATATTTCCCGAGGGAAATATTTCAAACTTTTTATCACAAGGACTTCGTGCTTTAAACAGAGTCCCTGCTCGGGCGCCAGTTAAAGGATTTTAAACGGAATGAATTAAAAAAATTAATTTTAGGAGCGAACCACGGCTCCTTATTTCAAATAAATAATAAATCAGACACTCACAATTCAATTTATACAATTTCTTATTTTATTCAATTTAAATATTCACAGGATTTTTAATATAAAAAACTTATTATTTTTATTAACTTTAAAATTGAAAAAATATTAATTATTAATTCAAGAGTTAAAATTAAGTTCGACGTTCGATTAGATTCGCACCGCAACCAAGACTGAACATTTTAGGCCAGCTTTGTTGGTTCATTCTCATGAATCGATCACGTTGCACCTACATGTTTCTCACAGAAATATTGCAAGAAGGCAATTTTGTAATCGGATCGGATGTGCGTGTAAAAGTAAAAATATACAAAGAGCTGACAACTAATTATTTTTTAGGCGGCAGTGTTGTCGGCGGTGTTAACTTACATATATTTAAAATATTTTTGTTTTGTTTTTAAATTCGGTAAAAAAATATTTATTTTTATACCCATGTGTTTTTTATTGTTTTAATAAAAACTAAAAATTTTTGGTTTTCCGTTTTTAATTTCTGATGCCTGTTTTGAAACGATTTTTAAAGTAGAAAAGAGCTTTGTCTGATTTTTGTGTGATTCAATCGTACGATTGTCTATGATAGTGAATCTGAGCCTTAAAGTCGGTTTCTTTTGGAAAGTGCTTTAGTTTCAAAAGTTGCTATTAACTTTTCTTATACTATAGTGAAAAATAGAGTATGTTTTGAGTTAAACCGGCTTTAACAGGGTGACACATCAAATAGAGAAAATTTTTGCACATAATTTGTAACAATATACTTGTTGGGTCGTGGAGTTTTTAAGCCTTAAAAAGGTTTTCTCCACAATTGGTTTTTTTTATTATCATGTAATTTTTTTCCATTTTTTATACATTTATTTTTTTTAACTTTTTTTCAATAATAACGCTTGTTATTGTTTTTTTTTATAATCAAAAGTGAATTTTATTGAAATTACCTTAAATCTTACCTTAAACTAAATATGTACTAAAAATGAATTTAAAAACAATTAAATGGTAACCCTAATCCTAAATAACTCAAAATTAAAAAATGTTAAAAATAACAGTTGTTGCTGAAAAGAAAGAAAGGAGTTGAAATTAAAGATAAATAAATATTAAACTGTACAGTTTGTCAGTATATACTTACCGAACAAGTCGTGTTTTATTTCTTTCGAGAACTTTTTTTAATCGTCCATTTTTGGAAATTTATAAATTGCTTAAATTTCGGTTTTGTATCGAAAAAACCTTAAAAACCATTAAGGTTCTTCATTTTGGCGCCCGAGCAGGGACAATTAAAAAAGTTTTAATAAAATTGTGATAATTTGCTTCAAAATTTTATAATATTTTTTGATAAATTAATTCAAAGTAAAAATTGTTTTGCTAATTTACTGCAAAAGCATAAGAACATTTATTTTATAAATAAAAAGCGACTTGTGCGAAGTTGTCGTGCGCGATTTATTCCTTTTTATATAATAAAAAGTTTTGTGCCTCAACAAATACCATTTCATCCCCATGCCCTATCGCTGCCGCTGCCGTAATTGCCGTCCAAACCACAGCCAGGGAAGTGATTCCGGATTATCAGAATCTGAGGTAAAAGTGTAAAAAATATTTCGTTACATATTCATAATCTGTAATTTATTCAGATTATAGAAAATTCTATAAATTATTTAGAATTTTTTTTGGCCGCATATTTGCGAGTAAACATTGAAATATTTTCTACACTTGTATTTTGAAATTTCATATATACATACATACATACACATATACATAAGTGAACAACCACCAAAAGTAAAGAAATTACCCGCGAGTGTTTACAAAGAAATAAATAAACGAAACACACCCACGCACATACATATGTTGATTTTTCCACGGCAATAATTTAATAAAATATTAGTTCACCACCGTCGGTAATTGTTAAAAAAAAAAAAAAAAAATTCGCATCAATTTTTTACGCGATTTGAACTTTATTTGCGAGTGAAATTTTATTAATGTTTAAAATTAAATATTAATTTCCTCATTTCTTTTTTGTTATTTTTGTTTTTGCACGAATCATTTGTTGTAGTTGTTGGCCATCTGTGGTGTCATTCCGATCATTCAATTATCAAATATTCCGTGTTACCATACAACAATCAGTTTGTGTGGCCATTATATACAAAATAATTGAGCTGCCAGATAACCAAATAAAAGGTGTTGCCAGATATCAAAATTAAATAAGCGTTTTTTGGCGTTTTTCAAAAATCTTCTATTCTGTCAGCATTTTTTAAATTTTGAGTGAAAAACAAATAAGATTTGTATAATTTATTACAATTTGAATAAAAATTATTTATTTTTCTTAAGGAATCTTGATAATATAATTTTTTATATAACAATTGATAAAATATTTCAAATTTAGTTACCAAAGGCTATTTGCATAAGCGGATTTAAGAATAATTCGAATGAGGTTCTTTCATTTCATGAATAATCTTTTGAAACTCAAGTAAATTGACAATTTTTTCATGGTTTGGTGTGAAGTTAAATAACAGCAAGAAATTATAAAGTGAAAATTTATTATATGCGAATATAACTGGCGAGATAAAAGTTAAATTTTATTGTGAATATTATAATTGATTTCAATATTATTGCTGTGTGATCGAATTCTATACTTTGTGTATGCACATTATCAATTGCGTGGTAAAATTTATTTAATATTTTACCATTTCCAAAAACAATTTTAGATTTGTGAATCTTCACAGTCCATTAATAAATTATTAAAATTCTGCTGCAGAGTTTTAACGTTTGTTTTTGAGCGCAGCTTGTACTTGTTAGAACTTATTCTACAATTATTTACATTTATCCTTATTAGGACTTAAATAGTTTGAAAATAGTTAGATTTTCTATATTTGGCAATTTTTTCCGGGTTATCTAAAAAGTATTTCTCAAAACTTCAATATGGCTGGTGGTAAAAAGAATCAAAATGATCCTGAAACAGAAAATTTAGAAAAACTGTTGCAGAGAAAAGCCAAAGTGATTGAAAATATCGAAAGAATCAAAAAGTCGATTCTTGAAAAGACTATTTCCTTCAATCCATTTGAGATCGGTTGCCGATTGGATATTTTAAAAGACTATATCACCCAAGCTATGGAGTTTCAGTCTGAAATAGACATTCTTGATCCGACAAATAATGATAGGTCTGAACTTGAAGATTTATGTGTAACTACGAAGTCTCTATTACTGAGTCTTCAGGCTAAGAACAGAAGACCAAGTTTTCAAGAAACTTCTTTCATGCAACCGCATCATTCTAGGCTTCCAAACATGAGACTCCCAAAATTCAGCGGAAAATATTCCGAGTTCAAAAACTTTATGAGTCTGTTTGAAAATCTAGTTCACAATGATCCTACATTGACGGATATTGAAAAGTTCAACCATTTGATATCATGCTTAACTGATGAGGCTTTAGGCACAGTTAAAGCCTTCCAAGTAACTAAGGATAATTATCCTAAGGCATTAGCAAGTTTAAAGAAGGTTTATGATAATGATTGTTTAATATTTATGAAAAATATTTCAAAAATTTTTGAGCTTCCCGAGATTAGTAAACCTTCGGCTCCAGCCTTGAGAAGCATGATAGATACAGTTTCCGCCATTTATGATTCTTTGTTATCAATTGGCGATGATAAAAAGATTTCAAATGCATTTTTGATACATTTAGTGATGTCGAAAGTTGAACCAGTCACTAAGTCCAAATGGGAAGAACAGCTTGACTTCGAAAGACTCCCATTGTGGTCTGACTGCGAGGCCATGTTAAATAAAAGGTATCAGCACATTTCTGCTGATAACTCGTCGGGTGCTAAGCCCAAAAATAATAAAAACAATAATAATAATAATGGAAATAATCATAATAAAAATAATGAATATGGGCCTAGAAAAAATAATAAAACATCACTAACTGTAACAAAATCTAAACAATCTGTTGAGAAGTGTCTGTTTTGCAAATCTGCTGACCATAATGTTTACAACTGTTCATTCTTCACTACATTGCCGGTTATTCAGAGATTTGATTTTATCAAATCTGCGCCTGCATGTATAAATTGTTTGAAAAAAGGTCACACCGTAGCCAAATGTACTGCTCAAAAGTGCCGAGTTTGCGGCGGAGCACATAATCAGCTTTTGCATCGGTATAGTTCTGAATCTCAGAGTGCAAATACTAATGTTGCGACAACTTCTTCTGAAGGCTACATGTCTCAAATGCCGTCAACTTCACATGCTTCAGTGAATCACTCCGCATCTGACCAAAATGTTATTCTTGCTACTGCTGTGGTAAAAGTCAGATGCAGTTCTGGTGCTTATATATTAGCCAGAGCATTATTAGATTCCGGTTCGCAAACAAATTTAATTACCGAGGAACTAACTCAAAGGCTGAGAATTAAGCGCAAAGGAGGCAGATTAAATTTAACAGGCATAGGTGAAGTCAATTCAGTTGCTAAGTCTAATATAGAGATCTCCGTTATGTCGAGGGTAAATTCAGCCCAATTCATTTCAAAGTTTTGGGTAATGAGTTCAATTACGAACTTCCAACCTGATCAAAGGATCTGCACTAGTAATTGGAATATTCCGAAAAATATCGAACTGGCAGATCCTGAATTTTACAAGCCACAAAAAGTTGATTTATTAATCGGTGGTGAAACGTTCTTTGAACTTTTGTGTGTTGGACAAATTAAGTTCAACCCGAGCCTTCCAGTCCTTCAAAAAACTTCATTAGGCTGGATCGTAGCTGGTAAATATACTCAGGCTACAAGCTCAAGTTCAAGAGTTTGTAATCTTAGTAACATAATAGAAAACGAGGAAGATATTGATTCAATTGTTCGTAAATTCTGGGAACTAGAAGAAGTTTCCAACGAACAAGCTCAGATGTACACTGAGGAACAACAAAAATGTGAAGAACATTTTAAAAATTCGGTACGACGTTTAACGTCAGGACGTTTCGAAGTCTCACTTCCTTTCAAATCGGATCCAAATTTGTTAGGATCGTCTTATGATACAGCTAAACGCCGATTTCTTGCGCTTGAACGCAAACTTTCACATAATAATGAAATGCGAAGAATGTATCATGAGTTTATGAGAGAGTATGCCGATTTAGATCATATGGTCAAAACACAAAATATAATTCCAGGTGGACCTCACTATTTTATACCACATCAATGTGTTTTGCGCCCTCAAAGTACATCGACAAAACTTCGTGTCGTATTTGATGCTTCGTGTCGAACTTCTTCACGAACTTCGCTCAACGATTTACTAATGGTTGGACCTACGGTGCAAGAAGAATTGTATACCACACTAATCCGTTTTCGATTCCATAAATTTGTTATCACTGCAGATATAGAAAAAATGTATCGTCAAGTTTTGATTGGCGATAAAGATAGAGATTTTCAATTGATCCTTTGGAGACAAAATCCTTCTGATCCCCTACAAGTGTTTCGGTTGAATACTGTCACGTACGGTACTTCTAGTGCTCCATTTTTAGCGATCAGATGCCTTATGTATTTAAGCGATCTCTTCAAAGAGACTTTACCGATTGGAGCTAAAGTTATTCGCAGTGATTTTTATGTTGACGACTTGTTGACTGGTGCCGATGGTTTAGAAGAACTTTCAGCTATTAGAAATCAGGTGACTCGAATATTGAGTTCAGCTGGATTCCATTTAACTAAATGGTTTTCAAATCACCCTGATTTGCATATTTCTCAAGACAAGGAAAAATTATTACAAAATGATTCCGATTCGGCTAAAGCGTTGGGCATACATTGGGCTCCGAAGAATGATTCATTTAGGTTTCAATTGGATAATGATTTCAAAGATTTAAAAGGAACAAAAAGAAACATTTTATCGGTTTCTTCTAAATTGTTCGATCCTCTCGGACTATTATGCCCAATAATTGCAAAATCCATAATGTTACTTCAAGAACTTTGGATTAAAAAACTCGACTGGGGTGAATAAATACCCTTGCGATTAGATACAGCTTGGGGAAATCTAAAAGATAACTTGTTAAAAATTGATTCACTACAAATCCCAAGATTTGTCCACATTTCTTCGTCAACAAAAGTTCAAATTCATGGCTTTTGTGACGCCTCAATTAGAGCGTACGGGTGTTGCATCTATATTAGAAGCTGTTATGCAGACAAAGTTGTTTGCAATTTGTTAACAGCAAAATCGAAGGTCGCACCGCTCAAGACAAAATCTCTTCCGAGACTTGAGCTGTGCGCAGCACACCTTTTAGCAAAATTGTGGACTAGAATTGAGAAGATGATTAGCTTTGAAATCGAGAGTGTAAATTTCTGGTCAGACTCAGAAATCACTTTACATTGGATAAAAACTCATCCATCTAGCCTTGCAACTTTTGTTTCCAACAGAGTTGCTGAGATACAGGAATGTTCGGAACGCGTTTCATGGCGCCATGTGCCAACCCGACAAAATCCTGCTGATATTGTATCAAGAGGCTGCGATGTGGATGAGTTAAAAATTTCAATTTGGTTCAATGGTCCAATATTTCTTTTAAATGATTCTTCAATGTGGCCTGTTAATCATCATTTAGAATAAACAGAGGAACAAATGAGTCTGGAAAAAAGAAAATCTAATATTCTCATTGCAGTAGAGAATAACACAAATCTTGACAACATTATATTAAAATTGACTGATGATATTTCTTCTTACAAAAAATTACTAAGAATTGTGTGTTATAATTTAAGATTTGTGGATTCTTGTAGAAAAATTGAAGTTTCAAAATCCAAAAACCCTACTGCGAAAGAAATGAAGTGGGCCTTTTTTTAAAATTGTGGAAATTATCCAGAAAAAATATTTTTCTGAGGATATTTCTAAATTGCAGAAGTCATTGGCGTTACCATCAAATATTAAAAGATTAACACCATTTATCCACAATTTTTCAGAAAATAAGAGAAATTTTTCACTTTTGAGGGTAGGTGGAAGGTTGCTAAATGCACCATTACCATACAATACAAAATTTCCACTTTTACTACCTAAAAAGATACAATTTGTAGACAGATATTTATATAGTCTGCACCTCGACAACTGTCATGCAGGAACTAAAGCATTGATAGCTCTGTCGAGAGAAAATATTTGGCTCATAAACGCTAAAGAAGAGTGTGGCAGAATTGTGCGCAAATGTGTTCACTGCTACCGCTATAAGCCGAAGCTTATGACCCAAATAATGGGCAATTTACCCACCGATCGTGTGAAAGCTGTACGTCCATTTTTAGTGGTTGGCGTAGATTTTTGCGGTCCCGTGAATATTTCCTTGCGTATTCGCGGTCGACCACCTGTAAAAATGTACATAGCGGTATTCGTTTATTTTACTTCGAAGGCTGTTCACTTAGAGCTAGTGTCTGACTTATCTTCTAACTCTTTTATTCTTTCTTTTAAAAGGTTCGCTGCCAGGAGAGGCCTTCCACGCACAGTCTACTGCGACAACGCCACCAACTTTGTGGGAGCCAGCCGAGAACTCAAAGAAGCAGCCGCAGTGTTCATCAGAGAGCGAGAACAGGTCATATCATCCGCAGCGTCGTGGGAGGTAGAGTTCAGCTTCATACCTCCCAGAGCTCCTCACTTCGGAGGCCTATGGGAGGCAGCCGTGAAGCAGGCGAAGTTCCTGCTTCTTCGAGCTGTGGGCAATGCACTGCTCACACAAGAAGAAATGGCCACAATGCTCGGAGAAGTAGAGGCGGTGCTGAACAGTCGGCCAATAGCACCGCTGTCTCCAGACCCCAACGACGGAGAGGCGTTAACTCCGGCACATCTGCTAATCGGCGGGGGTCTGCGTTCGCTGCCGCCAGAATCCGTAGAAGACGTGAGCGACAACAAACTGAAGTGCTTGAAGCGATGGCGAATGCTATGCGCGCTCAAGCAGAGGTTCTGGCGAGCCTGGTCCAGAGACTACGTCCTGGAACTTCAAGGCAAGGGCAAGTGGCAAGAAGAACAGCCCAATCTTCAAGTCGGCCAGATAGTGGTGGTCCACGAGGACAATCTCCCGCCCCAAGAGTGGCTGACCGGGAGAGTCGTCGGCGTAACCGAAGGCCAAGACGGCAAGGTCAGGGTGGCGGAGGTGAGGACAAGAAGCGGAATATATAAACGTCCAATAACCAAATTAGCACCACTCCCGAACGTTTGAAGACCTCCGGTCCTTCAATGGGGCCGGTATGTTGGGTCGTGGAGTTTTTAAGCCTTAAAAAGGTTTTCTTCACAATTGGTTTTTTTTATTATCATGTAATTTTTTTCCATTTTTTATACATTTATTTTTTTAACTTTTTTTCAATAATAACGCTTGTTATTGTTTTTTTTTATAATCAAAAGTGAATTTTATTGAAATTACCTTAAATCTAATCCTTAAACTAAATATGTACTAAAAATGAATTTAAAAACAATTAAATGGTAACCCTAATCCTAAATAACTCAAAATTAAAAAATGTTAAAAATAACAGTTGTTGCTGAAAAGAAAGAAAGGAGTTGAAATTAAAGATAAATAAATATTAAACTGTACAGTTTGTCAGTATATACTTACCGAACAAGTCGTGTTTTATTTCTTTCGAGAACTTTTTTTAATCGTCCATTTTTGGAAATTTATAAATTGCTTAAATTTCGGTTTTGTATCGAAAAAACCTTAAAAACCATTAAGGTTCTTCAATACTGTCAAATAGACTATCCATCTTTAATCAGCTGCTAGTATTTTTTGTTAAAACTAAAAAGATATTAAAAGGTAAATTTTTTAATTTGAAAAATACAAAAGTTTATTAATTGATATAAGTTAATATAAAAATTGTAAAACAAATTAATTTCAACACATAAAATTACAATGTGAGTTTATGTCATAGAATTGTTTTGATAAAGTCAAAAACAACTTCACGTGTGTTTTAAATTTCAAACCGACTTTTACTTATAAAATAAACTTTTACGTATCTATAGTACACAAAAAGTGCACTTCAAACAAAACAGCAACTTATAAGTCGAAAAGAACACTTTATTTAGGACTATGATTATGGGCCATTGTTTTTTATTTTTTCATTGTTTTGGCAATCCGTTTGGTGGCATCTTAAGGAAGCAAGAAACAAAAAAATGAATATTAAGTTTTTTCAAATACAAAAAGTGAACTGAAAAAATTTCTATTAAAAAAGAATAGAGATCATACATTAATCACAAACTGCAGGCCCATATTTTGATGACCGTCTTACTTAAAGCTTCAGAACATCTAATTGTACGCCCCATCGTAGTACACTGTGCAGTAAATAATATTTTTTCCGCTAGATCACACGCTTTTCGAAAATAACTTCTGATTTCTGCATTAACGATGTTATAAACTCAGTTTTAGCTTTAAAAAGAGAGGTCTACAGGTTTTCGCAGCGTGTTTAGACACTAATAAAGCTTATAATATTACTGATCTCTTGTTACTTTGCCGATTATTAGTTGATCTTAATTTCAACCCTTATGTCATTAATTGGATTTATTCTTTTTTTAAATGATAGAAAGTTAATCGCTAATAGGCAAGTAGCGTCAACTGCAATTGGCCTAGCCTAAGAAAATACTCTCTCTCTCTCTCTCTGAGTCTGATAAATTTCAGTTTGCGGATGACCTCTGCTTAATTTGTGCTTATTGTGTGTTTATAACTGTGAATCAGTTCTTAACAAGGAAACTAAGCGAACTTCGTCAGCTTTGCGCACTACGAGGTTTCTTTTTCAATTTTGAAAAGTCAAAAATCATTTATTTCAACAGGAAACCCCGTCTTTTTAACATTACACGTAATAGCTTATTAATTCCTCAAGAAAATTTAATAAAATTTGTTAATAATTCATCAGTACATGCGGCCATTCACGTAATCGACTCAGTACGTAAAGCCTGCAGTTTCTTTAGGGTAATTATAAACGTTTCTCTGGTGTTAATCCTTCAAGTGTCCTGCAAATGTATAAAGCTTTCGCAAGGCCAAAAAAAGAGTAGGCTGTATCTACAATATGTCTAAAAAAGCTTTACCCAAATTTTAAGCTTATATCTGTGAAATTCTTAAGCGTTCTTTTGGCCTTTTTAAATCAACTCCCAATATTGTCGCCTTTCATATGGCTGCAAAACTTCTTCTGACATATCGTTTCATACTGGTCGCTGCTAAAGAAATTACCAAGTTTCTTGCTTACAATCTAAAAGCTCTATGTATGTCGAATTCAAGTCTCAACATTAGCATTTTAAAATTGTTTTATCGACAATCTCCTATTTATCAATTTAGATTGCATTAAACTAAGGCACTTCTTTGGTAATACGGCTACTAGAAAAAATGCTAGTAATGACAAATTAGAACATTGCAATGAAAAAATCAACCCGTTGATTAAAAATTTTGTTTACTAATCGGTAAGTCTACTGGATTTACGTTTTACCATTAAAAATTTGATTCAGTTTGCCGATATTATACTAATAAATTTCTTTCTTGAACTTCAGCAGAGCTGTAAACTATTAAAAAAGCTAAGAAATTTAGAACATGTCATTAATTGCCTTTACTAAAGTTGCTATTTTAACTGACTCAAAATCAGGATTATATGCTATTAAAAAAGAAGATCAGTTGACTTACAATTCTAATGGTATTTTTACTAAGATTGCTGATTCTACATTAACTGCTGTTGAGTAATATTATATTCCTGCTCATACCTTAATTATTGGTTTATGAAATGGTGAAATGGTCTTACCACGATGCTAAGTTAATGGCAAAGAGAATACGACTGACTAAGGGCAGACTGTATGGTAATATTTTTCCAACTATTGTTAAAACATAATGGTCTCATAAAATTAATTGTGGCACTAGAGCTCAACTTGCCACTGCCAATAGAATACTTTATCGACACACTTTTGCTAAAGCTACCCTTTTCAAAGTAGTAGTGACAAACTCATGTTTAAAAATTACATAAATGTTTCTTATGTAATTTTTAATTGCTGCCGTTTTAATGCCCAAAGACTACATTTTCCCTCTATTCTTCGTTATCAAAATATTATTGATTTCTTTAATGGAAAGGACTTGATGAATATTATGACGCTGGGTAATTTTATGGAGACAATAGAGTTAAAACTCTAAAAATTATTATTTAGGTTAATTTTAATATTGTCTTTGGTTTATGAGTATTTACTTCTGTGTTTGCTTTGTTAGGTATGATTAATTACCCAGTTATAAAAAGAAGGAGTATAAAAGCCTTCAAGAAGGCCTCTTTACTCCTTCTTTTGGAGGCACAATGCCTTTTAGTTGCATGCCATTTTCATTTCTTTTTTACACAGGTTGTCATTGGAGAGCAGGCCTTACACTCCCACTTCTGTTGGCAGTAATTCTCAAAGGCCTTCCACAAATAGGCCTGTTAAAAGACCCTGTAAATAATTCTTTTTATAAGGGATTGCAATGAAGGCATGATTAAAAGCCTTCAATTGAAGGTATGCTAGAACGTCATCTTAGTAAAGACTGATGAAATGCATTTCGTTCCACAGTTTCAAAAAATTTTATTAAACATATATTCAATAATTTTTTCAGTTTTTTACTAAATAAAAATAACAATTCTTTTTAAAATATGAAAGAAATTAAGAGCAACAACAATTCATTTTTTTAACTAAGTATTTATACATGAACATTTAAAGAAATAATAGGTATTTTATTTTTGTTTATTCTTTAAAAACTTTTCTTGGTAACTGGAAAGATATAAGTCCTAAGTTGATATCGGCCAGCTCATTCACCATTATTTCATTTTGATGTGTTACATCGTTTCTAAGCTATATTATTTGCTACTGCATTTCTGTAAATAATATAGTAGTTAAACATAAATATATACTTATAATATATAACTTAATTATGTTTAAAAATATAATAAGTTCGTAGCATGACAAGAATGGAAATATTTTGTAAAACTTGCTACAAACAAATACTTTAAAGTTCTTAAAACTAACATTTTTTCGGGTAATTTTTTTAAATCTTTTTTGCTTTCCAGTTTTGATCTTGGTCGGACTTTCCTTATATATATATACGAATATGTTTTACAATAATCAAATATTATTTATAACAAAACATTACTTACCATTAATTTTGGAATCCAAAATTTTAGAAGCCTTTTCTGCCATTTTGTTTCTTAGACCCACTTTTTCCTTGAAAATTATACCTTTTAATGAAATGAAACTTAATTAGATTTAAAAATGCAGAAAATGTTGGTGATGTATCAAAACAAATCTGTTAATGGCAGGAATGTAAAAGTGGTATTACAATAACTGAACTATCGATGGGAGAAGCCAGCATTTTACAATATAAGTAGGTCTTTAGTTTCAAAATATTCTTCATCTTCATCGGATATAATATCCCCTAGTTGTATTCCTAAACTTGATGACTCTACAGGTTCATCAAAAAAATTTCTTAAATTCTTTAACCATTTTTTCCTTTTATGTAGCTTTCGTTTCTATCACAAAAGCCAGTGATAATAATAGGGATAAACAGTTTTACTGCACAGTAATTATTTGGTTTTAAAGAACTTAAATAAAATGCATCTGTTTGGAAACCAACAATTCAACTGTCACCAGACTTTTTCAATTTGCAATTTTTTTGTTTTTCTTTGAGCGGTTCCGTATACAGTAGATTTTTTAATTAATCTAAAATTTTTATTGGGCAACGAATTCGCTTTTTCAAATATTGCAAAAAATTTTTAAAGACATGCTGAAAAGTTGGAAGTAATACCATATTCGTTGACACATTGAGGTAAATGTAGCAGACCGTTATAGTATTTTCTCCAAATATTTTAGTAAAATTTTCAACAAATAATTGCAGTTGCTAAATTAGAAAAAAATGTTTGGGTGGCGACAGTAAGCGGTATGTTGTGTGAAGTAGAAGTATTTCATAATAAATATCATCTCCTACAACATATTTGAATACTATTGCGGCATAATATAAAATTACATGCCGAAATTCAGAGGCTTTCCACCCTAGAATCTCTTCAATTTCCTTAGGCTTTCTATGAAATTCAAAAGGTACGTATGGCGACATTTCAATACCCTTTTTTTGAGAGAAGAGCTTTATTAGCACCTGAAATTACTCTTTTAGTTTTATTGTTTATTAATAATAAAATAATTTTTTTGTAACACCCAAGTCTACTTAATGCATCTACTAATCTACTTAATGCCATGAAGTTCCAAAGAACTGTGACTACCACTAATAATTTCGTTGTGGTAGTCAGGTTGCTTTCGGGTAAAAAAGTCTGCATTAGTTCTTGATTCTCCTAACATAGGGGCATATGTAACTACATTTTTAACTTTTTATCCTTTCTGGTAACATTTGGGACATCCATTAAGGGAGTTGTGACCCTCAGTCTTACAAAGAAAAGCTCTGGCAGGTGACTACTTTTATTTGCTTATCTCTGAGGGACTTTATTTCATATATAAAGTCATGCAAAAAGTTATCTACATTATTTGGTTTTTTTCTTTCCAACATAACTACCGATTAGAAAGACGTCCACTGTAGGTATATCAACAAATTTGCCCATTATGGGCCAAAGCGATGTGCCGGAACTTTTAAATAGAGGTAGCCCATCTATACCAACATTTACGTTCAAGGTATCAATGTTTCTCAAAAGACTTTGTAAAAGTTTGACTTTTTGGGTCTTAAGACCTAAATGGTAATAAAAACCTAAAGAAAAAGTTTTAATTAAAGCTTTACTTTTTTCTAATTTCAGAAGACCAGTACAAGAAGAAGGTATATTTATATTTTCTGATTTTAACACTTTAAGTAGTCCGTCAACACTTCTTCTTGTAGGACGAAACTTGCGATACCATTTTAAGAGTTTCATTCGCAATGTCTCCTCTTCATTTTTTTTACTCTCACTTAAATTAACATAATCTAATACTAGGATCTCAAAATTATCTTTTTTTCGGTTTCAAATTTGTTTTCGTTCTTTATAATGTCACTTTTAAATTTTAAAAATATTTTTTCTTTTTCCAATTTTATTAATCGTTTTAAATTTCTTTTATGCATTTTTTTCCTTTTTTGTTTCAAAGTTCACCTTTTTTTTAATTTCACCTTTTTTTGTAGAACAACTTTTTTAAAAAACACCTTTTTTTTAATATGAATTTTAATGGCAGGGGTACAAAACCACAGCACCAGAGTATCCCACAAGTTTTTAGATATATTTAACTTCTCTCCAGGAACTGCACATCGACCTATACCTTCGTATAGGAAGTGAGGAATCCTGAACAGGATATTTGTGTAGAAAATTATTTTAAATTGGTGAACGGTGGACACTATTAAGTGCCAGTTGAAAAAACACGTGCGCGTTGCGTCTTTAATTATAACCTTACTTTTTTAAAGAAGGAAAATCTGCTCGCAGACAGATGTTCTTCCTTCGAGATAAAGTAGCAAACAATAAAAAAACGCCTTATACACAATAAACAAACTTTTTTATATTTTAAAAATGGAGAGCCAAGGCCTTCTAAGAAAACCTTTCTTTAGAAAGAACAGAGTCGTAGAGAGAGAAGGTCTTAGCACGCATTATAGAAGGCCTCAAATGAGATCTTTTTAGTTTTACCACTGGGTATATAAGTATTTGTATATACGTGTGTATTTATATGTGTGCATGTATTTTAGATGTTTTTATTTATTTAGTTTATTTGGTGGTATACGAGTATACCTAATTTGCTATATAAATACTTTTGAGGCCAAATAATTCTTCAGTTTTACTAGAATAATTTAAATCATTAAAAAAATAAATAAATAAAAGACACAGAAGATGAAAGAAAATTATAGTTTTGCACACATCCATGCATAAGATAAGACTGAACATGTAAGAGTCTTAAATACTCTTCTCCATGTATGTATAACCACATGACATATAAATCGGCATAAGAAGTTTCTCCAACCATTAAATATTTCGAAAATTTTAAGTTTTGCTTAGGGTTGTAGTCCCGTCAGCTTTCCTTTGTACGAGTATTCGTATTGGGCAACACACAACAAATTACATTAAATATTTTTACACCCTTTAATTTCCAAATCAAAATTTTATGCTTCTCTAAAACTGTTCAACAATTTTGTAAATATATTAATTAAATTACGTCAACTATAGGGACACCAATATATTCCCGAATTCAATTTTTAAACTTCTTGTTATAGCGGACTTAACCATCATATTCTTTGTAAATTTTAACCGTCTGTCTTTAACGGTTTAGCAGCTTGGTCACTTATATATACGTCAAATTATATCAATTATTGAAACATTGAAATGTCATTTTATCTAATTTTTAAGTGTTTGTATACAATGGTTAAAAAGATAAGCCCATATAGGTCGTTCTGTGTCACCTATTCGGACACCTTTATATTTTATTATTTCTGCTGTTATAACTTACTAATACGATTTATTTTAATTTTAAAGTGGTGCCCTTTACGGTATATAATACACGTAAGAAATTCTTACATTGTATTGGCAAACCCTTTAAGTTTTAAAATTATGAACTGTTTTTAAAACGGGAGCAATCTCGTAGCATAAATAAAATAACTTTCGAATAAAAAATTTATAGGCGTATTATGTTATGTTATGTTGTCTCAAAGAAAATGGGCCGATCTTGCTGATTTTCGATAGCAAAATTTTTGGAAATAATTTTTAATAGATCGGCGTATTATAAGTCATTGTGGAATCTACGGGGAAGATTGTATATTATTTTAAAGTTCCTGTTCTGGATGATTTGAAGCTTCTTTATATGAGTTTTAGTGGCTTTGTCATACCAGACTTGGCAACCATAAGTGTAGATCGGTCTGATACACATTTCGTATTGTAATATTTTATTTTTTAGGTTAAGACTTGATATCCTGTTCAATAAATGATACAGTGCGCAACCACACCTTATTGATTTGTCACATATGTATTTAACATGTTGTTTAAACAAGAGTTTTTTGTCTAAGATAATACCTAAATACATAATATTTTTACTTAAAGAAATGATATTTCGAAGTACAAGTTTTGTGAAGGAATACGTTTTGGAGATTTGTTGTATGGAAATATTATAGCTTAAGTTTTATTATCGTCATCTTTAATTTTCCATTTATTAAAATATTTTTGGCTTGAGTTTAGAGTTTTTTGCATTATCTTGACTATGGCGTTTGATGCCTTGCCGCAACATAAAAAAGCACTGTCGTCAGCATAAAAGTTGTTGCTTGATTACTGTGAATATTTATATCTAAGCTATATAACGAACAGCCAGTTTACAGAACACAATCTGCCGTTTAGACGCGCAAAACGTTACCGTTTTCCATCTTTGGGTCTTTAAAACACGAATGTCATTTTTTTGTAAAAAACGTAACAAACGACAATTGTTTCTGGTTTATGTATCGCGCATTGCACAGTCGGGCAGAATCAAAATATTTTGGAAATAATTCAGCCATTTGAAAACGGCTAGGCCGATTGATTCAAACTTTGGCACGAGCATAGTAGAGGAGTATTAAAGCTTAAGTTTTGAAGGTGGTTACCCTCCACTTTCCAGGGATGGCGCTATGTGGTCTCAAAGTTGGACACCTCGCTCCTGAAAATTTTTCTAACGCTTGGCATTTCTTCAATTTTTGTCTGATTTTTAAATATTTTACATGGTCTTAAAGCTCTCATAAATACCTACAAAACGGTGCTTTAAACTGCATATTTATGTTTAAAAATGATCGAGTTGTAAGCATTTTAAAATTAAAATTTTTGATTTTTTTCATACCCTGGTCCAGTTTTTTCGAAATATTGGGTACAATTTGCAGCAAATTTGTTTGAATTTTTTACCGTAGATAGCAAACAAAATTTAAGATTTTCTGAAAAAAATTTGAAAGTAATATCTTTTCTGGCTTAAAAATTATACGATTTTCAATTTAAAAAATCCAAAATTATTGCATTTTTGTGTATTTTAGCCTAAAATGGGACACTAATCTAATTTTTTAGATAGAAAAAAATTTTCTTAAGGAATATAATAAAATTTTTTATTTTTATTAAAGCTAACTATATATGTGTACGTTTAAACCAAATTTTGTATAAAACTGATCATTCTTGTAGAAGATGTAAGTCTTTCAACTTGACCTATTTTACATCGAAATTTTGACTTTACCCCATATTTTCTAAAATCCCAAAGCTGGGATCGGAAAAAGAAGAATACTATAAAAAAGCTATATATACTCCAAATTGTTTCAAAAAGTATTTCGTGAGCCCTAGTCCATATGTGGACTTTATGGGCAAAAGAGTAAAAAATTCCAATTTTGGGATTTTTCGTCTTTATTTTGGGAATTATGGGATTTCCTTTAGCTTAATGTTGCAGATTTTTTTACCGTTTGATTTTAGTTAACAAACTACATATGCACAGAAAATTTTATCTGATTTGCTTAATTAATAAAAGTTTTATACCATATTTAATATTTTTACTTTTCTCAAATTAGACCGTTTTTACCATAATTTTTCGAAATTTTCGGAGCTCAGCAACGAATATTAAAATTTTGTTCCATTTTTTTATTTTTTTTATGCATGTGAATAAAGATGGCGCAATTTCCTATTAAATAAAAAAAGATTCACCTTAATATCATTCTTACGTGCAAAACTATGCGTTCTTAAATATGAGTGTTTCAATATGTATCTCACTTTTATACATTTATGTTACGGAAGTAAAAATTTTCATGCCTGTGTAAAAAATTGTGTAAAAAAACAATTATACCTGAATAGAGGATAACCAAGAGGCATATTTTAAATTAATAATCATTATAAAAAACATCAGATAAAAAAAAATTTTTCTGTTAATTTTTATTTACGAAAAGTCGTTAAAAGTATTTTTTATTTCCTTAAAATTATTATTTATTTTCTATAAAATAATCTGTCATATCGTTATGCATGTCTAAAAGATAAAGTAAATCCTTTAGTTCTGTTTTGTTAGAAGGTGAAGAAGCCTCATAATTAATCCAACGTTTTTTCATTGATGAGAGTACAGGATTAGAAGATAGCAATAGGCTATAGAAAATGTCTTCGTTTTGTGACTGCCTAGAACATTTTCGAGAACTGAATATTTGAATGTACTTGAAATCGCAGTTTCTTGCTTCTTGGGCTTCTTCTGTTAATTCTCCAAGAGGAAGAATATTCGATTCTATAATTGTTTTACCATGACATAATATTTTATGTACTGTGGGCGTCATATCCCTCCATGGATATAGGGAAAGGAGTAGCTGAGATATTTTTGCTGTATATTCTCCAAATCGAAAAGAATTAATTTGAGTTTTGCTATTAATTGCCATTAAAACTACGTTAACCATTCTAAGCAACTCTTTGTCAATTCCAGTTATGTTTGAAGTAGTTTCAAAATCCCCAAAAAATTTTCTTGCAGTATTTCCGTCGTTAGTGTTTCCTCCACTACGAAGAGTCTTAACCTCCACTACGAAGAGGCTTAACCCCGTTTGTACTCTAAACTCTTCTTGGATTCTACTTTTCTCAGAAGCTCTTAGAGCTTTTAGTTCATCACTGTTTTTTTTTTTTTTTGTTATTAAATTTTCTGTCGTACTTCTGTATTTTAAGTCGTATGCAATATGCAGAAAATGCTCCAAAAATCTTATTCTAGCATGATGGGGGGATATTCCGAAAGATAGAACTTCTTCGTTGACTACGTTGGTTTTTTTTATCTGAGAATTCTGACTTCTTCTGATCACATATGGAACATTTCCAATAAGAAGATGTGTTAGTTATAGTGTTACTAACTTTTCCATCAATCATTGTTAAACTAAGTTGAAAGGATATGTTAACACAGTATTCTTTTATTTTTATTGATATTGGTTCCAATGATCTTATTTCGTCTTTGATATGCTCGACTAATTTTTTTGTCGTAGTATTTGATTCCTTTACATACTCAAAACGAATAGGCCTACAAAAATTTTTGGATCCTGGGGTTGTGTTTTTCCATATATCTTCAAATGTGTTTGCACGTACTGATGAAGATGCAACCAGTGAGTATGAACGAATTCTTAGTGGTACTAAGGATGCCATGAATATGCTCTTAAAATCTATTGTATGTTTTTGTTTGTACTCAGGAAGGTCTGATATTCCATCACATCCCCACTTACACATTAGTACTACATCGCAGTTTTTAACCTTTTCTAGTTGGTCTGTAGAAAAATCTGAAATAATCCGTGACGCCGTATTTTCTAGCAAAGAAGATAGTCCAATAGAAGCTTTCGTTTCATCAACTGTTATTGGAGATGGCATAATTGCTTTCTTTTTTTCTTGAATAGACTTATATGATGGTAATATTGCATGTCCTTTCTCAAGTAAAGCTTTTCTCAAAATTTGGTACTTATTTCGGCTTATTTTAATTTCCAACATCAGAGCAATAGCTTCTTCCTCCGTAAAATTTGACTGCGATGTCGGAGTAGGTATGCTGTTAACAATTCGTTTCAACCGTTTTGGAGATGCGCTGGGAAGAATATTGGCGATGTGCACTGCCTCGGAAGGCTGATTTTCTTTTTTTAGCAATTCTTTGAACGTATCGGAAACTTCATCTTTTGAAACTGAAGAAAGTTTTTCGGTTAACCTTTTTTTCTTAGACTTCGAACATAAGTCATCATAAGATTTGCAGAGAGCTCCACATAATGCGATGTAGGTTGAGAATTTCGCAACAGTATCCATCCAAGTAAGATACTTTACTTTAAACTTATTTTTGTTTCCGCGAACTGATTTCATTTTTTGATCAAATAATTTTAAAAATTTTTCCACTTTTGCAGTACCAATGACATCAACTCTGCAGTTGTATGTAGCCTTAATAAATTTTTTCATGGCCTTAATTCTATCAAGTCCTTTTATAGCATCAGTCCACAAAAAAGAACACAATGTCTCCAACTTCAATGTGATCGGCATGATGTTTTTTTTTATATATGATATCTATTGTATTTATGCAAATATTTATATGCGTGTTCAGGTCATCACAGTTGGGTACCTAAAGAAGCAAAGCAGCTAGCTAAAAATCAAAAAAGGCACTTAGGTAAGACATAATTAGTCATAGGTCATCCTAAAACGAACACCTGCACCATTATTTTTAACCATTACATTTGTAACCCTTTTTTCAGGTATAATTGTTTTTTTACACAATTTTTTACACAGGCATGAAAATTTTTACTTCCGTAACATAAATGTATAAAAGTGAGATACATATTGAAACACTCATATTTAAGAACGCATAGTTTTGCACGTAAGAATGATATTGAGGTGAATCTTTTTTTATTTAATAGGAAATTGCGTCATCTTTATTCACATGCATAAAAAAAATAAAAAAATGGAACAAAATTTTAATATTCGTTGCTGAGCTCCGAAAATTTCGAAAAATTATGGTAAAAACGGTCCATATTTGAGAAAAGTAAAAATATTAAATATGCTATAAAACTTTTATTAATTAAGCAAATCAGATAAAATTTTCTGTGCATATGTAGTTTGTTAACTAAAATCAAACGGTAAAAAAATCTGCAACATTAAGCTAAAGGAAACCCCATAATTCCCAAAATAAAGACGAAAAATCCCAAAATTGGAATTTTTTACTCTTTTGCCCATAAAGTCCACATATGGACTAGGGCTCACGAAATACTTTTTGAAACAATTTGGAGTATATATAGCTTTTTTATAGTATTCTTCTTTTTCCGATCCCAGCTTTGGGATTTTAGAAAATATGGGGTAAAGTCAAAATTTCGATGTAAAATAGGTCAAGTTGAAAGACCTACATCTTCTACAAGAATGATCAGTTTTATACAAAATTTGGTTTAAACGTACACATATATAGTTAGCTTTAATAAAAATAAAAAATTTAATTATATTCCTTAAGAAAATTTTTTTCTATCTAAAAAATTAGATTAGTGTCCCATTTTAGGCTAAAATACACAAAAATGCAATAATTTTGGATTTTTTAAATTGAAAATCGTATAATTTTTAAGCCAGAAAAGATATTACTTTCAAATTTTTTTCAGAAAATCTTAAATTTTGTTTGCTATCTACGGTAAAAAATTCAAACAAATTTGCTGCAAATTGTACCAGGGTATGAAAAAAATCAAAAATTTTAATTTTAAAATGCTTATAACTCGATCATTTTTAAACATAAACATGCAGTTTAAAGCACCGTTTTTTAGGTATTTATGAGAGCTTTAAGACCATGTAAAATATTTAAAAATCAGACAAAAATTTAAGAAATGCCAAGCGTTAGAAAAATTTTCAGGAGCGAGGTGTCCAACTTTGAGACCACATAGCACCATCCCTGGAAAGTGGAGGGTAACCACCTTCAAAACTTAAGCTCAAGTACTCCTCTACTATGCTCGTGCCAAATTTTGAATCAATCGGCCTAGCCGTTTTCAAATGGCTGAATTATTTCCAAAATATTTTGATTCTGCCCCACTGTGCATTATATTGTCAGAGCATTGTAGCGTCAAAGCTGAGCGAAGGAAAAATACCATTCGTTTTAACACTTTCACTAATAAAATATCTACGTATGCATCTACTTTAAAAATATTATATATTCATATAATCAGTACACTCACACTTTAACAATTATTATTTATTATTAAACTTTTTTATTTATTTATTCTTTAAACTTTTTATTTGCACAAATTTTGTAAACAAATTGATTGTTTGATAATTTTGTTTTGTTTATTTAACTCAGCTGTTTCTTTTTAAGCGCCGAAGTAGGGTTACCATCATTTAAAGCAAAAATAAAAAATGTATATAAAAAAAAGTAAATAAAAAATATCAATTAATACATTGGCAATACTACGATATGACACAACATTTATTTACACGAAACACAACGTAAGTTAAACGAAAAACCGAAACGTGTTACATGGACGCTAATTATTACGTATTCGTTCATATGCCATCCGGTTTCGTTTCGTTCGTGACGTGTTCTATAAACAGGCTGGAATACAGTATGGGAAAAAGAACAAATTCTTGTGGTAAGCCTGGTGGTATTTGCCTTTTAATTGTAAATAAAAAAATTAAAACTATTAAGTTTGAACATTGTTATATATATATACTTATATATAAAAGTTATCTAAAGTAGAGTACCTATAGAAGTCGACTCGACTTCAACATTAATTCTGGAAGTACATTTTGAAACTGTAATGGAAATTCTGGAAATAACATTCATTAATTATTGTTTTTATTGATTAATAGATTTAAAGGAAGAAAGATTTAGCCTCAATAAAGTTTTAAGTCCTTTTTTTATTAACCAGTCATGTAAAACTACCTTTTAAAAAATCTGCAGTGGCCGTCCACCCGAAAGAATTAAATATAATCAGCCAAGGACAAAACGAATAAACTACTTCTGGTCTACAGAGTTTAACAATTGAAGAATACAAGAGTAGGTTGAAGCGAAAGAAAGAGGCACAGCTGACTGCAGTACCTATAATTTAAAGGTCAAGATACAGGAGAGGACTAATGCCACTTTTAGAAAATTTATTAATAAAAAAACCAAAACCTTCACAAATAATTATAGAAGAGACCGGTAGTTCCACAGAAATTGCTCATGTCGACATATGAATAGAAGGAAAAATCTTAAGGGTTTTAAAGGCTCTTATGAGACACACGAAGATTTCCTAGTTCAAACAGAATTGTTACACGATCCTTTAAGAACAAAAGACACAGAAGTTTTCGTTAAGTAAGTCTATAATTTAAGTTCACTGAAAATGTTCGAAGTGTCATTGGTCGTGCTAGCAGACCAGTAATTTTCTATGCTTTAAGAAATTTATAAACAAATGCTTTTTCGAATCCAAAAACATTGCAACAAGTTTTTACAGAGTTTGGTGCACTATTAGAGGGTGGTGCCTACAATTTTTACATTTAGAGGAAAAATCGTTTTACTCCCTGATCAGTTGAGCAATAGGTATGGGAATAATAATATAAATATTAAAATCACCAATATTGACTACTGAAGGTGAAAGCACGTTTCGATGGCCATTTCGCTACCGCTCGCATAGCTCTTCAGGAAACTTCTCACTTACATTTTAAATAAACTAAAGATTTTTGTCCAAACAATAAAGTAAAGACAAAAATCAAAGTTTGAGCAAAAACAACAATAATCAACTTTTTTCGGCTCTTTCAGACGCTACTGAAGTATCGCCTTCTACAATTACTACAGACGATTTGTTAAGGATTTTGTCAATTTTTCCAAATTTTAATCAACCTTTAAAAAATTATAAACCATTTATGTAGGACGAAAATTGTCAACAGTCATTTGAGACACTCAAAGCAAAACTAATAAATCCACCAATTCTTCAGTATCCTGATTTCATTGTGACCACAGATGCATCTAATGCAGCACTGGGAGTAGTCTTGTCACAAAGTAAAATAGGGAAAGACGGATATCGTACGCAAGTAAATCATTATCTAAGCATGACTTGAATGAATCTATAATCGAAAAAGAGCTTTTAGCCATCCATTCGGCAATTAACGTTTTTCGTTTATACCTTTACGGAGAAAAAATTACGTAATTACAAACCATAGACCATTAGTATCTCTGTTTTCACACAAAAATCCATCATCCAAATTGACCCGAATTAGACTTGATTTATGCGACTATGATTTCGAAATATCGTACAAAAAGGGAAAATGAATACCAACGCTGATGCATTATCAAGGATAAACATAAACAGTGATTTATTGAGGGCCATAATTCCCACAGTAAATGAAACAAAATCAAAAAACATAACGTTTTAGCTATTACACGCAATATGGCTAAAAACTTAAGCAGACACAACGATTTCAGATATAAAAATTTAAGGAAATTAAAATTTGAAATAGGGCCTAAATTAAAGAAACCCAGTACTATATTCAATGATTTTGAGATAGTAATCAGGTGCAGCGATAATCCATCGAACATACAAATGTCCTTGAAAACACTCTACCAAAAATGCTATCATTAAAGATAAGCTAGCCTTGAAAAATAATGATATTTATTAAAGATTATAGAAATTAAACAATTTAAAAACATTTTTGATAAATTAAAGCGGGAACCAATACGCATTATAAATAAAGATCAGCAAACCAGCTTAATTACAGAATACCATGACTTAACGTTATAAGATCATTTAGGTGTAAGAAAAACCACTCCAAAATTAAAACAGAGAGAAAAATGGAAAAATATGAGTAAATAAGCAAACAAAACATACGAAGGAAAAATTAATCATTACTGATACCCCAAAAACAAGTTTTGAAACAATCTCAATAGATACAGTAGGCCCACTTAGATATTCAAACCAATGCAAGATGATCTAACAAAATATATTGTAGCATGCCTTATCGAATCAAAATATGCAAAAATTGTAGCAAAAGCTACGGTCGGGAGTTAAGTTTTGGCATACGGGCATTTTAAAATTAATAAGTCGGGCAGAGGCACTGAATTCCTAAATGAATTAAGGTTTGAAATATGCAACACCTTGCATATTAAACAAATTTTCAGCACACTGCACAGAGGGATTTGTTCACACAATGTTGGCAAAAAATATAAGAAGTGCTCGTAGAATGTTGAAATGTTGCTCTAAGCCTTCGGTAAGCTCCATTAAGCAATACATACAGTTTTATCAGAATTGGCCAGGCCCAGTACCCAGAATTTATTTTTGGGCCAAAGTTTTTAAAATTTCGCACGGAGCCTTTTTTATCTTAATTAAGAATTAAATTAGGTTGCATCAAAATTGGCCTCGCCCAATACCCACTACCCATAAAACCCAAAAATTCATTTTTGGGCCAAAGTTTTTTGAAACTTGGCACAGAACCTTTTATTACCTTAATTAAGAATAAAAGAAAGCTTCATCAAAATTTGCCACGCCCACTAACCACTGCCCATGTAACCCATATTAAATTTTTCCCACAACTTTTTGTTTCTTTACCAAAACTAATTATTTTATAAATAAATTTCAAAACCTGCATTTAGATATAGATTTTTATTAATCGGCTATCATTTCTGTAACTATATCGTCAAGTTCCAGAACCTGTTAAG
Source organism: Cistogaster globosa (assembly GCA_937654795.1). Lineage (NCBI taxonomy): Eukaryota > Metazoa > Arthropoda > Insecta > Diptera > Tachinidae > Cistogaster > Cistogaster globosa. Next base: position 39,586,450 of record OW569407.1, read on the forward strand.
GCATTGACATCTAATACTACTTATAAAAGGATCTGACGATACTAGAATTCGATAAAAAACATCTGTATTTGTTGCAATTATATCACACTTTCTGTAGAACCTTACTGTATAATTTCCATAATCTCTTTCCTGGCTTCTCTACACCGGTCACATCGGCAACAAGTGTGGGGTTAGAACAGAAAGGTCTGGAAGCATTTACATTATTAGTAGACCCAGTTCCTTGTTAAACTGCATCCACTCGTATACCCATCTGTTCCTTTAAGGACTTTTGAATTCGAAGTTAATTTTCCAGTTTTAGACTTATGTGTTTGTGCTTGAGTGCCGACCATCATTCAAAAGGTTTGTTCTAGGCAATATGAAGTATGCACTTCATAAAGTTTATTATTTGTAATTTTTTTATTTTTATTTTTAGCAAGAACAAATTTTATCATATCTTTTAAACCATATGAGCGAACTTATAATTTTCTTTTAAAATATACACAAAAAGCTATATATTAAAAAAAAAATCACTTTTTAAATCAGAACAATAAAATTATCTTACGTACAAACACGATAGAGGTACGTAAACAGTTTTCAGTTTTTGTGTCAAAAAATTACTTTTTGCACAAAAAATCCTACTGTGCACCGTACCACCATGAAACTCTAGGTTCAATAGAGCAGAACCATAGAGTACTTAACGAATTTCTCCTAAATTACTATAAGAGTGATGAATGGGACAAATGGATCCCCTATACTATACCTATGCCTACAACACGCCTCGTATTGACATAGATTACATACCTTACGAATTGGTATTTGGAAGGTTGCCAAATTTTCCCAAAGACAGTATTTTAAATATTAAACCAATATATAACATTGATAACTATGCATAGACTATAATTTTCCAAAAGAAATCCTCTGAATTTAAAGGTAGGAGACTTACGTAGTTCTTGTACGCAATTCCAATAGAAAAAAGAATCAGGCCGTACATGACTATGCAAAATAATCTTAGACATAGGGAATACCACTAAGGAATTTCACAACAATAACAATAAGTACACATTTATATATAAAAAATATTTTTTATATATAATATAAATTAGTAATTTTCATTCCTAAAAATGTAAACATTTTTTTAATGGTTAGGGTGTAGTGTATTTCACATAATTATATATGTATATATAATTATATATGTATATAGAAGTCGACTCGACCTTAACATTAATTATGGAAGTAATGCTTACATTTTGATGCTGTAATGGATATAACATTCAGTAATTGTTGTTTTTATTAATTTTATTGATTCATATGTATATGAAAGGTTTAATTCTTTATATCATTTTACTTTATTTGAAATGCAATCTATCAATACATGTAAGATAATAAGCAAACTTTTTGAATAATTTTAGGTTGTACTTATACAGAAATATACATATATATGTATATACATATACATATGTATGTATATCTTAATTGTACAATTAACAAGTAGAATGCTATATTCGGGTATACCTATACCCTTCACCATATATGTAAATCTAGTTTAGTGAAGTAACTTCATCTGAAAAAACAAATATTGGGATGAGAGAGAATTAATAAATAAGAAAAAAATTAAGTACTATATATAATTTTACATAAAAATGGGTTAAGCATTTGATAAAAATTAATAAATTAAAATTTTACTTTTTGGCTTAGGTTCATTTTTAAATATAATTTTTTTTTATAAAGAAAAATTATTTTTCAAATGTATGCGGACGTTCTTCAAAGAAAAGAAGAAAAATTAGACGCTGGATGAAGTGCTGCATTTTCAGGACCGCCAAATCCTTCATCAGCATTCTTCGCATCCACGGTTCAAAAATTAAAAATTTTTAAATTTCCTTTAATATCTTCAAAAGCTTTTAAATGATACCTTTATTGATATCTTAATAAAATATGGTGCAAAATCGTACTTTTCTGTGAAAACTTCAAAAGCCTATAACTCTAAAAATACGGGCGAGCGCCAATTTCTAACTGGATGTTTTTTCTTAATTTTTAATTCTCTACTGACCCATATATTTATTCTTTGCGTTTAGGATTATTTCATTGTTCCAAATGATAAGGAAAATTAGAGGCCGACGTGTTGTTTTGCACGCCAAAAAGAACATGGACCAGGTTTGCTGATTTTCAGTAGCAGTAGTAGTTTTCGAAACTATATCTGATCGATTGGAGTATTTAAATTTCTCTTAACTCTTTTACTGCCTTGACAAAGTTGGTTACAATACGGACGGACAGACGGATAACGCTCAATCGTCTTCGCTATGCATAAGAACTCAGAATATATGTATGTATATACTTTATGGGGTCGGAAATTACAAACGGAATGAAAAACTTAGATATAAAAAGAAAGAAAAAAAGATTTAACGAAAAAATAAAAATTTTAAACAATTTTCAATAATAAGCAACGTGCATATACAAAAAATAATAAATTTTGAGTTTCTGATTGTCTTTTTGCTTTATTGATTCAATAGAGTTCTCATTTAATTAATTTGCCTTTTTATATAAGATTCTTAGGTTTTCTAAACAAAATTTATATAGAATTCACTGCTGAGCTATATGACCATATGATGAAATGGCCATATGGATATGCTTTCACCGCAGTAATAAATTTCATTTTTTAGTTTTTAAATAACAAACATTTTGTGAGAATATTATGAAATTTGATATTTGAAGGAGTCAAGCACAATTAAAGTAAATTAATGTTAAAAAAGATCCCAAATAAATTTTCTTATTGTTATCTAGAAGACCTCGACCATACTATACAATCAGATCTTTCATCATTTCACCTATGTTGAAATCTCAAAATATTCCGTTTTGATCTTGATGTGAAAATAAAACAGAATAAACAGAATAAAAACAGTGTTGTCAGTTATGGCGATTTTTCACCAAACGCGGCGGTAAAAAATCCCTTTTAGGCAATAAAAATTTTAGAATGTCGGGAGTCGAAATACGTGGCGATATATAAAATACTTGGCATTATTTTTGGCTGTTTTTATGATTTTGTTTTTTATGATAAAATTGAAATTAAAAAAGAAAAACATTGCAGCTTTATCTTATGTGTTTAAGGTCGACTTAAAATGAGGATATATCGGCGAACTAAGCAAGTTCGCTTTGACCAAGGCAAATTGAATTCTAGGTAAAATTAATAGCTCAGGTGATCGAATTCGCTTTACAAATTTTTCAGAACCAACGTCAAACTTTGTTTAAACATTGTGGACGTCCATTTAAAAAATGAAAAAATTTTTAATTTAATATTATATTATTTAATTTGTTAAAAAAAATGGTAAATGTGCAAACAAACCGATGTAAAAAAAGTGAAAAGGTATGGCTGACTTCCAAAACGTCAGTTGCTTTGTATTCGAACGATGTATTGAGTTTCATAAAATCGTTGCACTAAATGTTTACAATGCATAACATTCCAAAATGTCGCAGACAATTATTAGAAACGTTGCAACCGAGCAACTAGCGCAAAAGTTTCTAAATTAATGCTTTGTTTCGCAACTCTGTATATGTACGAGATCTAAATACCGCAGCAAAACTATATACAAACTTTGTATTAATACATTTATTAAAGAAAATGATTCCTTGAGAAAAAATTTAAAATTGTTCTGTCAGTATATTAGGTTTTTGGAAAGCATTTAATTTAGCTCCCGGTATATTTAGCAATAGGGGATTAAATATTGAGAAATCAGAAAAAAATACCCCTTAGATACAGAGAATGTGGAACAGCACAAATTTTCGGATAGTGAAAAGAAACGATTAAATGACGTTAAAGAAAAATTTTGATCTTCTGAAAGATATGGATTGGGTAGAATCAATTTATAAAATCACAAGATTGAACTATTAAAAGGAGTTACGCCAGTAGAAGTAAACGAAAAAACTATGCGCTGTAAGCTAGTGAGAAAACCTGGCAAAGACAGACTTTGTTTCGATGAGAGAAAACTTAATAAAATAAGATGCCTATCCCCTACAGAATATTCAGGCTATTTTAAGCAGTTTAGATGAGACTTACTTTACAAGTAGTGTAGATTTAAAGTTTGCTTTTTAGCAACCTTCACCGGAACGCCCCTATATCAATACACTGTGATGCTTTTTGGGTTATGTAACGTGGTTCAAAGGCTGTGTAAACTTATGAACAAAGAAATTTCATAAGAGTTAGAGTCTTATGTGTTTATCTACCTAGATGATTTAATATTTATCCCATCAGCTTTAGAAAGACATTTAAAGTTATTGCGTGAAATGGCAGAATGTCTTACCCAAAAGAAATTCGAAGTTTCTTGGTACAGCGGGATGATATTGTCGTTTTATTCAGAATTTTTCGTCAATGATAGCCCCGCTTACAGATTTAATTAAAAAAGACCCAAAATTTAAAACCACTAAAGAAGCAATTGGTAGTTTTAATTTACTGAAGCAAACTTTTACTTGTGCGCCAGTTTTGGCTTATCCGAATTTTAAAAAACGACTTTATTTTCAATCTGACGCATTTTGTTATGGTGTAGAAGCAATTATTTTTCAAAAAGAAATAACAAAGAATAAAATGCTTCAAGCTTTTTTTCGATGAAGTAAAATGCAGAAAAACTATAGTGTGAGAGAAAAAGAATGTCTAGCTGCAGTTTAAGCAATTTAGAGGTTTTATCCGTACTGATGACTTTTACTGCTATAACAGGCCATGCCAGCTGGCCGACTAGCTAGACGGGCTCTTCAATTATAAAGTTTTGAGTTTAATTTTGAACACTGCAGAGACTTGAAAAACATTGTAGCTGACACCTTGTCTCGAGTAAAATAAGAATAAGATTTATCTCCAACAGAACTACTAGTAGGATTTGAAACTACGGAATTCAAGTTCGATGAATATAAAGACTTAAAAGCCACAATAGTAGCAAATTTAGATACATAAACTTCCCGATTTAAAAATTAAGAACGAATTGAGATTCAAAATGAAGAGCTATACATCAGTGACCTATTAGAGGAATATAAATGGAAGTTTCAAGCTTTTTAACGCCAGAAGAAAAAGCTGATGGCGGAATAAGAAAAACACTGTAATCCTTAAGAACAAAATTCCATTGAACATATAAGATAGTATAGGGCTTTTGTAAATAATTGTGTTAAATGTAAAGCATGTAAATCCGATAATATCGGACTATTACCTGGTATAGGAAATTAAGTGATCACGAATCATGTTGGTGTACCCGAAATAATTCATTCGGATAATGGTCAACAGTCTTTGTCAAAAGAATTTGGAAAAATGGTTAAGGAATATAAAATTAAATCATATGAGAACAGCAGTCTATATCCCGCAGTCTAATGCTGCGCAGAGAGTAAACCAAAATATTTTGAGAGCAATTAGAGTTTATTTGGAAAATGAGCATAAAATATGGGATATGAATTTAGTTTTAATCGAATTGGCTTTAAAGAACTCTGTTCATTTTGCAACTGGAGTTAGCCAGTTGCCAGTCGCATTATGTTTACTTCAGGGTCAGATTATAAATTAGCCAGAAAATTAAAATCTTTAGATGATAGTAATTTTGTTCTTTTAGAAGATAGGGACAGATTAAGATTGATTTGAGAAACTATTAAAGAAAATATGCACAAGCAATATGAAAAAAGTTCAATTAGGTATGAAAGAGGGGCAAGAATGGCTTGCTTTGTGCCTGGGCAAGAAGTTTTTAAAAGAATTTTTATTCTTTAGAAAAAACGTAACTGCAAAATTTTGTAAGAAATTTTCTAAGTGTAGAGTACTAAGAGTTCTAGGAAAAATATGTATGAACTTGGTACGTTAAATGGTTTACTATTAAATAATGTTAAACTGCGAAAAAACCAAAGCTATTTATTTCACAAGAAAAAGAAAAGAATGTTTTATTCCGCAGGAAAATATTGTTTTAAACAACAATTCAATTCAATGGGAACAAAATTCAAATATCTAGGAATAATGCTTGATCTGAGGATGAATTTTAGCCACAATATTCCTTATATCATAAATAAAGTAAATTTTTTAATCCGAATATTATATCCCTTTATCAATAGGAACTCTTCTCTGACTGTTGCCAATAAAATGCTAATTATGAAGTCAATTTTTCACGCTGTTATTTTCTATGCAGCACCTGTATGGTCTGCCAGCGCGAGATGTCATATTAAGAAACTTCAAATATTTCAAAACAAATTACTTAAACTTATATTTAACCTACCATGGTTCTTTTCAACAACACGGCTCCACGAAATTGCAGGTCTAGAATTAGTTTCTGATAAAATAAATAGAGTCACACGAAATTGTTACATTAGAAGTTTGAATTCTGATTATTTACATATTAATGACTTAATGTCAGCTTTATTGTGTTTTTTGTCATTAGTTGTAGTTAGTAAGATTCAAATAGGTTTTATACATTTTTTCCTTCAACTAAAATATTGTGAATATTTTAAATACAATTTTATAATCTTAAATGTATAACAGAGCTAAAAAAGAGTAATTCTTGAACACTTGTATATAAAATTATAAAAGAATGAAAAAAATGTTAATGTAAATAAATAAATAAGATCACACCTTGCTTTACATAAAATTCTAAATGTTATATTCAATATTACAAAATTTTTTACGCTATTACATCTTTCATTTTTCATGCAGTTCGGTAATTCATTTACCAGTATTAACCCTTTGTATAATAACGATCGCTGCATTTGTGTTGAATTAACTCGTTCAAACCGAAAATCATAAGCATTTCATAATCCCACATATCTCATCTGCTCACACAAATATTCTGGTGTATCTCCATTTTTCAATTTTTTAATTAATTGTATAGTATTAATTGCAGTCTCTGTTTAATATTAATCTATTTAAGATTCTTCAACATACTTCTTATATGTGTATAACGATCGCACTTAAAGATTATTCACATTGCCTTTCTTTGCAGTTTTTGCATTCATTCAATTTGTGTTTTGTATATAATATTGTTGATCCATACTCAAAATGCGGTTTAATAATTGTATTATATATAATTATTGCTGTCCTAGGTATTTTATCCCTTAATATTTCAAAAAACCCAATTTTTTGGCATCTATAGTCTATGTGTTCATTAAATTTTAGTTTTTTGTCTATAATAAGACCAAGTTATTTGATATGTTCCACTTTTTCTATTATTTTTATTAATTATTAGAAATGTCTCGTTTGTTACCATATTTATTTCGATTTTTTTTTTGTTTTAATTTCGTTTAGTTTTACTTTATTCATTTTCAGCCAGTTGTTTATTTTAGTCATATCTTAACTTAGATTTGACCTACATTCTTCCATCTGTGTAAATCAGCATATAAAATAACATCACATCTTTGCAGTGTGTTTGGCATATCATTTATATCATTTATATTTGTTATAAATAGTAATGCACTAAGAATAGAACCTTGTAAAATATTTTTTTTTCCATCCGATAAAACTTTGTTTACTTTCGTTTTTTGTCTTCTGTCTTCCTCTTATTCCGTACATATATAGCTTTTTCACCAATATTTACCTATTAATTGTCCCAAGCCCTATTTTTAAATCTTGGAATATTGCTATAATTTTCTTTTTGTCCATTGCCTTTCATCGACTTATTACAAAGTTTAACGTCGTTTCACACAAATAGTTTTTGCGTAATCCTGACTGGAACTTTGATAATATATTTCATTCACTATTTTTGTTCTAATTAATCCTTTATTATCTTTTCAACGATTTTTTCGAATGTTTCAATGTTTTTTTCTGTACTTTTTCTATTAGCGATACAATTGTTTCCTTTCAGTTGTGTGGTAAAACCCCGGTTTCTAATGATTTATTATTTATCGTTAACAATACTTCTCCTGTTACATTTCACTTATTAAGTATAATCTTATCGGATTTTCAAATTTAAATTTCATTAATTCTACTGTATGCTTAAAGTCTATGATGTTGTTACGTTTATTTAAATTTATAAACGTTTATTTTATTGAGTTCTCTTATTGCAAAATAAATAAACACAATTTATTTACTACTTTAATTAAATTACACTTTAATTAGACGATTATTTACTTATTCGCGATTAGTGCAAAAAAATACGCGATGGCAACTTCACCACTGTTTTATATGTTTCACAACAAGATCTTCACTGGTTAACGTTTTTACTAAGAATGAATTCAGCCTGTACGACCGTTGCTTTTATATAGCCAATGTTAGGGCTCTTGAATATACCATAACTTCCTCCATCTGTTCGTAGAATATTTCTTTACTACACATTTATTATTTGAGACACATGATGATTATTATTTGATTCCAGAACTTTATAATTTTTCACTTTTATTCTGTTGAGCGTTGCCTTTAACCCTTAGTTTGAATAATGTAGGCATCGCAAAGAAATGGATTATGATTGAATGTCCGACTAACTCTTAATTGTGGATGAGTAGTCACGTGGGTGCAGCCTACGTTGAGCGCCTCCGAAGTACGGGAATAATATACGGCAACGGTTCTCAAATGGGGGTCCGTGGACCCCTGGGGGCCCGTAGCAACTATCCAAGGGGTCCGCATGAAGAACCAAAAAACAGTGTTTTCAAAAATTATAAAAGTTTTTTTTTTTTAACTTGGGCTTCAGAGGGGTCCGCGAAAAAATTGTTTACTGGGGGTCCGTGAGCAGAAATTTGATGAGAACCCCTGCTATACGGTATAATGCCGCTAATTATACTGGATGATGCTGTACTGATTAAGCACTCATCGCACTGTTTATCATTAAACCAACAGAGTTTTGTTGAGGATGCCTAGAAAAATGGTGGTGGTTGTCTGACCTAGGAAGAATATATATATACAAATAAAAAAAAAATTTACATAAGAAACATTAAGACTTATAGCCGATTAAGGCTGCCACTAAATTAAGTCATTTCGTGATTTCGGCTAAAATCAACTTTAAATTACGTAATTTCGCATATATTTACAGTTGCCCAAATCAACTTTTTTACTTAATATTAACTTGAAATTACGATAGACAACGCTGTTTTTGTGTAAAATACTACTTTGTGTGCTACCATGAACTTTTTTACAAGAACACACGTGTGTACATACATTGTATAATAACATTAATGATGGATTATAAACTGCAAGAACTTAAACACTTCATTTATTTTTTGATATTTTATTATTGATAGCTTCTAATTTGATTAATAATAAGTGTTTATTCTTTTTTTTTCATTTTGTACAAAATTTAAATGCAAAAGAAAAAAATAATACTAACATAAAACTGAAAAGCTGTTTCTGAAATTAACTCAAGTGTCAAATAACCCAGTATAAACACTTTGAAATTACTTAATTTCTTAGCAGCCCGAACTGGCTATTACAGACCAAAGATTTTGTTTTGTTTTTTATTTCTTTTTGTTGGTTTTTTTTTTTTATTAGATTTATTTTTTTGTTTTGTAAATGAGTGAAAGATAAGAGCTTTTCATTCAGAGTTGTATCTATTTACAGTTAATAGTTTTAGGGATGCCTGACAGAGTAGGATGTTTTGCAACATTTTGTTTGGCTTTTGATATAAGACTTTTAGGTTTTCAATACAAAATTTTGCTAATGAGCTATATAAGTTGTAGCGAAATGGCTAAACGGCTTTGCTTTCCCCGCAGTAATACATTACATTTTTTAGTTATTGCACTACTAATATATGTAATTATAGTTGGCTTTTTTAATTACAAGTAATTGTTTTTGTAATTTTTCAGTTGAAAACTACATGTAATGTGTATTTAAAAAAACTCAATTAAAAATTAAGTGTAATTATAATTGCAAAAATTAATAACAGTTACATGTATAATAAATAACAAACTGTTATTGATATACCCCAGGTCTGTTTTGTATAAAATAATTGTATTTTTTTACTTATTTACCTTACATTTTAAAATAGCGTTTCTATCGTAGTATTTGGTTAACAAGATTGTTTAAAGCAACCTTGCTTAAGAAATCAAAACATTTTAATACAGACTTTTTCGCGCAAAATTAATGTGCAGAGCCATGTTTTTTTACAGAACATTTATGTGTAACGAAAAGTCAAATTGGGTATTTCACATAGCAGTAATAAGAAGTATTTTTATAGTTATCGCAATCACTTACTTTAAATGTTTTTATGAAACATATGGAATGTTTACGTTTAAATAGAAAGTAGCCAACGATGAAACCGTTCGCAACTTTTACGTACCCCCAACATTCACGTAATACTAATGAGGTCTTAGGGGATATTGACTTACTTTGTATACTCTTTGGCGTGGAGATGCATGTTGTATGTTGTACATTGTGTCACGTTATCTGTCGGTTTTATTTTGTTCGTATTTTGTTTGTCTGGTTTCTTTTAAGTAACGTTTCATTTAAAAAGTAATATAAAAAGAATTTTGTTGTAAAGTGTCTGTTAAGCGCAAAGATCAAGGTTAATAAAATAAGATTTTAATATCGGGTCAAAATTAAAAAAGTGTATTTTGTTTAAAAATAAAATTTAAAAAATTTAATTGAATAGTAAATTTTAAAACGAGTCAAACAACAACAAAATAAAAATCGAGCTTTTGGTCGATTTATGCTTTATGACGGTAAATGCATCGTTTAGTGAAATCAAATTTAAAAAATGTTCCTCAGTGATGGTAAAACAAAGCCGAGAATTTGTTATTTAATTTTAAAAGGTTTCAAGCGACTGCTCAGAGTGGGATGAAAAGGAAATAATTCCGCAACTCTTAAATGGTTAGACCGATTTTAACAACATTTTTTGTATGCATATCAGAGGTATTTTTGAATTTTTAACATGGACAACCTACTATTTGCTGGAGCGGAATCAGGGGCCCGAAATCAGAAAACCTTGGGCTCTTGAAGAACTAAAAACGATAAGAAACTGTCATTTATTATACGATTTAATAGATCCTACTTATTATGATATTCTTAGGTCAAAACGTACAAAAAATGTAGCGGCATGCATACTTTATCTCGTACCGTTTTCAAGATATTCCACTTCAAGTATCAACATTTTTAATTTTGGCCCATATTGGTTCGCTTTTTAATAAGAGCTGATCCATATACTCGTATTTTTTTTAATTTAAATTTTATTGGAAAAAGAACGACATTTTACATTTGTTTCAGCTTAAATACTTTAATCTTACAAATAGTTTTATTTAAATCATCAAAAAGTATTTTTTAATAAATGAAAAAAAAATTATGTGTGATAAGCAATAATAAATAAATACATTGAAGTTGGTAATATAAAAATGATTGATTATGTTTAGTAAGAAAGAATGCAAAAGGGCCTAACAGCACTTTAACAAGAGTGCCAAAGACATTATATATTATAATTAATAATAGTTTCTATCTGGGTTCAATTTTAGTTTCATCTAATAAGTAGATAACTATTTATAACATCTTTGAATTTGTCGTCATTACCCTTAGCTTGTAAAATTAAATAATTTGAAATCATACAGTTTTAAACTTCGCTAACAAAATCGACCTATTTGTGATTAGGGCTATGAAATTTTATAAGAACTTGTATTATTTGGCGACAAGCGGTGAATACTGTAGATAAAGCTAATTTAGTTATACTGAATTCAAATATGCTAACAGTTTTAAAGGTACGCTCAATTTTTGAGATAACGCTATATCTCGAAAATTAGACCCAACCTAAAAAAGCGGTTAGAATTAGCTTTACCCGCTTGTCCCTTTTTTAAACTGGCACAGTACAATCAATCAGAAAATCAATTTTGAGTTTTTTACTTGTTACGCCCTTTTGCATTTTAAGTGACGACATATCGTTAAAATAAATATCATACTCTTTTTAAGTTTATTTTTCATATTACTCTTGAAGTTTCTTATAAAAATATAACATTTTACATGAAATTTACAATGGTGATCGTTGTTAAGTTTTAAAACGTTTCAAATGAAAAATTTTTTATATTTTTTAAATATTAATGTTGCAGAAAAAATATTTTATATGTACCAAAAAATTACAAATATTATTTACTTTCACGGGAAAAAAGCTGATTTTAAAAGTTAATATCAATGTTGTAAGGAAGTTTTCTTTGATTTACTCAAAACTACGGAAATGTTGCTTAACACGTTAAAAAAATAAGGTATTCAACTGTAAGGGTAGAATAATAAACTTATTTTTTTCTAAGATAAAAATTTAAAATTGTTATAGTAATTTCTGGAACCGAGAATAATGTTTTTTAGTTAAAAAAAATGAAACTGCCAATTAAGATAATTTTCTATTAAAGCTTAGGGGTATAATTAATTAAATTAATATAGAAAGAGTTGACTTTCTTTTTTTATATAAAGTGCCGCAAAAAAAAGGAAAAAAGTAGTTTTACCAGTAACTCTTTTTTGGCAAATTTTAAAAAACTGATCAGAGGCAGGCTATGAACAAAAAAGCTTTGATTCACCATAATAGTGGGTTCTAGAATAAGCATATAAAAAAACTACTGGTTTTGTATATGCAGTAGGATACCGACTAGTTGTCATGAAGTTTTTTTTTATAAGTCAATAGGTGCAAAATTAATTTTTATATACATTCATAAGTTTTTAATTTTGTTAAAAGGATCGTACCTATTTAATAATAATTTCAGCTAGTAAAAAGATTTAGTTTTATTTTATTATTTTATACTAAATTTACGCTCAGAAGCTTTTTTAGGCGTAGATATTTTTTATATCGATATTAGTTTAATTAAAACCTTTGAAAGAAAAAATATTAAATTCAATCTTAATAGATTTTGTTTGTTGGTTGTAAAATTTTGTGGTTTTATTTTCGTTTTAAATTTTCAGTATTAAGTTATGTGAGAAAAAGTTTTTTGTGTTTGTTTTCTAATTTGTCAGTTTCGAAATTTTACATAATAGAAGTAAGCAATCACAAGCTTTTTTACAAGGCAAATAATTTTAAGATTTTTTAACTTTTTCTTTTTCTAAAATATAAAATGCATAAAATACTTTAAAAATGTGATCAGAAAAAAATTGGGTTTAAGGCTCTAGGACCTCTAGCTTACGAGATATTTGAGTTTTAAGGTTTTCAATAGTAAAATGCACTTTTTAGGTACAAAAAAAAATTTTTTTTAACTTTTTCTTTTTCTAAAATATAAAATGCATAAAATACTTTAAAAATGTGATCAGAAAAAATTGGGTTTAAGGCTCTAGGACCTCTAGTTTACGAGATATTTGAGTTTTAAGGTTTTCAATAGTAAAATGCACTTTTTAGGTACAAAAAAAATTTTTTTAACTTTTTCTTTTTCTAAAATATAAAATGCATAAAATACTTTAAAAATGTGATCAGAAATAATTGGGTTTAAGGCTCTAGGACCTTTAGTTTACGAGATATTTGAGTTTTAAGGTTTTCAATAGTAAAATGCACTTTTTAGGTAAAAAAAAAAATTTTTTTTTACTTTTTCTTTTTCTAAAATATAAAATGCATAAAATACTTTAAAAATGTGATCAGAAAAAAATTGGGTTTAAGGCTCTAGGAACTCTAGTTTACGAGATATTTGAGTTTTAAGGTTTTCAATAGTAAAATGCACTTTTTAGGTACAAAAAAAAATTTTTTTAACTTTTTCTTTTTCTAAAATATAAAATGCACAAAAAACTTTAAAAATGTGATCAGAAAAAATTGGGTTTAAGGCTCTAGGACCTCTAGTTTACGAGATATTTGAGTTTTAAGGTTTTCAATAGTAAAATGCACTTTTTAGGTACAAAAAAAATTTTTTTTAACTTTTTCTTTTTCTAAAATATAAAATGCATAAAATACTTTAAAAATGTGATCAGAAAAAATTGGGTTTAAGGCTCTAGGACCTCTAGTTTACGAGATATTTGAGTTTTAAGGTTTTCAATAGTAAAATGCACTTTTTAGGTACAAAAAAAAATTTTTTTTAACTTTTTCTTTTTCTAAAATATAAACTGCATAAAATACTTTAAAAATGTGATCAGAAAAAATTGGGTTTAAGGCTCTAGGACCTCTAGTTTACGAGATATTTGAGTTTTAAGGTTTTCAATAGTAAAATGCACTTTTTAGGTACAAAAAAAATTTTTTTTAACTTTTTATTTTTCTAAAATATAAAATGCATAAAATACTTTAAAAATGTGATCAGCAAAAATTGGGTTTAAGGCTCTAGGACCTCTAGTTTACGAGATATTTGAGTTTTAAGGTTTTCAATAGTAAAATGCACTTTTTAGGTACAAAAAAAAATTTTTTTAACTTTTTCTTTTTCTAAAATATAAAATGCATAAAATACTTTAAAAATGTGATCAGAAAAAATTGGGTTTAAGGCTCTAGGACCTCTAGTTTACGAGATATTTGAGTTTTAAGGTTTTCAATAGTAAAATGCACTTTTTAGGTACAAAAAAAATTTTTTTTAACTTTTTCTTTTTCTAAAATATAAAATGCATAAAATACTTTAAAAATGTGATCAGAAAAAATTGGGTTTAAGGCTCTAGGACCTCTAGTTTACGAGATATTTGAGTTTAAGGGTTTCAATAGTAAAATGCACTTTTTAGGTACAAAAAAAAAATTTTTTTAACTTTTTCTTTTTCTAAAATATAAAATGCATAAAGTACTTTAAAAATGTGATCAGAAAAAATTGGGTTTAAGGCTCTAGGACCTCTAGTTTACGAGATATTTGAGTTTTAAGGTTTTCAATAGTAAAATGCACTTTTTAGGTACAAAAAAAAATTTTTTTTAACTTTTTCTTTTTCTAAAATATAAAATGCATAAAATACTTTAAAAATCTGATCAGAAAAAATTGGGTTTAAGGCTCTAGGACCTCTAGTTTACGAGATATTTGAGTTTTAAGGTTTTCAATAGTAAAATGCACTTTTTAGGTACAAAAAAAAATTTTTTTTTAACTTTTTCTTTTTCTAAAATATAAAATGCATAAAATACTTTAAAAATGTGATCAGAAAAAATTGGGTTTAAGGCTCTAGGACCTCTAGTTTACGAGATATTTGAGTTTTAAGGTTTTCAATAGTAAAATGCACTTTTTAGCTACAAAAAAAAATTTTTTTTAACTTTTTCTTTTTCTAAAATATAAAATGCATAAAATACTTTAAAAATGTGATCAGAAAAAATTGGGTTTAAGGCTCTAGGACCTCTAGTTTACGAGATATTTGAGTTTTAAGGTTTTCAATAGTAAAATGCACTTTTTAGGTACAAAAAAAAATTTTTTTTTAACTTTTTCTTTTTCTAAAATGTAAAATGCATAAAATACTTTAAAAATGTGATCAGAAAAAATTTGGTTTAAGGCTCTAGGACCTCTAGTTTACGAGATATTTGAGTTTTAAGGTTTTCAATAGTAAAATGCACTTTTTAGGTACAAACAAAAAAATTCTTTTTTAACTTTTTCTTTTTCTTAAATATAAAATGCATAAAATACTTTAAAAATGTGATCAGAAAAAATTGGGTTTATGGCTCTAGGACCTCTAGTTTACGAGATATTTGAGTTTTAAGGTTTTCAATAGTAAAATGCACTTTTTAGGTACAAAAAAGAATTTTTTTTTAACTTTTTCTTTTTCTAAAATATAAAATGCATAAAATACTTTAAAAATGTGATCAGAAAAAATTGGGTTTAAGGCTCTAGGACCTCTAGTTTACGAGATATTTGAGTTTTAAGGTTTTCAATAGTAAAATGCACTTTTTAGGTACAAAAAAAAATTTTTTTTAACTTTTTCTTTTTCTAAAATATAAAATGCATAAAATACTTTAAAAATGTGATCAGAAAAAATTGGGTTTAAGGCTCTAGGACCTCTAGTTTACGAGATATTTGAGTTTTAAGGTTTTCAATAGTAAAATGCACTTTTTAGGTACAAAAAAAATTTTTTTAACTTTTTCTTTTTCTAAAATATAAAATGCATAAAATACTTTAAAAATAAGATCAGAAAAAATTGGGTTTAAGGCTCTAGGACCTCTAGTTTACGAGATATTTGAGTTTTAAAGTTTTCAATAGTAAAATGCACTTCTTAGGTACAAAAAAAAATTTTTTTTAACTTTTTCTCTTTCTAAAATATAAAATGCATAAAATACTTTAAAAGTGTGATCAGAAAAAATTGGGTTTAAGGCTCTAGGACCTCTAGTTTACGAGATATTTGAGTTTTAAGGTTTTCAATAGTAAAATGCACTTTTTAGGTACAAAAAAAAATTTTTTTAACTTTTTCTTTTTCTAAAATATAAAATGCATAAAATACTTTAAAAATGTGATCAGAAAAAATTGGGTTTAAGGCTCTAGGACCTCTAGTTTACGAGATATTTGAGTTTTAAGGTTTTCAATAGTAAAATGCACTTTTTAGGTACAAAAAAATTTTTTTTTTAACTTTTTCTTTTTCTAAAATATAAAATGCATAAAATACTTTAAAAATGTGATCAGAAAAAATTGGGTTTAAGGCTCTAGGACCTCTAGTTTACGAGATATTTGAGTTTTAAGGTTTTCAATAGTAAAATGCACTTTTTAGGTAAAAAAAAAATTTTTTTTAACTTTTTCTTTTTCTAAAATATAAAATGCATAAAATACTTTAAAAATGTGATCAGAAAAAATTGGGTTTAAGGCTCTAGGACCTCTAGTTTACGAGATATTTGAGTTTTAAGGTTTTCAATAGTAAAATGCACTTTTTAGGTACAAAAAAAAATTTTTTTTTAACTTTTTCTTTTTCTAAAATATAAAATGCATAAAATACTTTAAAAATGTGATCAGAAAAAATTGGGTTTAAGGCTCTAGGACCTCTAGTTTACGAGATATTTGAGTTTTAAGGTTTTCAATAGTAAAATGCACTTTTTAGGTACAAAAAAAAATTCTTTTTTAACTTTTTCTTTTTCTTAAATATAAAATGCATAAAATACTTTAAAAATGTGATCAGAAAAAATTGGGTTTAAGGCTCTAGGACCTCTAGTTTACGAGATATTTGAGTTTTAAGGTTTTCAATAGTAAAATGCACTTTTTAGGTACAAAAAAGAATTTTTTTTAACTTTTTCTTTTTCTAAAATATAAAATGCATAAAATACTTTAAAAATGTGATCAGAAAAAATTGGGTTTAAGGCTCTAGGACCTTTAGTTTACGAGATATTTGAGTTTTAAGGTTTTCAATAGTAAAATGCACTTCTTAGGTACAAAAAAAAATTTTTTTTAACTTTTTCTTTTTCTAAAATATAAAATGCATAAAATACTTTAAAAATGTGATCAGAAAAAATTGGGTTTAAGGCTCTAGGACCTCTAGTTTACGAGATATTTGAGTTTTAAGGTTTTCAATAGTAAAATGCACTTTTTAGGTACAAAAAAAAATTTTTTTAACTTTTTCTTTTTCTAAAATATAAAATGCATAAAATACTTTAAAAATGTGATCAGAAAAAATTGGGTTTAAGGCTCTAGGACCTCTAGTTTACGAGATATTTGAGTTTTAAGGTTTTCAATAGTAAAATGCACTTTTTAGGTACAAAAAAAAATTCTTTTTTAACTTTTTCTTTTTCTTAAATATAAAATGCATAAAATACTTTAAAAATGTGATCAGAAAAAATTGGGTTTAAGGCTCTAGGACCTCTAGTTTACGAGATATTTGAGTTTTAAGGTTTTCAATAGTAAAATGCACTTTTTAGGTACAAAAAAGAATTTTTTTTAACTTTTTCTTTTTCTAAAATATAAAATGCATAAAATACTTTAAAAATGTGATCAGAAAAAATTGGGTTTAAGGCTCTAGGACCTCTAGTTTACGAGATATTTGAGTTTTAAGGTTTTCAATAGTAAAATGCACTTTTTAGGTACAAAAAAAATTTTTTTTTAACTTTTTCTTTTTCTAAAATATAAAATGCATAAAATACTTTAAAAATGTGATCAGAAAAAATTGGGTTTAAGGCTCTAGGACCTCTAGTTTACGAGATATTTGAGTTTTAAGGTTTTCAATAGTAAAATGCACTTTTTAGGTACAAAAAAAATTTTTTTAACTTTTTCTTTTTCTAAAATATAAAATGCATAAAATACTTTAAAAATAAGATCAGAAAAAATTGGGTTTAAGGCTCTAGGACCTCTAGTTTACGAGATATTTGAGTTTTAAGGTTTTCAATAGTAAAATGCACTTCTTAGGTACAAAAAAAAATTTTTTTTAACTTTTTCTTTTTCTAAAATATAAAATGCATAAAATACTTTAAAAATGTGATCAGAAAAAATTGGGTTTAAGGCTCTAGGACCTCTAGTTTACGAGATATTTGAGTTTTAAGGTTTTCAATAGTAAAATGCACTTTTTAGGTACAAAAAAAAATTTTTTTAACTTTTTCCTTTTCTAAAATATAAAATGCATAAAATACTTTAAAAATGTGATCAGAAAAAATTGGGTTTAATGCTCTAGGACCTCTAGTTTACGAGATATTTGAGTTTTAAGGTTTTCAATAGTAAAATGCACTTTTTAGGTACAAAAAAATTTTTTTTTTAACTTTTTCTTTTTCTAAAATATAAAATGCATAAAATACTTTAAAAATGTGATCAGAAAAATATTGGGTTTAAGGCTCTAGGACCTCTAGTTTACGAGATATTTGAGTTTTAAGGTTTTCAATAGTAAAATGCACTTTTTAGGTACAAAAAAAAATTTTTTTTAACTTTTTCTTTTTCTAAAATATAAAATGCATAAAATACTTTAAAAATGTGATCAGAAAAAAATTGGGTTTAAGGCTCTAGGACCTCTAGTTTACGAGATATTTGAGTTTTAAGGTTTTCAATAGTAAAATGCACTTTTTAGGTACAAAAAAAAATTTTTTTTAACTTTTTCTTTTTCTAAAATATAAAATGCATAAAATACTTTAAAAATGTGATCAGAAAAAATTGGGTTTAAGGCTCTAGGACCTCTAGTTTACGAGATATTTGAGTTTTAAGGTTTTCAATAGTAAATGCACTTTTTAGGTACAAAAAAAAAATTTTTTTAACTTTTTCTTTTTCTAAAATATAAAATGCATAAAATACTTTAAAAATGTGATCAGAAAAGATTGGGTTTAAGGCTCTAGGACCTCTAGTTTACGAGATATTTGAGTTTTAAGGTTTTCAATAGTAAAATGCACTTTTTAGGTACAAAAAAAAATTTTTTTTTACTTTTTCTTTTTCTAAAATATAAAATGCATAAAATACTTTAAAAATGTGATCAGAAAAAAATTGGGTTTAAGGCTCTAGGACCTCTAGTTTACGAGATATTTGAGTTTTAAGGTTTTCAATAGTAAAATGCACTTTTTAGGTACAAAAAAAATTTTTTTTAACTTTTTCTTTTTCTAAAATATAAAATGCATAAAATACTTTAAAAATGTGATCAGAAAAAATTGGGTTTAAGGCTCTAGGACCTCTAGTTTACGAGATATTTGAGTTTTAAGGTTTTCA
Organism: Cistogaster globosa; assembly: GCA_937654795.1. NCBI lineage: Eukaryota > Metazoa > Arthropoda > Insecta > Diptera > Tachinidae > Cistogaster > Cistogaster globosa. The sequence goes on from OW569407.1 coordinate 39,605,779, forward strand.
ATAGTAAAATGCACTTTTTAGGTACAAAAAAAAATTTTTTTTTAACTTTTTCTTTTTCTAAAATATAAAATGCATAAGATACTTTAAAAATGTGATCAGAAAAAATTGGGTTTAAGGCTCTAGGACCTCTAGTTTACGAGATATTTGAGTTTTAAGGTTTTCAATAGTAAAATGCACTTTTTAGGTACAAAAAAAATTTTTTTTAACTTTTTCTTTTTCTAAAATATAAAATGCATAAAATACTTTAAAAATGTGATCAGAAAAAATTGGGTTTAAAGCTCTAGGACCTCTAGTTTACGAGATATTTGAGTTTTAAGGTTTTCAATAGTAAAATGCACTTTTTAGGTACAAAAAAAATTTTTTTAACTTTTTCTTTTTCTAAAATATAAAATGCATAAAATACTTTAAAAATGTGATCAGAAAAAATTGGGTTTAAGGCTCTAGGACCTCTAGTTTACGAGATATTTGAGTTTTAAGGTTTTCAATAGTAAAATGCACTTTTTAGGTACAAAAAAAAATTTTTTTTTAACTTTTTCTTTTTCTAAAATATAAAATGCATAAAATACTTTAAAAATGTGATCAGAAAAAATTGGGTTTAAGGCTCTAGGACCTTTAGTTTACGAGATATTTGAGTTTTAAGGTTTTCAATAGTAAAATGCACTTTTTAGGTACAAAAAAAAATTTTTTTTAACTTTTTCTTTTTCTAAAATATAAAATGCATAAAATACTTTAAAAATGTGATTAGAAAAAATTGGGTTTAAGCTCTAGGACCTCTAGTTTACGAGATATTTGAGTTTTAAGGTTTTCAATAGTAAAATGCACTTTTTAGGTACAAAAAAAATTTTTTTAACTTTTTCTTTTTCTAAAATATAAAATGCATAAAATACTTTAAAAATGTGATCAGAAAAAATTGGGTTTAAGGCTCTAGGACCTCTAGTTTACGAGATATTTGAGTTTTAAGGTTTTCAATAGTAAAATGCACTTTTTAGGTACAAAAAAAATTTTTTTTAACTTTTTCTTTTTCTAAAATATAAAATGCATAAAATACTTTAAAAATGTGATCAGAAAAAATTGGGTTTAAGGCTCTAGGACCTCTAGTTTACGAGATATTTGAGTTTTAAGGTTTTCAATAGTAAAATGCACTTTTTAGGTACAAAAAAAAATTTTTTTAACTTTTTCTTTTTCTAAAATATAAAATGCATAAAATACTTTAAAAATGTGATCAGAAAAAATTGGGTTTAAGGCTCTAGGACCTCTAGTTTACGAGATATTTGAGTTTTAAGGTTTTCAATAGTAAAATGCACTTTTTAGGTACAAAAAAAAATTTTTTTTAACCTTTTCTTTTTCTAAAATATAAAATGCATAAAATACTTTAAGTTCAAGTTTTTTTACGTTTTTTATGATTATTAACGTTTATTGTTGGGTTTTTTATGTAATAAATTAAATTAAATATATTATGTTCTGAAATTAATATATTTTTGTGTTGGTAAATTTGTGTTTAAAAGGATTTCATATGCAGAGTTTGTGATGGTCAAAATATCCTAAGTGTGTGGTATGTTGTTGGTAAGAAGGGAAAACAATGGGGGCTTTAATAAATTTGCAACACGAAAAAAAGGTAGGGTATGGTTGACCCCCACGTCTCCGCTAGCCAACAAATTGAACAAGACATGCACATAACGCCGGCAGAAAAACGATATTAATTTGTTCATGCTCTTGTATGTGGCGAAAACGTGTCGACGTTCATGTGGTGTTTGAACATAATTTTCTGTTTGTCGTCAGGGTTATTTAAATGTTTTTAAAAAGAGAGTGTTCGCATTGTTTATCAATAGATGGCGTTATTTTGAAATAGAGAAATTATACTAAAAGTCATATTTAATGGAGAACATCATAGCTCAGATAAATGTTCGGCCAACGATGGTTGCATATGAACAAAACATGAACATTGGGTGTCTACATTAGCTGAATTCATGTGCGACGTGATGTTCACACCGAGTTGATGGCTCGTGGAGATGAAGGGCAAAGGCGTGATTGGGTTTTAAGCTGTTCCAGTGTAATGTAGGTAAAAATTATTTAATTTTCATACATTTATGTTTATTGTTAGCTCCACACATAATAGAAGCAGTACACACAGCTGGTTTTGACAATATTTAAATACTTGACAAAGAGAAAGTAGAGAAGAAACGTTTCATAATTGGAAGCTTATATATACAACAAAAAATTAATAACCCCACATCTCCACTAGCCATCAAATTGAACAAAACATGCACATAACGCCGGCAGAACAATGGTATTAATTTGTCAAGCTTTTGTATGTGGCGAAAACGTGTCGATGTTCATGTTCTGTTGGAGCATAATTTTCTGTTTGTCGTCAGGGTTGTTTCAATGTTTTTAATCGGAAAGGAAGTGTTTGCATTGTTTATCAATAGATGGCGTTAATTCAAAATAGAGAAATCATACTAAAAGTCATATATGGTGGCGAACATCATTAATCAGACAAATATTCGGTCAAGGATGGCTGCACATAATTGAAACATGAACATTGGGTGTCTACATTAGCCAACTTTATGCGCTAAATGATGGCTATACCAAGTTGATGGTTCGTGGAGACGTAGGGTAAAACAATGAACCATAAAGAAGATACATACTGACAATATAAGCGTTAACTATAGTCTTGCTCTAAAATAACGTCCACACAAAATAAATAGTGCAATATAAACTTTTAAATCTTTGTTACGTTTTTTTTTATTATTTTTTACAATTATAAATGTGACTATTATTAATTTTTGTTATTTTTGTTTATGTATGTTCAATTGTAAAATAATATTATCTTTTTAATCAAATATAGACGAAAACCCTTTGAAAAGGCCAACAAAAAATTGACGAAACTGTTTTATTTACATTTATTATAAGGTCCAACTAGCTTATTTCAACAACCAAAATCAAATTATTTATTTTTGTTTTGCTAGCTTGTTGAAAGTTGTTTGTATTCAGTTTATTCAGTTTATCAATGCTTTAAACACATTCGCCACAGCAGGCTACACGAACACATGGCTGCAAATGCTGCTAGCTACATTTTCCGCCATATAGCCAGCAGCTACATAATAAAAAAATGATTTTTTTCAGTGATGTCACTTTAATATTTTTTAGCAATTTTTAAAGAAGCAGTTCTGGTTTATGATTTAATAAATATTTACTTTCGTATTCATATAATATTAAATAAGATTTAAAATGTATATAAGGACAATTTTGAATGGAAATTTTGTCAAAAAACACATTTTAAACCTACTTTATTTTTTATGAATATGGCATTTAGATTATTGTGTAAAAGGCTATTAGAAGACTAAAACAATATTTTTAAAAAGCACGTCGATTTTTAGTTTGGACTGTCTTTAAAATTCAAAATATATTGAAGAATTTCTCAGAAGCAATTAAAAATAACACAACCGTGTTAAAAATTAAATGGGTCCCATGTAAGAAACCTTTTACTTATAAACATGAACAAATTGAAATTATCATAGGAAAAAAGTAAATACATATCTAACTAAAAGTTGTCCACACAAAAAGGAATTGTAATTTTATATACACTTAAAAACATTCCTTTTAAATTTTTACAGTTTTTCTTTTATATCTTCGCCATCACGACTGAAGTATTTTTTATTAAAAAAATATTTGAAAATACATACATTCAATTATAAAATTAATAATATAAAATACACTTAAATCTTAAAAAAAAATAAGCTCTTATTAATTTACATGACTTATAGTACTGACATCACAACTATTTATTGTCGCCAACAATAATAGAAATAAGTTTAATTGGTCTGCACGGCAAACTCAGCTTAGACAACAACCTTTCGCCTTATTGCCTTGCCGTCTTTAAAATAATCATACTCATATGCACACATGTTTTCTATTTTTGAAATTTTGCAGTCGGTAGTTGCTGTGGTGAATGTGTTTACAGTTTAGTTTTAATTTTGATTTTTTTTATTATTAAAAAATTTTATTATTTATTTTGAAGCGAAAAAAATATAGCGTGCGTATTGTATAGTCAATTCGAATATTATAGCTTTTAGTTTTAAATTTCGTCGTTCTCCAGCATAACTTCTGCAAAGCAATAATAATTGTTCTTGGTCTTCAATAACAATAATTAACCCAATTATTTATTTATTTATCCTAGAAATTAATTATAATTACAAATTTATAGGATTGGAGCAATAGCAAAAGACTTTTCTAGATTTATTTAATTAAATTCCTTAATTTCTTAATATACGCCTAACAACATTTTTGCCAAAGATGAAAGATGTTGAAAATTTAAACAACTTTTTTTCATTTTCAACATCTTCCACGCACTCCTCATAATTGTATGCAAGTGTAAAAAGCCTATAAAACAGTTATGTCAGTACCATGGCGAAATAATTTACCAGGTGGTCTTAATAGCCCAGGTGTTTTTTGTTTATGTTCGACGTTATTGTCAAAATTTTAATATTAACTTAAAACTAAAAAATGTTTAAATAATTTGAAATGTAAAAATTCTAAATTTTTTAAAATTAAATTTCAAAATCTAAAAAATTAAATGTGAGGTATTGCTGCATATACAGGCTAAAGAAGCCCACTGGGTATAACTTCATTTAAAGTACCAAATGATGATTGAGGGATAAATTAAATTCGGCTTCCTTTCGCCCAGTCAGCTATTTTTGACATCAACGTGGTGCTCTACAACAACGAAAATAAACGAATTCGCCATTGCGACCGCTAGGTAATTATTTCGCCATGGTCGGTACTATAAATTAAGTAAATTAATAAGTGCTTGAAAACCTCTTATTCTGAAAAAAAAAACTTAAAATAGTCTTGCGTTAGTTATTAAAATATTTATTTATTTGTTTTAAGACTTAAATGTATTTTATATTAGTCAATTTTTATAAAAGGCTTTTTCAGTTTAGGTAAATATAAAAAAACATAAAAACTACTTCAAACGTTATGGCGAAATATGCGAAGAATAATTGCAAAAACTTCAAAGGAATGTTTTTGAGTGTATATAAAATTACAATCCCTTTTTGTGTAGACAACATTTAGTTAGCTATGTATTTACTTTTTTCTTATGATAGTTTCAATTTGCCCATGTTTATAAGTAGAAGATTTCTTAGAAGGACACTGTTAATTTTTAAAACGATTGTGTTTTTGGTATATATCATAGAACTGTATAGCTCTCAACATTTTGTTGTTTTTAGTAATTTTTATTGCAGGGGACAAGTTACTTCGTTTCCTTTGGAGTAACAGTACTAATTATTGCTCCTGAGAAATACTTCAATATGTTTTCAATTTTAAAGACAAGCGAAACAAAAAATCGATGTGCTGTTAAATAATATTGGTTTAGTCTTCTAATAGCCTCTTACACAATAATCTAAATATTTATTAAATCATAAACAAAACGCTAAAGAATATTAAAGTGACATCACTTAAATACAGTAAAATCATATTTTTGTTATATAGCTGCTGCGTTAAAATAATTACGTAGCTGCCGGTATGTCGGAAAACGTAGCTAGCAGCATTTGGCTGTCGTGTGTTCGCGTAGCCTGCCGTTGTGAGTGCGATAAGAGCATTCTGTTACTTAAATGTGAAGATGCATTTTTACCTTTTCCAAATTATTTTAATTGTTCTGAGCAATGCAACTTTTATGTTTTATTATAATTTCTTTTTTTAATTAAATAAAAAAGTTTTTATATGGCAACATTTGATAAACCATTTAACGAGAAAGCTTGAAGCCAAACTGGCAGCACTGGTTACGACAAGCTTGTTGCTCATTTATGTAAACAAAAAAAGTTTGGCGATTTTTTATTATCCATTCTATTCTTCGAAATGGCGTTATGCGGCCAATCAAAAACATTTAATGCCAAATAATTTCAGAAATCGCCAAATATGGCATTCCTGCTTAAACAACTAGTAAGTTTTTTGTGTGAACAAGAAAAATGCAGCATGCTCTTGGGGGCTAATTTTATGTCAATAAGTTAATTTATACTATGTGTCCTGCATTACCGTTGACAACTCTCTAAATCGTTTTTATTACATTATTTATTATATCTTACTCCTTTGGCATGCCAAAAAAAAAGCTACCTAGGTGGGCGCTTTAAGAAACTTTTTTCGAAGTTCTCATTAAATGGCAACAAAACATCCATGGTAAAATGAAAAACCAGAATGCTTAGAAAAATTTCTAAAAATGAATTTGTCTTATTGGATGTCAAATTCCTTTCCGCATTAATACTATCAAATTTTTTTATAATACTTAGGTATTTGAAAAATCTTAACATGGAATGGGCTTTAGTAACTTTCTAATTTCTAGGTTTGTTTTTGTATATAACTATTAATAATCGTTTTTAACGATACATAGTAATTTGTTTTATCACATTTTGTTAAAATTATTCTGTATACTTAATAATTCAGAGAAATCAAGAATATCACGTGCAAACATTAGATACCTGGCACAATAATTCATTAGGTTAATGTAGTAACTTTTCTTAACAATTAACACAATTTTTTTGCGTACATATATATATACAAACAAGACCAAAAAATTTCATATACATATGAAAATAATCGTCACACTGCATTGACCTGATAAATAAGATTAATTACTGTTTTGCTAGTTATTTAAACGTTCCGATGTTTCTAAAGGCGAATTTACATAAATATTTCTTTCTTAAAAAATAAATTGTTTTAGAATAAGAATGTATTTGTTTAATTTATTACCTAAGAAGACGGTAATTTGGCAAATAATAATCTGACACATTCGTCCTATAGGAAAAATAAACAAAAAGTACTATCAAAATTAAATATTATTTTATGTTTCGGAAGCTTTTTGATAACAAGTGTTTTAACAATCATGAACAAAGCATTAACATGTTATTAAATGTCAAAAACATCTGCTCCATTTTGTGTTATGCCATATTCTCTTACCTAATAACCGTCGATTTGGCAGCACTGTTCGATAAAAAAATGTAGACCATATACATATGAATGTTATTAGTAATATCATAGTTAAATATTCATCTAAAAAGGATAAGGAAAAGTGGGCGTCTTGTTATTAAGAAAAGTTGTTAAAAAAGTTTCGATGTTTATAATGAATTTAAGCATTTAATTTACACACACCGATTTTAAACACTTAAATAAAAGTTATTTCAGCAAAGATAAACAAGACATCTGTAAAGTATGCTAATAAGAAAATTTCTTTCTTCATCGAGCATAATTTATTTGCAAATGCGTCGTTCGCCGCACTTTTTTTTGTGACATCTTTTAGTCGTACGAAGACACCGCAAGCTTCATAGTCATTCTAACAAATTTAAAGACATCCAAAATAACAGTTTCAATGTATTAACAAATGTTAAAGAGTATAAATATTAGTAACAAATTTATTATTTTTTACAACCATAGCAGCAACAAAATCCAGATGTCCGTAGTATTGACAAAAGTCGTTTACTGCACACTACTATCGACATTGACTTAAACCGAAACGGTACTATCAATCCAAATGAGACATCAATTGCAACACTGACGAACGATGTTACAAAACAACACGGCAATAATCAACAACAATCCGATCAATTTGAGAACAGAAACGATCGTACAAATACTAAAACCACAGCAGGCACGAAAAACAAACTTTACGGCCAGTCATCGCAATTTAAAATAAAGTCTCATTGTTATTCAGTTCTTTCCCGAATTGTGTTGGCGTTGGTCAGTTTTGGTACTGTTGGTGCGATTGTAACAGTAATTTGGCACTTCATGGGTTGGTCACTCGGTTTACCTGCTCTTCTCTTCGCTTTTTTGGTAGTATTGTTAAAAACACCAGGTTGGCGTTGGTTTTATGTAGCCGGTGCAACAGCTAAACGAGACTTACTGTAAGTTTAATTTCATAAAATATATTTTATCCTAATATTATTGTCAACATTAAAATGTCTGTTAAAACAGAAAAACTTGTTTATATGTACATACCTACATATCGTACTTTTCACCAGTCACACTGGATCTGTTTTAAAGTATTAATAACATGGTTTGTATCTTGTTTATTAAGCAACGTTAACAAAAAATATTTAATGCAAGAATATTAATTAAGCAAAAAAAAATTAACTAAAATACAAACTAGGAGTGAAGATTAAATATCTAGTTCAATGACGGCGACTTAACAATATTTTCAATGATTTTTAAAATATTGTGTAATTAAAACTAAATTTCTTTCTATAGTTAAAAAAAAAAAACATTTTAATTCCTCTCCTCAATTTATGTGACTAGTAAAACTTACAGCCAAAAAATCTGCCTTCAGTTAAGCTGGCTTCAAGCATTATAAAGGAACCAAAGTCTAACGATCTTCAATGGGTGCTTTGTAGGCAATAATCTAGTTCAGTGGCGCAACTCAAAAATAAAAAAAATAAATGCCAACGGGGTATAAAATTCAATTTTAATTAAAATATGTAAAGTAAAAAAAATTTGAGGCCAACCCTTAGTTTTAGAGTTACTGGTCTTTAAAGTTTCTATATACAGTATGGCAAATATTGACCACTTTACGATGCAGTCACACGGTCAAATTTTTGTTCAATTCTCTTTCAAGAAATTTACACATACTGCTTGTCAAAATTCACAAAAATTGAAAGCTGTGACATAGGCTGCACGCAATTTCAAAGCAAGTTTTTAAGCAAGATGTCAAAAAAACACTGACAGCAGAATTTTTAATACAAATTGGGGGGAAAAACGTCAATCAGCTGTTTTCTTGAATGCAATTTGAAAGACTCAATTGAACGAAAACTTGAAAGCAAATTCTCAGCAAGTTCGTAAAGTGTGAGTGTATTGGTTAAAAAATGAGAAAAATTTTTAAACTTGATCGTCTGACACCCTAGTTATGGAGGAATGTCGTAATATGGGTCAGAGCTGTAAATAAATCATTAATTTTTCAATTAATTTGCAAATCATTCACGCACTGAATTAGAAAATTTTGAATTAATTCTTTTCACACAAAAAAAAAGAAAAATATGAAATTTGAGTCAATTCAAATGAATTAGGCAGAAATGAATTTCAACTCGTTTCCAATTCAAATGAATTACGATTTCCAAGGCGAATCAATTACCAGGTGGCATCGTAGGCGAATTCAGTATTTTTTGCTGGTATACATCACTGTCAGACTCCATATACCTATAAAAATATCAATTACCGCTGGCCTCAGCAATTTCTTTCTAATTCAAATGATTTGGAAAACATGAATTTGTCAAATTGCAATTCATTTCCAATTCATTCTAGTTAAATTGATTTTGAATTAATACAAATGAATTATAAAAAATAATTACGAATTCACTACCAACTTATTTGAGTTGAATTGATTGAAAATTGAATTAATTTTTGTTAAATTTAATGCGCCTTTTACCATCGTCTCGTCAGCTGCTGTTGAACGATTATTTTCGTTCGCCTCTATTAAAAACATCCCTAATATATATAAATTCCAATTCCTTGTTCTAATTCATTCAAATGAATTGTAATTCCTTGTTCTAATTCATTTAAATGAATTCAGAATCAATTCAAACGAATTGAAGATGAATTGCTTTTCTTTTTTAACAAATTGGGAAAAAATTGCAATTCATTTGAATTGGAAACGAATTGAAATTCATTTTTGCCTAATTCATTTGAATTGTTTCAAATTTCATTCAATTATTTTTTGTTATAAAAAGGATCAATTAATAATTAATCCAAAATAAAAATTCAGATCAAGAAATATTTTTAAGCGTTTTTATTCTGCACCAAAGCAGGTGTTTGTATACCACAAGGAAGAAAATCCTTGCGCCCAAAGGCTGTTTTTACAGAAAATCTGTAGTAAGCTAACCTTGGTAATACCATGCTTAATGTATCTTACCATTTAAGCGATGACCACATTACCTAACTCTGTAACAAAATATTTGAATATTTACTTTTTCGATTTTTAAATATATTTTTTTTTCTCAAAATCAACGGCTTCTTGCTGCTAGCAAATAGACATCGCACTTGTTCAACAAGAGGGTATTAACTAAGGCATATTAATTTAACAGGTAATATCAGTTCTAAAACAACTACAACAATAAAAAAGCAACATTTATTTTGTTTTTGTAAAATATGTTTTCAGATGTCAAAATGAACTGAAAGCTGCTCATAGGGACAAATAACCAAATTACGACGACAAAAATGGAATTTTGTATTTTGTTAAATGTAACCACTATTGCACTATAATATGTTCTATATGGGCAAATCCTGCGTTAGGAACGCTACATTCGTACGCGTTTTCGGATTGAAATATAACAATTCGTTGGTCTTGCAAAAGACATACCTTTAAGTTATACACAGTGTTTAATGGGACTGAGGGTACTTTCGAATGTCATCTAAATATTTTTTTTTAACAGGTATAAGTTGCAAAAATTTGATCTCAAAGTGTTGTTACGCACGCTACAACAAATGGAAGTAACTTTGAATAATAAAACAGAAAAATTAAATACTTAAAAGAAAATGAAGGTAAAGGAATTCTAAAATAACGTACTTGCAGCCAAAAAATGCTGTTTTTTACAAAAGTCGTGAACTCAGCGTTACGCACGGTACGTTGCGCACGCTATATTTTTTAGTAGTATATAAATAAAAATAATTGTGTTTATTTTAAAACAACAATTCATATTTTTTTAATAGCATTATTTAATTAATTTTTTATGTTTCTAAATTAATTAAATTATTATATGTTTATAAATAAATTTTATGTTTTAATGAATCTGCCATTAGTGCTATTTCGAGCACATTTAGTTAAGCGATGAAAAATAATGATTGCTTTTAATGCCAATAATGCTTTTAACGATAGCCAGTTATATTTTTGATGTACGTACTGCTTACAATAAAATAAAAATACCATTTATATTCATTCTTTCCAATTAAAAAAAATCATGTGCGTTATAAAGAACAATATTCTGTGCTTTCACTATTTGCCAAATTTTTCTCTTTACGACAGCTCTAATTCCGACTACTGCACCCTTTCCGTGAGCAGTTGCAAAAAAAAATTCCACTCAAAGTGGGTCAAGTCGAATTTTTCTTTAAAAAAACGAATGAATTTGTTTTTTTTTTTAAATGAACAAGCAGAAAAACAAAGCTCTGTATAAAATCTTTTAATAATAATAAAAAGTGTTTTAATAAATTGAAAAATAAACTGGAACATTAGATAAATATTAAAAATAAACTTTGTTTATTACGTGGAGTATCAAATTAAGTGAAATTATAGAACTATTGGCGGGAAAAAAAGAAGAGAAAAGAAGAACTTTATGTATGTGGCCCTGCAATGGCTGAGTGTCATAAATGTAAAGGTACAATACGCGGTGAATCGGGAGTAAGTTGTGCGGGAGTATGTAAAAAGGTGTTCCATTGTTCTAATAAATGTTCTGGTATTGATCAATACTCAGCAAAAATACTAGAAAACGGAAATTTTGTGCGCTTTATATGTGATGATTGTATTCAATATATCCATAATGTGGATTTGGTGTTGAAAGATATACAAGATGGCGTTAACATGAATAAACAGAATCTATTAGAGTACAAGAACGAATTTGCTTTTGCTTTAAAAAAAAAATGAAAATGAGATTAAACAATTGTTAGAAGTAATAGAAGGAAGATATGAAGAAAGACTTCGAAAAATAGATAAATCCCAAAAGATTTGTGAAAAGAACGTGTCGGAAATTAAAAAAATAAATGAAATTATAAATGAATATGAAAATAAGAACAAAAAATTGTGTAATACAATTGAAGAAAGTAATATTAAAATGCAGATGAATATTACAAAAGCAATAAAAGAAACGAATGATAAACAAAGCAACAAATTGTCATTTGCAGAAACTGTAAAAAAAAAAGGAGCAGTGCTGCCAAATTTACAAAAACAAGTAGCGCTTATAGTTAAACCTAACAGTCCACCCTAAATACGGGCGTTAGGCACGACGCAATTTAGCGTCTAGTTTTGACGCTGTAATGAGTAACTTAAATACGAGCGATAACGTTGTGAAACGAACAGTATTGTTTACTTATCTTATTTGCTAAAAACCACAAAATTAAAATAATTAAGGGAGATAAAATCGCGAAATTGACCTTAAAGTAGCTGTAATGTCATTACTGTTGGAAATACTTTTGTATATACCAAAAAAAAAAAAACAATAACAACACTTCTTTTGCAGCCAACTTCACTTTTTACGCGCGTCAAAATTGGATTTTTCAATTGTTCAACGTTAGCGTCGCGCTATTTGGGTTGGTCTCATACATTTTGTATGGGCATGAGAATTTTTGACAGTTAAATAACGTCTTACGCTCGTATTTAGGGTAGACTGTAAGGAAAAACAAAAAACAGAAAAAACAAAACAAGACTTAAATAATAATGTGAATCCAGTTGACTTAAAAATAACTAGTGTAGAAAACAGAAATAATGGTACATTAGTTATACATAGTGAAAACATAGAAGAAAGAGAAAAAATTAAATCAGCTATTCAAAATAAAATGAGTGAAAACTATGAAGTTAAAGTGCCAGCCAATAATGAAATGAATATAGTAATAACGGACATGTCATTTAAATATTCTAATGAAGAACTAATTGAAAAAATAAAAAAACAAAACGAATTTATACGAGAGAGTAATATCAGAGTCTTAAAATCATTTGAAACAAGAAGAAATAATTACATTATATATAATGCGAAACTTATAATTGATAAGGATTCATATACAAAGTTGCTGTCAACTCCGAGAATTAATATTGGATGGGAAAAATGTCGAGTCTTCGACGGAACAGAAGTAATGATGTGTTACAAATGCAAAGGTTTTAATCACAAAGCCAAAGATTGTAGAAGTGTGTTATAAGTGTCATGGTAATCATAAATCAAAAGAATGCGATCAAGAAGTAATAGTTAAATGTATAAACTGTGTAAAATCAAATCAAAAGCTTAATCTTGGATTAGATGAAAACCATAGCACGACAGATAAGAAATGTCCTGTATACCAAAATAAACTGAAATTAAAAATGAGAATGATTGGTTTTAATATATAACAATCAAAATGGATAACTGTGATATACACAAATGTACAAGGTTTAATAAACAACTTTAATAAAATTGAAATTATTGCGGAATTAAGAAACCCTGAATTTATAGTATTATCAGAGACACATCTAACAAATGACATTGAAGAACATGAGTACCAACTAATGAACTATGATCATTATCCAACGCTCTCAAAATCAACACGAACAGGAGGAGTCATTGTATATGTTAAAAAAGAATGGTGTCTGGAAAAACTATTCGAAATAATAGCCGATTTAAAATATTGGATGTGTGCCTATAAAGCAAAAAATAAAAGCAATATTTTCATAAACATGGCAGTGTATAGATCTCCAAGTTGCAGGGAAGTGGAATTTTGTGACGCATTCGATGAAATATTAGAAAATATTTGTGAAACAAATCTTGAAATTATTATATCAGGAGATTTTAATATAGATTGGAAAAAAAACGATACATATAAAAACAGAATACAAGTAAAGTTAAATGATAATGGACTTAAGCAAATAGTTACAGAATATACGAGGGTGACAGAAAATACAAGAACTCTAATAGATTTTGTTATCACGAACAATACTAATGTCTCAGCCCAAATTAATATTACAAATAAAATTGCAGATCATGAAGCAATAGATATACTCATAAAAAATGAACATGTTCGTCAGAATATAAAAAAAGAAATTAAAATATTTAAATATAATAAAAATCTATTTAATAAAGAAATAAAAAATGTAATAAAGCATTCTGAAAATAAGAGCGTTAACGAAATGACATATTACTTAGATAATAATATTGAAAATGCAATAAAAAAATTCACAATAAAAAGAACTATAAATGAACAAAATAATACAAAAAAATGGTTCAGCCATGAATTAAAACAACTTAAGAGAAATAAAATTGTTTAATATTTCATTGCAAAAACAGTAAACACAATTGAAGCGTGGAACAGCTATAAATTAATAAGAAATAAATATGAAACAAAACTAAAAAATGTGAAAAATAAATTCATTAATAAATCTATAAGTAATACCAAAGACCAGAAACAAATGTGGAAAAAAATAAAAGAATTAGTAATAAATAAAAGACAAAATGTGATACAGTCTGTGATATTTAACCAATTAGAAGTTAAGGAAAACTATTTAATAGCTAACCAATTTAATACTTTTTTTGTTGATAGTATAAAATCAATTAGAAATTCTATAGAACAAGTGCAATATTTAAACCAAATTGATGTGATAAATACTAAATTTAAGCTTCGTGCAACTAATCTGATAGAACTTAAAGATATATGTAAAAATATTAAAAATAAACCGGACTTTAACAAAGTATCAGTAAATATAATATTAGATAATTGGAACATAATAGGAAAGATACTGTTAAATATTATAAATAAATCGTTTGATACAGGAGAATTTCCAGAAAGTTGGAAAATATCGATTATAACACCAATAAAAAAAAATAGCAAAAACAAAAAAATGTGAGGAATTTAGACCAATAAATACATTAAAAACTTGTGAGAAAATTATTGAAAAAGTAGTAAAACAACAGCTTGAAAATTACTTTGAAAGAAACAATATATTTTCAAAATATCAATCAGGATTTCGAAGAAACTATTCGTGTGAAACAACATTAAATTATGTAATTAATAGATGGAAATATGTAACAAAGAATAAAAAAATAATGGCTATTTTTCTAGACTTTAAAAGAGCTTTTGAGACAATAGACCGGAACATTTTATTACAAAAGCTTTATAATTACGGTATACAAGGAAATGAACTAAAATGGTTTAAATCATACCTTACTAATAGAAAGCAAGTAGTAAAAGTTAATAACGTAAAATCGGAGTATAGAGATAATGATTACGGTGTTCCACAAGGATCGGTATTAGGTGCATTGTTAATTATTATATATATAAATGACATGCCGAATGTGTTACAAAAATGCGAAATAATTTTATACGCAGATGATACGTTAATATTCACAACCGGGGATACAGAGAAGCAATGCTACGATGATATGGTGCAAGATATAAATAGTATTAATAAATAAATAAAAATGAATAAACTAAAATTTAACGAAAATAAAACAAAACTTATGCAAATAAATATAAACAATGAAACTGCTTTTAAAATAAATGATCAAATTATAGAAATAGTTAATCAAATTAAATACCTGGGATTTATAATTGACAGAAAATTAAAATTTAATGAACATATTGAATATATATGCAAAAAAATTGGTTTTTTTAAACGAATACGCAACAAAATATCTACAATTACTGCTATTAATATATATAACACTATGATAAAACCACACTTTGAATTTGGATCAACAATAATATATACATGCTGTAATGAGGCACAAATAGAAAGGCTTGAGAAACTGCAAAATAAAGCAATGAGATCTATATTGAAATGTAATAGATACACGCCTATAGAAGGAATGCTATATGCGCTAAAATGGCTGAGCGTGAAACAAAGATTACAAATGAATACACTTCAATTTATACAAAAAGTAAAAAATGGAAATGCTCCTGGATACCTCAGCGAACAATTAAGATATGTTGGAGAAATGCAACCCTATCTTCTGAGGAACAACAACAACTTTAGATTACCAAGAAAAACCTCAACAACAATGCAACAGTCCCTACTACATAAAGGCTTACATCTCTACAATATGCTTCCAAATGAAACCAAAAATGAATTGAACATTAATACTTTTAGAAGAAAAATTGTATTTTTCATTAGAAATAATTTAAATACTTGTTAAATCTAAAGTATTTCGAATACTACTAAATAAATAATAATAATAATAATTTACTTGCACAGCCATCAGAAAATAGAAATAACTTTAAAAAGCATTTTGTTTTTTAAGTTTCTTTACAATTACGAGAAGAAAGCAATAAACATCACATTTATTGTGTGACATTTGATGGCTCGTAATAGCAAATGATCTTGTGCACTTGGGCAACCAGGCAACACAAGTAAATATGGTTACTTGGGAGTAACTGAAATGAACTGACTGAATTTCATTTTGAGTGAGAAGCCTATAGTTTTCAGCAAAATCGACTTGCAGAACAGCTTTATCTTGTTTAATTGATATTTTTCGGTCTTGAAATTATTTTTGTTGAGTCCTTTTAACATACGTATGCAGTTAAAGGAAGGTAACTGAGTTTCCAATTCATTAATCAAATCAGTTATTGGTCTTTTCGTATGACTAAGGACCATGCGTTTATCAACGATTCTCCAATGCTTCCATTCAGTAAGCTCGTGGAGTTGATTTATGTAAATTAAAGGGACGAATGCGTCTTTAATGTCTTTAATGCATTTTTTGCGTTCATTCCTCATACAAACTTCATTGGTTTCGTCAAAACACCACCTTTTTAAAAAATTGCCAAAGTTAGATGGGAACATACGAAAAATGCCAAACATAGCTTCAAACAAAAATGAACAATTGACGTGGTACTGGCAAACACACATGTTATCTGGAAGCTTGCTAGATAATTCCACGTGTTTTGGTCGGTTGTTATGAAATTTAGTGCGTGAAATATTTGTTTCTGGAAACGTTGTTTTGAACAATTTATATGCTTCTCCAATTGTCATAACCATGAATCTTTAAGATACTGGAAGGTTATTTGATTTTGATATGAGTGTGGACTTTCTGCCAGCAGTTTCCGTAGAGATATTATTCGTTGCTTTTCTTGTTTTTGTTGCTTTATTTTCTTTCTATAACTTTCCATACGGTTTCGGTGGCAAACCTTCAGTTTTTTTTGATAACGAATTATCATTTTAAGTTTTTCTTTAAGATTTTTTCGATAAATTTTCATTCTTTTCGCATTTTTTAAACGTTCTATTTGTGTTAAGTTTTTATTTGATTGTATTTTTTTGCAATATTTTCGAATACGCTTTGTACCCGTCTTCATTTTTCCAACTCTTATTGATGAAATTTATACTGTAAGAAAACAATTTTGTGTGGTATCAATATGCCGATAATCTAAACTGACACTAAAAGACAATTGCAGATGATTCAAACGAAACCAAAGGCGAGACAACATGAAATTTACCGTTTGCGCCTATGGTACCAACAAAGCAAGCTAAATTGCTGTTGCTCTACCCATTATAGTAGGCTAAGAATTGATTTAAGAAGGGAAGTGATAAGAAAAAAGAATAGAAATTGCAAAGGTTTTTATTGTAATATTTGGGAGAACTCAAATCGTTACGCACACTGCAAAAATTAATATGCTGTAATTTTTTGGTTTTTAATTGTAGAATTATAATTTTTTTCTTAAAAGCAGGATATTAATTTAAATTAAAATAATAGATGATTTGTAAAACGAAAATTTTTTCTACTCACAATACAAAAAAAAAAACTTATTTTCCGTTACGCACGCTACAACGCACAGTGGTCAATTTCGCGAGATAGCGGTCAAAACTCTATAACTTTTGACCGGATTGGTATTTTTTTACGCAATTTGTTTTGTTCAATAAGAGGGACTTTAAGCTTCAATTTGCGTGTTCAAACGTAAAAATCGACTGATAGGAACGTAAGTAATGTGGAGTTAAAAATGCATTTTAATTTTTTGTTGAGTTTCCATGTAAAAGTTGAATATTTTGACATTTTAAATAGGTTTTTTTATAATTTCTTATTTTCTTCAATCGTATTTTACAACCAATACTTGTTTATAATTTCTAAACTTAATTTTGGTCAGAAAATGCCAACATTTGGCCCCTGACATTTATTTAGTCTCAATATTCACAGTGGCCAAAGGTTGGTTTTTTTTGGAAGAAAGCTAATTCTTGTGAGGATGAAACTGAAAAATAACACTGAAATTCCCAACAATATCAATAGCATTTAGATATATTTTATACAGAACACAACATCGATAAAATTTTAAGTAAACGTTTACTATTGATTTAAAGTGCACATATATTTTATTTAAATGTATTAATAAAAATTTATACTAAAATTAAAAACAAATTATAATCTTTAAACTAGTATTAATTAAACAATATTAGTAAAAATTTCTTCCAAATAGCTTTGATTTTCATTTTGCAGTAGTTGTTTAGCTTCTTCATCTAAAGCTATGTACAGACGGTTGTCATATCTAACAACATTGTTTGATCTGCCAATGTGCTGGCAATGCACTGACAATTCAATATGGCTACAAAAACTTAAATTGTCAGTTCAGACGATTGTTAGAAAAGCTTACAATTTCATTGTCAGACAATTGTCTGGCAATAAATTTGTCTACCAATAAAAATTGTCAATTCACACGGTTGTTAGATTGTTGTACTACAAATTTGTTTTTCGGCATTGCCAGAAAATTAAAAGCATTTGACAAAAAGAACATGCCTGAAAATGAGTTAAAATATATCCATACATATATTAGTGTTTTTTATTCACCTCTATTAAGAACATCATGGTAAAATAAGGAAGAACTCTAGAACTTATTTATTCCAAAATATTGTTTTTATTATATAGCAGTTATTATCTAAGTACATACATAGTTATAAACAAACCAAAAATTTACAGCACAAGAAAAGATAAACATATACAAAACCTACTTACACCCAAAACAAAAGCTTTTCAAAAACAAAAATATAACACTTCAAAAATGATGTACAAATTACAAGCTACACACATATATATATAAACTATCTAACTAAAAAAAATTTAAATCTTATGACCTTTTTTTAAAAAAGAGGTAATCATTAGGAAATTATAAGTTATTATAAAGTTATTTAAAATTATCCAAAAAAAAAAATATTAAAATTATCAAAAACTAAAATATTCGTATTATAAATATATATACATGCATGTATATATAAGTAGATATGTATGTATGTAATTACGTACGTAGCAATACAGGTCATGGCAGGTAATATTTAAAATGGCACTATTGTTGCTCTTTTTGTGTTCTTTCCTGTATAAAATGGAGAAGTATTAGAAAAGTATATAAGAATAAAACTTCCGTTTTTGCAAAGATCAAGAAGAATAACTCTTGCAAATAACCCACTTAAAACAGATTTCAGCTGTTTTTATATAAAGGTTCAAAATTTTAGCAACGATCATCAACTATATGGGCCACCCTTTACTTTTAAGTTTTAACTATTTATATTTCTTGATATACCATACAAATTTGTGGACATTTTATCTAATCTTCATGTTTGTATATATGTGGCTATGTATTTCAAATAACATTAGTCATGAGCGCACCCTTTAATTTCTAAATTCAAATTGTATACTTGCTCTTATAGCGGACTTAACAATATAGGTTCTATCAATCAATCGTCTCTTTACAACCATCATATATATAAAATTAAATGATCTATTGGGTCACCCTTTAAGTTATAATTTTAATTATTTATAATAGTTATTATAATGGTCATAGTTATCGACATTCTGTTCCGTCGTTTGTTTATAGCGGCTCAAAAGAGCTATGTTCCGGAAGCACTATAAGTCATTTACAAAGTGATTGTAAGCAGCCATCAAAAAATTTTTTTTGTTAATTTAACCATTTTTTCTGCTATAATTTTAATTGGCTTTTTTATTTTAAATTTTTTCAAACCATTTTTTAAAATTTTTTTTATTTACTTTTATCTGAGAATGCTTTTGTTGTCAGATGTTTAAAATTTCCAACACATTACAATATATTTTGAACTGATAATGTCTGACAATGTTCTTACAATGCAAATAAAAGTGCTCACACGATTGTAAGATATCTGAAAATATAATTGTCAGGTAGAGGTCTGTCAATTACCTGACAATGGTTTTTCTGCCAATGTTGTCAGAACAGAATTGTAAGTTCACACGATTGTTAGGCGTTTTTTGTACATTTTTCTGACAATATTGTAAGATCTGACAACCGTCTGTACAGAGCTTAACTCTAATGAGGTTGATTTCCATTTTTGTCGAATACTGGACATATATGGATCTGATGTGCACAACAACATATTAATAAGATCTTCATTAGTACAATATCTGGAAATTTTTCTTGTATTGTGCTCGCGAAAGAATCTGTAGTCTTTGTTCCTTTTTTCTTGCGCTTGTTCTGAGAAATCTCCAATTGGAAGCATATTGTGCTGAATTATTTGTTCCCCATGGAACAAAATTTTGTGAACTGTGGTTGGCATATGTCTCGCAAGAATATTTTTGGTTATAAAGGGTTGCTGTCTCATAAGCATACTGACCAAATTTTTTTGCATCTATCTTTTTGCTATAACTTCTAATATGATTTGGAATCGTCGTATTAAATCATAATCTACTCCAGTTATAGAAGCTGCAGTTTCTGGATCGGAAAAAAAATCTCCTTGCTGTGTTCCCATCATTAGAATTTCCTTCTCCTTGCTTTGGCTGGTCAATTATAAGGCCTATCTCACGGTATTTTTCTTGAATATGTTTTTTTTTTGCTTTCTCTTTTCCAAATTTTCTTTGTTGTTTCTCACTGTTTCGCCTAACGGGCCAAATTCCAAATCGTATCCTAATTTAAGAATATGCTCCATAAAACGAATTTTAGCATGAAGAGGTGACATTCCAAATTCATATGCTTCATTAAAACTATCGTCTTGTGTTGGTAGTTGGCTCAATTGACTTGATGTTTTTTGGCATATGGTGCAGTTTGACGAAGACTTTGTTTCGGTTAAAGCTGTGCAACTTTTCCATCGATCATTGTAAGTGACATTTTAAAGTTAACTTCGATGCATTGGTCATTAAATTCAAATATCACTGGTTGAAGTTATTTAATTTCATCTGTTATTTTGCCAACTTCTTTAGTTATGACATCTTTAGTTTCTTTTTTGTAAGCAAACTTTACTGGTCTACAAAATTTTGTTGACGAGGGAATTTCATTCTTCCATACATCTATCTCTGCAGCTCTACTAGTTGACGGCTCTGAACCAATATAAGTTTTTGTTAAACGTAATGGAACGAAAGAAATCATGAATAAATTGGCATCTGATGAATTTTCCGCATTACATTGTTTGTATTGTTTCTGGCCAGAGAACCCATCACATCCCCATTTAGAAATTAAAGTCATGCTGCAATTTTTAAACTTCTTTAAATAGTCAGCATCAAATGTCTTTAATAATCGTTCTGCAGTGTGTTCAATAAGATCCTGCAATTTTATTTCTGCTGAACTTGAAGTTACATCAATAGCAGTTGGTGAAGGTAAGCAATCTTTTTTGGCAG
Organism: Cistogaster globosa; assembly: GCA_937654795.1. NCBI lineage: Eukaryota > Metazoa > Arthropoda > Insecta > Diptera > Tachinidae > Cistogaster > Cistogaster globosa. The sequence goes on from OW569407.1 coordinate 39,627,039, forward strand.
AAACTATATCTCGATATGATGGAAAAATTCCACAATTTTTTCATTGGTTCGCTTCCGCAATTCTGTATATTGGTTTTTAGTCATTTTCAAATCCATAAATAGTGCAAATGCTTCTTCTGGAGTAAATTTATTTTTTTCAGTTGGTGTACGCATTCTTTCTAAAATCCTTTTTGTGCGTCTGGGGCTTGTTTCCACTATTTTTTCAATGATAGCAATTTTACTCTTTTTAGTTTTCGATGGTTGAATTTGATGCAGAAATGAATCCTTTATGGTGCTACAAGAAACTTCTTCATTGATATGTTTAAGGTTGCGTCTTCGTGATTTTTCACTACAATTATCAATTGGCTTTGCTGGTCGACCACCTTTTCCAGGTTCCGTGGTAGTTACTGATGGCTTTTTAAAAATAAGTTTATTTCTTAGCCATTCATTCTTGGTTGCGTGAGTAAAACAATTTCTTGTTTCTGGAACATTGATTGTACCGTTTTCTTAAAGTATTTAAAAAGTTTTTTATTTTAAAGTTATGAATTTTAATTTCTTGTTTGTCGCATATTTTGAAGAATGGATTATTCATTATATGTCGTTTTCATCTTCCCGTTCAAAATATATATCAGATAGAACACTATAACTGAATTTAGCCATTGTTCAAACAATAATGAAGAAAAAAATAATGAATGCATGGATTAATATTCAACATGATCTTTTTTACCTCTTTGAAACATAATATAACAGGTACTTGGTTTTACCAGTTATTTCCATTGGTTTTAAATTTATTTGCAATTTTCAGGTATTTAAGTTATGTAATATTAAATGGCAATAAAATCATTTTTTACCTTTTCCAAATTAATTGCCAGATACCACATAATTTGAGAGTTCTATTGTAACTTTTGTCAAAATTTTGATACACCCTACTATGTGGACTAAGTCCAAATATGGGCCAACTTCTCCTGGGGTCTAGGGTAGGATTTTGTAATAATTGTTGTATTTATTATCATCGAAATAATTTTTTTTATGAATTTATGAAATTAGATATCTAGTCTAATGCTTCATTTAAGAAAAAATTAAGTTGGATTAAGTTCAAAAATTTTGTTTTCTAGACTGTTTCTGGGATATGCCCATATACTAACTATCACACAGCAAAATATATAAAACATTACTTTAGTATTTTTATCTTTTTAGCACCTATTAATAGTGTAGAATTGTCTGCTTTTCATTTAGAATTTGTTTTTAATTTAATCGTTTATTTTAAATTTTTTTTTTATTCATTTAATTTTTTCAACTTATCACCCTTACAATTGTTTGATAAACGAACACTTTTCTTAACGAAACGAGATGCAACATATAATATACTTTTGTTGTTTCCACTCCAAAGTGTTATTTAAAAACTTTATTCCAAAGAATTATTAAAACTATCTTCCCAAGTATGTCAGAAATATACAAACATACAAAATACTTGTGTTTTTACAACTACTTTTGCATTAAATGTTTTAAACTCCATATTAAAGAAACTAGTAGCTCCAAGATACGGCGAAATTATACATGTGTAACCATGGCGAAATCATGTATCAGGTGGTGGCAGTGGCGAATTCTTTCATTATCGCCGTTACAGAAAATGTCAAACTTCATATAAAAAAAATTTCGCTGATTTTTTATATATTGAGTTTGACATTTTCTGCAACGGCGAAAATGAAAGTTTATAGGGGCGAAAGGAAAGACGAATTAAAACGAATACACTGTTTTATGTGCTTACAATTCTCTTTTGTTTTGTCGTTCATAGTTTATACAAAAAGAAACCTAAGAAATCAAGACCGAATTGCAGAATGAAGTGAATTTATTAAAATTTCAAAAACAAAAATTGCATGTCAGGACGAGGACTTGGCATCGTTATTTAAGTTCTATAAATTGTTACAAATTTTTGCTGAAATGTTCACGTATTTACAAAACTAACGACGAGAACGAAAAAATTGAAACACAAAAATTAGTTGCATATTTTTATTAATAAATTTTTAGTAGAAAATATAAGGCCTTTTCAGTAACTACCCTGTTCAGACATACGCTTTAATTGCGCAATTAAGGAATTTACGCAATTAAGGCTTCAATTAAGCTCAATTTACCATATAAGAAGTCAATTATTAAATTGAGCAAATAGTACTTAATTGCATCACTAGTTGAATAAAATAAAAAATTCAACTCTTGCCAACAAGTATGTTTACAGGGAAATATTTTTAGTAAAGCGCGGCTTACATGGTCACAGAAGTCTTACGACATGTCAAATTTTTGTTGAGAATATTACCCGTGGGATCGTCTAAATCAAATATGTAATGAATCTGCACAATTACGGATGAAAATTTGACAGTCGTACGGCTCTCTATGTTTTTTGATAAGCATGTATGAACACCAAAATAATTGCGCAATTAAAATTAAATTGACTTATGAAAACATGTCTGAACAGGATATAATCGTTACTAGCACGTGCTTACGTACTCGAAAAACTTGCATGAAGGGAGTAAAAAAAGGTGTAAAAAAGTTATTTGTAAAATAATTTGGGCTGACTTCCAAACCGTCAGTTGCTTTGTAATAGAACAATGTACTGTGTTTCATAATGCCGTGGTCCTAAATGTTTACAATGCATAGCATTCCAAAATGTCGCAACCAAGCAACTAGCGCATCAGTTTCTAAATTGATGATTTGCTTCGCAACTTTGTATATGTACAAGATCTAAATGCCGCATCAAAACCGTATACAAACTTTGTATTAATACATACATATTGGAAATCAGCCCTGCTTAAAAAATTCCTGAAAAAACAATTTTTTAATATTGAAAAAATGCAATTATTTGGCAATAAAAAGAATTTAAAAATATTTTGTTTGTTTGTTATTTTTTTCTTTTTTTAATATTGTTTTGGTAATATTCTTTAATTTAGCTTTAAAACACAAGAAATTTGGCTTGGAATCATCTAGTTATGCAGGTGTTTTTTTTTTAAGAATTAAAAGTAAACAAGTCACTGCTGAAACATTCAATGCAATGTACATTTAATCGGTACAATTTTAATCAGAATAGTACAATTTTTATTTATAAAAACAATACTATATGATATGATGTGCTAAAACATCATAAACGTTTTTAAAAATTACCTCTTTATTAAAAATAAAAAGTTTTATGTACATAAGTACATATGTATAATTGCTACTGGTTACTTAGAGTGTTATTTAAAACTTTCCTTGTTGTTGTTTATTCTTTTATACATATTATCATTGTAGTACATTTACTTTAAAAATGGTACTATTTAATGGTCAATCGTACAATTTTTGTGTCTGAAATATCATTCCCAAAGCCACATTAATATTAAAGATTCACCCTTATTCTGCGTTTCGATTCGGATCGTAAATTTCTCAGTTTGGTAATTCTGGTATTTTGCGTTCCGTTCCCCGTATCAATTCGATTTGTTTTTCGATTGTATGTATTCTGCATTACGATCGTAGCTACGTTTTTTAAAGTTGTTTATTACTAACAGAAAGTTTTGCGATTTTTGTTTTTGTAGTTAAAAAAGTGAATAATTAAATAAAATGTAAGTATTAAATGTAATAAATTTATCTTGTAATAAATTTTGTTTTTTTTTTCGTAACTTTTACGCTTTATTTAATATATTGTAGGTCAAAAAATGCAACATCTGAGCAGTATGGCGAAAGTTTTTTTTTGAAGTCTATAAAAAAAAAATAAATAAAAAAATAATCTCGAATGGATTGCAACTGCCTCTCAATTTCCGCTTTTCTAGTCTTGATTCTGCATTCTGGACCACGTTATTCTTCTCTTCCAACAATAGCGTCGCTGCTATCGATTCCATTTCTATTATAAACTAATTTTTTTCTTTTGCAATGATATGTAGAAAATAAAAATTTCGCTTCGGCGCTTCAGGATTCCTCACATAGGAATAGTTTGGCCACAAATACCATTTTCTTATAATCTGGCTATTTTCTTCTTTCCTGCACTTAACTGATGAGAGTATTTAATTATAGATACCACAATATTTAGTTTTTCTATATGTATTTATCACTGTTTTTTCATAAAATTTTATTTTTTATAGTTTAACAATGTTTACAAAATTTTTATTGTTAATGTTTCTATTTCATACGTTGCATTACAAAGCAGCTGGTTTAAACATACTCTTTTCTTCTTCCTTTTCTTTCGATTAGGTTTTTTTAAGAATACCTATTTTCGATTCGAGCGTAACTGAATGGGGGAACGTAATCAAAACGCAGAATAAGGGTGATTATTTTTTTTTATGTTATTAAAGAAAATGTTGGTATTTATTTTTTCTTTGTTGTACCATTCACCATAGAATGAAGGAGTATATGCATAAAAGTTTTTCATTCCGTTTAGTACGTCGCAAACCTTACCTAATTAAAATAAGCTTCACAAAATGAATTCTAGTATGAAGTGGGGCAATAAATGGCATTACTTTGCTTTTACTATTTTTGACTAAAAGACTCATCACGTCGCTATTTGTAAATTAAAAAAAAAAAATGCTACCATTTCCAAGTTTGTTTAACTATCAGCATCAAGCATATTTAACAATCGTTTATAAATATGTTCAAGAAGATCTTGCCTCTTTATTTCTTCTGAACTTAAAAGGACACTAATATTAGTTTTGTTTTTGAAATGAGCACAGATTTATAATGGAATATAGGCATGTAGAGGACGTGACTTAACGGCAAGAAACAATTCTCTATTAAGTAGGAGATTTTCACGAAATCTCAGCAGGCTTTAAATATCACGTTTAAAACTTGTATAGTGGTGATGATATTTTGTCCAGCGTCCGAATACTTCTTTAATCTTATTAGTGTCTTTAATGTCATTTTTATTTGTAGACGCAGAGTCATCTGGGCTATCTGATGTCAATCGCCATTTAAGTTAGTAACAATGTTGGACAATCGCTTTAAAAAATATATCCAACAAATAAATGTTATTAATTAAAATTAGTTTAAAGAGTGTAAAGAAGAAATTGACAAAAGATATACATCTCTCTGAACTGACAGAAACTGAATAAAAAATATAACTATAAGTGCATTTAAAGAGAAAGTGTACAATTAAGAGTCAAAGTTTGAGAGGTTTACGGTCTAATTCATAAAAAGTCCCCATTTTAGTTATAAAGTTTGCAAAGATTATTGAACACTTTTCGTTAAATAAGCCATTTTTTTAATTTGTATTAAAACACACAAAATAACAGTCCAAAGGCTATAATACACTCTAAAACGGCTAGTAGGCAGTCAAACTTTTCGTGTGAGAACGATTTGATGCGAGACAGTTTCAGTATCAAAAAAGTTTGATGTATCACATTTTTATAAAACGGTTGAAGAATTAACGCCGCTTTATACAGATGTAATTTAATTTAATTTACTTTCTGACTCAAATCTTACTAAAAATTTCTCATTTAAGATGTTTTTTTTTTTTTTTTTTTAATAAATCCTATATTTTGCTGTAGGATCTATTATCAGCACCTTGCTTTTCCAAACGCGATATAATTTTCTTGACTTATCAAGAAAACAATTCAACCTTCTTATATGTTAAGATTTCGTAACTTCTAGCGAGCTTATCAATAATTTTTAGAACAGGAGATAAATTGGAGCCAACTACATGTATTAGTTTTCAACAATAGACAAACTGTTAGCGTTTTTAAATCATCATGTTTTCGTTATACCATAACAAACGACAGTAAAAAAAAGTAAGAGTTAACCATGTTTTACATCACACACGTTCCTAATGAAGGAACGTGATATAACTTACTCGCGTGCAAAACAAAACCATTAAAAATATTGGGGTTGTTCAAGAGAGTATTTAAGGAGTTCCCAAGGAAACACATAGTGGACATTGGATCTAAGAGGACAATGACCCCGTACCAGGGCAATGTTATGTTCACTTTCTTTTGCTTCATAAGTGTGAAAAAGCATTACGGAAGGCAGTAAAGTCCAAGGGCGCTTAGCAAATCTCAAGTAGCTACCAACAAGGCTCTGGATATGCTAATGAATCTTTGGGTCTTGCAAAGGACACTGAGGCAATAGCACTGAGGCTATTAAGTGCACAGACCTAACACTACAAAAATTCAGTCAACATTCAGGATTGCCGAATGGTTTGCTTCATATTAAACCACAAATAAAAGTCGACACGGCCGAAATACCTCTTTGATTCATCAAGCTTTGTTTTTATTAAAAAAAAAAAAAACAAAATGTTTGATTAAAAACAACGATTTCATTTATTTATGATTCCTTTTAGAAAGCTGGTCTGTAGGTCAGTAGAGTTAAATTTCTATACTTCCCAATATGAATTTGTGTGATTTGAATTCTTAATTATTATAATCCCTGAGAGCAGAACAAAAACTTACGTTTTAAAACATAAATCAATAAAATTACTGAATATTTTCATTGCAAAAACAAACAAAAAACACAAACAATTATTTTTTTATAAGTAATTTACTGATACCAAATATATTATTGTTACCTTTAAAAACAAGACAGTGCGCTGCACTACGTTTTTTATGAAACAGAAACTTAACACATAACAATAAACGCACGTGTAGTTTAAAAATTAAGTAACTTCCTTGTTTAAATGGTAGCTGCTACCTTGACTTTGAAAAACGATCGTGCATGACTACAAGCACATTTGAAATTAATGGTCATTGATATCACTTAAAAACAAGCGTTTGATTTAGCCAATACATACTCTTAAACGTTCAGTAGCATTTACGACAAACATGTATTTATTAGCATTCAAATGATAGACGGTCTAAACCTGACTTAAATTTTTATTACGCTTCCATGTTTTTGATTAACCATTGTCATTTAAATTTAATTAAACACACACTGGTTTATTATTACATCAGACCTGTTGAAAATCAGGTTTGCTTAATTTATTTTGAATTTGCTGTCAACATCAAACTTGTCCCAAAAATAAAGTTCTATACTTTTTAAGCTGTATTTTTAGGAAATATTAAAACTCATTGCTAAACTTATACAAAAATTTAAAAACATATAACGTAAACAGGGGTTATTAAATTATTACAAAATGACCAAGTGCGTCGTGGGTCTTGCATAAAGGGTCTAGCGGCCAGTGTAATTAAATCGACTTACATATGTATATACAGTCAGCCACATTCAAAATTGAACACTTAAATTATAGCCATGATCATTGTATTTTATTGTTAATAAAAACCAAAAAAAAAACTACTTTTAAATATTCTGTTAACATATTGCTTTATTCCATTCTTAAATGTAAAATAGTTAAATATTATTATTCTCCTTCAAAAACAATAACAAAAACACCAGTTTGTTTAAATAGAGCGACAAACATGATACTCACATTCAAAATTGAACAGTTACATTTCTTAAGTTAAATACCGTTATAAATTAAGTTAAAATTGCAAGTTTCTTATTTTCATTAGTATACACGTGGCTACCGATTAATTTAAATTATTTTCGTCCAAATATGCGTCAAACAACAATTGAAGAACGTGAAATTATTATAAAAAATTACAAAGATAAGAAATCAATCCGTGAAATAAGTAGCATCGTTGACAAAAAAGTGTCCACTGTTCATAATATAATTAAAAGATATAAAGAAAGAGGCAATGTCTATGACAAAATACGAAACGCAAACAATAGAGTGAAAATTGATGATAAGTGTTGCAGATTTATACTGAGGCTAGTAAAAAAAATCCTATTTTATCGGCTGTAGACTTGAAGAATAAGCTAGAAGATGAAAGAGGAGTAAATGTATGCGCAGAAACTATACACCGGCTTCTAAAAAAGCACAATTTTCACGCACGTTTACCGCGCAAAAAGCCTTTATTTTCTAAAAAAAAAATCAAAAAATATCAATTTTAAAACGCAGAGTTTTGGTCTAAAGTAATGGTTAAAAAACAACAAAGCAATCAAAAATTTTATCAAAATTTTACTCGGTTATAGGTTTTATTTACTGATGAGACTGAAGTAAATATTTTTGGATCAGACGAAAGGCGTTTTATATGGCGAATGCCTGGTAAGGATTTGGAGGACAAAAATATAAAGAAGACTGTAAAGTTCGGTGGCGGCTCGGTAATGATATGGGGTTGCATGTCGGCAGTTGGTGTCGGTAAACTACATATTATCGATGGGATATTAGACGGAAAGAGCTATATCGACATTTTAAAACAAAACGTCCATAGTAGTGCTGAAAAACTTGGTATTCGCAAAAACTTTATGTTTTACCAAGACAATGATTCGAAGCACACCTCGTGGAATGCTCGGAATTGGTTGCTATACAACTGCCCAAAGGTCATTGCAACGCCTGCTGAATCGGCCGACTTGAACCCTATTGAGCATATATGGGGTGAGCTGAAGAAAAGGGTGGCTAATAGGAGTGTTAGTAGTAAGTCCGAATTAAAGCAAGCAATTTCAAATGAATGGGAAAAAATCGACAGAAATTACTGCAAAACACTTGTTGAAAGCATGCCTCGTCGGTTGCAGGAAGTAATAAAGCACAAAGAAAAGTCAACTTTTTATAATTCTTTGAATCGTTAACTAAGTGTTCAATTTTGAATGTGACCTGCCTTTTTTAAAAATGAATTTTAATACTTTAATTTATTTTTTGTGTTTTACATTGAATACTCTAAGTTTAGTTTTTTAAATTACTACCTATCAATATATATCAAAAATAATAAAAGAAGTTTAAATTCTCTTGTGATAAGCCCAAAAAATAATTTTTTTTACTTTCATATGGAGTGTTCAATTTTGAATGTGGCTAACTGTATATGTTTTACAGCTTATTAGTAGCTTACTTAGTAGCTATGTTAAGATTTTAAGTGTAAATATTTTACCTTATTTTATTTATTGATAAAAGGTACTCAAGCCGAACAACATTAATATAATTTAATAAAAGTTTCTGATATAACCTACACTTAGAAACTAAAAACAAAATTAGTATTGCGTTCAATAAGTGAGTGCCCTCTTATGAATTCAAATAAATAATAACAATAACGAGGTATTCAAGGTAAAAATTTTTGAACAAGAAAGATAAACTGCAAAATCTCATGTCAGTAGTAGTTGTTTGAAGAAGATATGATTTTCATTTATTTGTCGATATGAAAAAATAATACTTGAAGTAAACTTAACACTTCTCTTCCACCATAAAAAAATCGTCGACAAATAAACAAAACTAAAAAAAGAAGTAAGAGTGATAGATTCGGCTATGCCGAATCTTATTTATCCGCCACCATATTTGTAAATATACTTTTATAAAGTTACTCCAATAAAAACAACAATATTATTTTAATTAAGAATTTTTTTTCGTAATATTCATTTATTTGCGATCTATTTTCCACAGGAACATTAAGCAAATTTTATAAATTTAAAAATGACTTAACTTATTGAGCTCCAGTGAACTCAATAAAAATATATAAATACATATATACATAAACTTAATACTATTTTCTGAAAGGGAGATCAAGTACGTGATGTCTCTTGAGCCTTCTAATTTCATCTGAATCATTTAAAAGATTTATGGCTAAAATATTTGGATGATGACTTAGTCTATAAAGATATCTGTCACTATAATTATTAATTTCCTTTTTGATCGTAGTTATACCAAGATCCCGATGTATTACTTCGTTTTTGACAAACCATGAAGCATTAACAATAATTCTTAACGTTTTGGATTGATACCTTTGAAGAATCTCTTTATTTGAGTTACTAGCAGTTCCCCAAAGCTGAATACCGTACGTCCAAACTGGTTTTAGTATCGTTTTGTATAACAACAATTTATTTTCCAATGTTAATGTTGATTTGGGCCCTAAAAGCCAAAACATTTTTTTTGATTTATAAGTTAACTGTTTCCGCTTTGCTTTAATATGTTCACTCCATGTTAATCGTCTATCTAGGAGAAGTCCTAGATATTTTACATTTGTAGTTTGTGGAAGAGTTATTCCATCAAGTGTTACTGGAGGGCAATCGCCTTTTCTCAATGTAAATGTTATGTGAGCAGATTTTTCTGCACTTACCTTTATGTTCCATTTATTCAACCATTCTTGAATAAGATTCAATCCATTTTGTATAAAAAGGGAGGCTTCCGAAGGTGTATCCCTAAAAGCTATTATAGCTGTGTCATCAGCATACGTTGCTATAGTCAAACCACCACTGCTGGCATATCTTAGGTATAAATTGTGTAAAATACTGGTCCCAAGACGCTTCCTTGTGGAACACCCGATTGAATTAATCCAAAGAAAGATTGATCATTGTTTACTCTAACATAGAATTTTTATTCACTTAAATATAAAAATGAGCTGGAAGTAACTTTTTAAGTTTATACAATAGGCCTGAATGCCACACTCTATCAAATGCTTGTTGTATATCCATAAAAACTGCCAAGCAGTATTTTTTGTTTCTAACGTGTTTGATATGACGTCTACAATCCTGTAACATTGTTCTGGAATACCGTGCTTATGTCTGAATCCAAACTGATGTTCTGGAATTATGTTATTTGATTATAAAAAAGGCAACATCCTTTCCAACAATAATTTTAATTTTTTAATTAAAATAAAAATAAAAAAGTACTAAAAATAATTTTATATATTCCGAGCTTATACGAGTATTTTTATACCTTTCATTACAAAAAGTGAAAAAAGGGTATAACTAATTTTGTCATTCTGTTTGTAATTTCTACAATATCATTTCCGACCCCATAAAGTATTTATATTCTGACTTCTTATGAATAGCGAAGTCGATTGAACGATGTCCGTCTGTCCGTCCGTGTCAAGTTTCCCATACGCCAATCGATCAGAAATGCTGTCGAAAGAGTTGATATTGGAAATCAGCAAGATCGGTCCATGTCTTTCGACGCAGCGAGCAAAACAGCACGCCTACCTCTAAGTTTTTCCTATATGATTTGGAACAATTAAGTAACTCTAAAAAATACAACAAACAAATGTACTGGGTGAAAGAGCATTAAAAAATAAGAAAATACCATCAAGTGAAAAAATTGGCGCTCCCCATATTTCCAGAGTTGCGGGCCTTTTTGAAATATAGGTATCAAATAAAAGAGAAGAGAGATCTTCAAGGAAATACTAAAATTTAAAAAAATGATTATATCATTAAAAGCCGATGATTTTTTTATACTCTTATTTTTTTTAACTTATGTATATCGATGCCTTACTTCCTCAACCTCGTAACAATACGTTGTTTCAATTCTGTAAATATTAATAAAATATTTTTTTCGTATCTCATTCACTTTTATTTTCATAACTGCGTCAAACTCTTATCTTAATATTTGCAGTTGTTAAATAGTTAAGAATTCGAAAAAATGTGTTCTTTGCGTAAATTTATCCACGAAATTGTGTCTTTTTATTCTATCCTTCTTGTAAATAGCATTGAGAATTATATATACTAGTTAGTAAGTAAATGATATATGAATGGGAGTCCCGTATGTATTCTTGATGTCTATATTAATACATTTTAACTGTGATCTTTGTTCTGCTTAGTAAAAATCTATTTTTTATTGTAAAATAAGTGACACAATCGCTGTTCTTGATGCTATGGCAGGGTATTTCCTTTCAAGAATCTTTGCCAAGAGCCTAAAACACAAAAACTGTCTCAGTGGACTTTGATCACTTTAGGCTATTCTCCAAATCCGATTTTTCACCAAGTGAAAGCGAGTACCCCCGCAACATTGATACAGTCAAAAAGGCAACGTACAAATTCTTCTTAGACGTAGTACACAAGGCTAATATAAGTATATACAGTTCCAAAGAGTAGAAGCGTTATTCAAGAGGTGGTATTTAAATATTAACGGTGGACAGTGCAAACAACTCATCTACTTTCAACTAGAGCAAACTACTTTAAAACAAACAAAAACCGTGTGTGCTTTAATTCACAGTTTATAGCGCATTTGACAAAATTGTTGCTTGCTACGTATGACATTCGCCGCTGCAGGCGGTATGGAATCGAATGTATGTACCTTTTTCTTGCTCGACTATTTACATTATTCCAAAGACAAAACCTATAAAAATTTACAGCGACGGATATTGTGTCCAAAATTGTAATACGACACTTGCATTGAAAAATGGTTGTAAATAATTTAAATCAAATATTTTTTTTAAATTTTTCTTCAGTCACTTACTTAAAATCGATTCGATAGGCAGAAAAAATATGCAAATATGCCTTAACTGAAGAACTTCAATACAAATTATGTTTTAATAAAGAGTAGAATCTATTACCTTATCGAAAATTGTGACCACAAGTTGAGCACAATAATAACTTTTTACTACCGGGTCTCTACAATCAAATATGATTACTTTCATGATTAAAACCGTATGATTCCAGCCGACTATCATTCATTTTATATACTTTTTTACGAATAAAGCATTCATTAAATAATTTTATTGGATAATTATGGTATAACGGCGTTATCATAACTATTAATGAGTGCAACAAACGAGTAACTTATTAATCAAATATCAAGAATCTAAAATACTGTTAATGCAGCAAACTCGTATCTCATTAAATGCGTTTCATGCCTTAACTAAAAAGATAAGTATAACTATATTAATACTAATAATATACATAGATGCAATTAATTCCTTAATAATTGCACTTCAAGTTTAACCTAAAAAATGGATTATTAGGAGATGAACCATTTTTATCTCATCCGAAAAGTAGTATTTTTTAAGATACGAGGTTGAGAAAGCAAGGAATCGATATATTTTATAAAGTATAAAAATAAATTAATTTATATTGAACTGTTTTTCTTTTTTCAATTATGTATAAATAATTTAATATGCATGCATATGAACAAATAAATAGTTAATTGAGTGATATGTAATACCTCTCATTGACTTACTAATTAAAAAGAGACTTGAGAGGGCTTGCCTTGCCTATCCCGCCTTCCCTGCTAATTATATTTTATATTTATATTATATTTGCTTAAACGAAGAAAGGACACGCTATTATACAATATTAGTTAATATGAAAACGTATAAGTGAAAAGCGTAAAGTTTATTGGACTTAATCCCTTCCCTACAATAGCTCGAACTAGTTTGCCATTCCGAATGCAACATACATTTCTCATTTCTCGTCTTATTTATTACACTTGATGTTTTTTCTTACTTTTTAATTCTCTTTTGGTCCATATACATATATCTTTTCTTGATTGCATTTACTTTGTTAAAGTAGATCTGTTCCAAATGATGCGGAAGCAGAATAGAAAAATTTTCGAAACTATATCTGACAGAGACGAAGCCGATATTAAATTTCAACCGGCGGTGGCTCAAAGTCAGTCGACTAAGCCGGCAGGTGTTAACAATAAAATTCAAAATATTTTCTTTTATTTTATTTATTTTAGTCAATTTGTTCCTTTAAGAATCATCATATTAGAACTATTTAAGTTAAATTAAAATAACTTATGTCTTGAACAAAGGTACATAAAGTAATAAATTTTATAATGAAAAATTTTCAATATTAATTTTCAATATTGATTTGCGATCTGAGTATCCGGACCATTAGCAATTAGATTATAATTAATCGTTGTTGAAGATAGCGAACAACTTTCGTTGCTGCATTCCAATAAAATTTTCGAGGATTCACTACTATTCTAAACAATATGGATACGGCAGCAGCTATATCCGCTCTTGACGTAATATATATACAGTGTTGGAAAATATAATAGAAACGATGTGCAGTTTTCTTTCTTTTCAAAATATTTCTTGTAAAAAATTTTTATTTTGGGAGTTTATTATTTTTTTATAACAGAACTTATTTATATATAAAATATATAAAAACTCAGCTCAACTGCATTATGTAGCAAAACATATGACTAATTCATTTTATTGCCCTTGGAAATAATAATAGAAACAACAAGCTTAAAACTAATTAACATAAACTTTTTTCTTCGAAACGATAGGTGCAATGTTAAAATTAAATTAAAATCAATATTTGGTAGTTCCACCCTTGTTTTTAAGGACTTCGTTACAACGCCAGCCCATTGAGTCTACCAGCCTGGCACAGACCAATGGGTCTATATTGTACCATTCGGCCTGGACTTTCTCCCACAAATCTGCTTTATTTTTTGGCTTATATCCAGCAATTTTCTTTTTCAGAATGCCCTAAAGGTGCTCAATGGGGTTTAAGTCCGGAGACTGTGACGGCCATTCCAACAGGTGGACAGTGTTGTCTTGGAACCATTTCTTTGCCAGCTTAGATGAGTGTTTGGGGTCGTTGTCCTGCTGAAACTCCCACTTTAAAGGCATTTCTTCCTCGGCGTATGAAGGCATGACTTCCTGCAAAATGTTAATGTAGTCGTTAGCGTACATCTTATCTTTTATCCAGAATAACGGACCTACGCCTGAAGATGAAAAGCATCCCCAAAGCATTATATTCCCTCCCCTATGCTTAACAGTCTTTAACGTGTGCTTTGGATCGAAGGGAGTATTCTTAGGGCGTCTAACATGCACCTTACCATCGAACCAAACAAATTAACCTTTGTCTCGTCAGACCATAATACGTTTTTCCAATTTCTGCGCAATACGTGTTTCCTTGCAAACGATAACCTGCAGTTTATGTTGTTTTGACTAAGGTATGGTACTTTCCTTTCACTATATGCCTTCAAACCCGCAGATATCAATCTATTTCGAATTGTTCGACTGCTAACTGGTGCTTTTAAGGCATTTTTCAGGTCTTCTGAAGATAAAAATGGATTTTTTTTGGACTTTCGTATGAGCAATTGGTCAAACTTTTTTGATGTTGCGCGCTTTCGTCCTCGTTTTTCCTCCGTAGATTTAAAATGAAGCGCAGAAAACACCTTTTTTTTCGAGCAGTTCATGAAGTCGGCAATCTGAGGCATGGAAAAGCCGTCATTTTTTAATTTTTTTAAAATTTCCCTTTCCTGAACTGTACAATTTGCACCACGACCCATCTTGAATGAGATATTAACAATATTCGAAAATATTTACACCAGTTTCAATTTTTTTTAAGTACCTTTCCCACAAAGTATTAAACACTTTTAAAATAATAATATTTTATTAGTTTGAAGCGGTATTATTAAACTTTTCGACAGCGTTTCTATTTTTTTTTCCAACCAAAACACGTGGTCACTGCACTAAACGAATACTAAACTTCAATTTTTTGCGATTATGTGCCCAAAAGCAAACTCAAAATAAATTACCGTTATTAAAGAGTCTAATACAGTTTGTGTCTGGTGAAATGATTACCTTACAAGCTAAAACTATGATATGAAAAGTGCAAGTAAATATCGTTTCCAACACTGCACAGTGGGGCAGAATCAAAATATTTTGGAAATAATTCAGCCATTTGAAAACGGCTAGGCCGATTGATTCAAAATTTGGCACGAGCATAGTAGAGGAGTACTTGAGCTTAAGTTTTGAAGGTGGTTACCCTCCACTTTCCAGGGATGGCGCTATGTGGTCTCAAAATTGAACACCTCGCTCCTGAAAATTTTTCTTGGCATTTCTTTAATTTTTGTCTGATTTTTAAATATTTTACACGGTCTTAAAGCTCTCGTAAATACCTACAAAACGGTGCTTTAAACTGCATGTTTATGTTTAAAAATGATCGAGTTATAAGCATTTTAAAATTAAAATTTTTGATTTTTTCCATACACTGGTCAAGTTTTTTCGAAATATTGGGTACAATTTGCAGCAAATTTGTTTGAATTTTTTAACGCAGATAGCAAACAAAATTTAAGATTTTCTGAAAAAAATTTGAAAGTAATATCTTTTCTGGCTTAAAAATTATACGATTTTCAATTTAAAAAATCCAAAATTATTGCATTTTTGTGTATTTTAGCCTAAAATGGGACACTAATCTAATTTTTTAGATAGAAAAAAATTTTCTTAAGGAATATATAAAAATTTTTTGTTTTTATTAAAGCTAACTATATGTGTGTACGTTTAAACCAAATTTCGTATAAAACTGATCATTCTTGTAGAAAATGTAAGTCTTTCAACTTGACCTATTTTACATCGAAATTTTGACTTTATCCCATATTTTCTAAAATCCCAAAGCTGGGATCGGAAAAAGAAGAATACTATAAAAAAGCTATATATACTCCAAATTGTTTCAAAAAGTATTTCGTGAGCCCTAGTCCATATGTGGACTTTGTGGGCAAAAGAGTAAAAAATTTCAATTTTGGAATTTTTCGTCTTTATTTTGGGAATTATGGGATTTCCTTTAGCTTAATGTTGCAGATTTTTTTAACGTTTGTTTTAGTTAACAAATTACATATGCACAGAAAATTTTATCTGATTTTCTTAATTAATAAAAGTTTTATAGCATATTTAATATTTTTACTTTTCTCAAATTGGACCGTTTTTACCATAATTTTTCGAAATTTTCGGAGCTCAGCAACGAATATTAAAATTTTGTTCTATTTTTTTATTTTTTTTTCCTATTAAATAAAAAAAGATTCACCTCAATATCATTCTTACGTGCAAAACTATGCGTTCTTAAATATGAGTGTTTCAATATGTATCTCACTTTTATACATTTATGTTACGGAAGTAAAAATTTTCATGCCTGTGTAAAAAACTGTGTAAAAAAACAATTATACCTGAAAAAAGGGTTAAAAATGTAAGGGTTAAAAATAATGGTGCAGGTGTTCGTTTTAGGATGACCTATGACTAATTATGTCTTACCTAAGTGCCTTTTTTGATTTTTAGCTAGCTGCTTTGCTTCTTTAGGTACCCAACTGTTCGATGACCTGAACACGCATATAAATAATTGCATAAATACAATAGATATCATATTTAAAAAAAAAACATCACGCCGATCACATTGAAGTTTGAGATATTGTGTTCTTTTTTGTGGACTGATGCTACAAAAGGACTTGATAGAATTAAGGCCATGAAAATATTTATTAAGGCTACATACAACTGCAGAGTTGATGTCATTGGTACTGCAAAACTGGAAAAATTTTTAAAATTATTTGATCAAAAAATGAAATCAGTTCGCGGAAACAAAAATAAGTTTAAAGTAAAGTATCTTACTTGGATGGATACTGTTGCGAAATTCTCAACCTACATCGCATTATGTGGAGCTCCCTGCAAATCTTATGATGACTTATGTTCGAAGTCTAAGAAAAAAAGGTTAACCGAAAAACTTTCTTCAGTTTCAAAAGATGAAGTTTCCGATACGTTCAAAGAATTGCTAAAAAAAAGAAAATCAGCTTTCCGAGGCAGTGCACAACGCCAATATTCTTCCCAGCGCATCTCCAAAACGGTTGAAACGAATTGTTAACAGCATACCTACTCCGACATCGCAGTCAAATTTTACGGAGGAAGAAGCTATTGCTCTGATGTTGGAAATGAAAATAAGCCGAAATAAGTACCAAATTTTGAGAAAAGCTTTACTTGAGAAAGGACATGCAATATTACCATCATATAAGTCTATTCAAGAAAAAAAGAAAGCGATTATGCCATCTCCAATAACAGTTGATGAAACGAAAACTTCTATTGGACCATCTTCTTTGCTAGAAAATGCGGCGTCACGGATTATTTCAGATTTTTCTACTGACCAACTAGAAAAGGTTAAAAACTGCGATGTAGTACCAATGTGTAAGTGTGGATGTGATGGAATATCAGCCCTTCCTGAGTACAAACAAAAACATACAATAGATTTTAATAGCATATTCATGGCATCCTTAGTACCACTAAGAATTCGTTCATACTCACTGGTTGCATCTTCATTAGTACGTGCAAACACTTTTGAAGATATATGGAAAAACACAACCCCAGGATCCAAAAATTTTTGTAGGCCTATTTGTTTTGAGTATGTAAAGGAATCAAATACTACGACAAAAAAATTAGTCGAGCATATCAAAGACGAAATAAGATCATTGGAACCAATATCAATAAAAATAAAAGAATACTGTGTTAACATATCCTTTTAACTTAGTTTAACAATGATTGATGGAAAAGTTAGTAACGCTATAACTAACACATCTTCTTATTGGAAATGTTCCATATGTGATCAGAAGAAGTCAGAATTCTCAGATAAAAAAAAACAACGTAGTCAACGAAGAAGTTCTATCTTTTGGAATATCCCCCCTTCATGCTAGAATAAGATTTTTGGAGCATTTTCTGCATATTGCATACGACTTAAAATACAGAAGTACGACAGAAAATTTAATAACAAAACAAAAAAAAAAAAAACAGAAAACAATGATGAACTAAAAGCTCTAAGAGCTTCTGAGAAAAGTAGAATCCAAGAAGAGTTTAGAGTACAAACGGGGTTAATAATTGATAAGCCTCTTCGTAGTGGAGGAAACACTAACGACGGAAATACTGCAAGAAAATTTTTTGGGGATTTTGAAACTACTTCAAACATAACTGGAATTGACAAAGAGTTGCTTAGATTGGTTAACGCAGTTTTAATGGCAATTAATAGCAAAACTCAAATTAATTCTTTTCGCTTTGGAGAATATACAGCAAAAATATCTCAGCTACTCGTTTCCCTATATCCATGAAGGGATATGACGCCCACAGTACATAAAATATTATGTCATGGTAAAACAATTATAGAATCGAATATTCTTCCTCTTGGGGAATTAACAGAAGAAGCCCAAGAAGCAAGAAACTGCAATTTCAAGTACATTCAAATATTCAGTTCTCGAAAATGTTCTAGGCAGTCACAAAACGAAGACATTTTCTATAGCCTATTGTTATCTTCTGATCCTGTACTCTCATCAATGAGAAAACGTTGGATTAATTATGAGGCTTCTTCACCTTCTAACAAAACAGAACTAAAGGATTTACTTTATCTTTTAGACATGCATAATGATATGACAGATTATTTTATAGAAAATAAATAATAATTTTAAGGAAATAAAAAATACTTTTAACGACTCTTTGTAAATAAAAATTAACAGAAAATTTTATTTTTTATCTGATGTTTTTTATAATGATTATTAATTTAAGATATGCCTCTTGGCTATCCTCTATTCAGGTATAATTGTTACTTTTTTACACAGGCATGAAAATTTTTACTTCCGTAACATAAATGTATAAAAGTGAGATACATATTGAAACACTCATATTTAAGAACGCATAGTTTTGCACGTAAGAATGATATTGAGCTGAATCTTTTTTTATTTAATAGGAAATTGCGTCATCTTTATTCACATGCATAAAAAAAATAAAAAAATGAAACAAAATTTTAATATTCGTTGCTGAGCTCCGAAAATTTCGAAAAATTATGGTAAAAACGGTCCAATTTGAGAAAAGTAAAAATATTAAATATGCTATAAAACTTTTATTAATTAAGCAAATCAGATAAAATTTTCTGTGCATATGTAGTTTGTTAACTAAAATCAAACGGTAAAAAAATCTGCAACATTTAGCTAAAGGAAATCCCATAATTCCCAAAATAAAGACGAAAAATCCCAAAATTGGAATTTTTTACTTTTTTGCCCATAAAGTCCACATATGGACTAGGGCTCACGAAATACTTTTTGAAACAATTTGGAGTATATATAGCTTTTTTATAGTATTCTTCGTTTTCCGATCCCAGCTTTGGGATTTTAGAAAATATTGGGTAAAGTCAAAATTTCGATGTAAAATAGGTCAAGTTGAAAGACTTACATCTTCTACAAGAATGATCAGTTTTATACGAAATTTGGTTTAAACGTACACACATATAGTTAGCTTTAATAAAAATAAAAAATTTTTATATATTCCTTAAGAAAATTTTTTTCTATCTAAAAAATTAGATTAGTTTCCCATTGTAAGCTAAAATACACAAAAATGCAATAATTTTGGATTTTTTAAATTGAAAATCGTATAATTTTTAAGCCAGAAAAGATATTACTTTCAAATTTTTTTCAGAAAATCTTAAATTTTGTTTGCTATCTACGGTAAAAAACTCAAACAAATTTGCTGCAAATTGTACCCAATATTTTGACAAAACTGGACCAGGGTATGGAAAAAATCAAAAATTTTAATTTTAAAAAGCTTATAACTCGATCATTTTTAAACATAAACATGCAGTTTGAAGAACCGTTTTGTAGGTATTTACGAGAGCTTTAAGACCATGTAAAATATTTAAAAATCAGACAAAAATTGAAGAAATGCCAAGCGTTAGAAACATTTTCAGGAGCGAGGTGTCCAACTTTGAGGCCACATAGCGCCATCCCTGGAAAGTGGAGGGTAACCACCTTCAAAACTTAAGCTCAAGTACTCCTCTACTATGCTCGTGCCAAATTTTGAATCAATCGGCCTAGCCGTTTTCAAATGGCTGAATTATTTCCAAAATATTTTGATTCTGCCCCACTGTGCACTGTATATATATAGTAACGTTCCAACTATTGTTCTGTATTTTTTTGTTATTTAGTAGTAAGTTTTCTTCCGTTACTATTTTAATAAGGTCTGAATTCATTGGTATGTAACTTGGCCTTGTATCTTCCAAATCACTTTCCTTGATAAGCTTTTTAATTTTCTCTTGTTGATGTAGCAAAAAATCTCCTTCACAATTCCTTTCAATCTGAATTTCTAAATAAGACGAAACAATTCCCAAATTTTTCATTTCAAAGTAGTTATTGAATTCTTTATAAATATCTTTGATTAAATCTCCATCGTTACTACAAATCAATATATCATCAACCAAAATAAGTACATACACAACATTATCACTAAACTGCTTTAAATAAAAACATGTTTCAGCCTTTCTTCTTGTAAATCCAATTTTATTCATCACATCAGACTACGATCTAGCAGCTTGCTTTAAGCCGTAAATGGATTTTTGCAATTTACAAACTAAATTCTCTTAAAATAAAATAAATTTCTTCTTTTATTTTTCTATACAAAAATGCCTATTTAACATCAAAGTGCTTAACAACATACTTTTTGACTGCACTTCAGGTAGCTTTGTTGATATTCATGTCTTATTCTGCAAAAGAGAATGGTATTCTTCATAAGCAGCATTCATCCAATGTTCACGCTCAGAGTTTTCAATTTGTATCATCTCATTTCATGACTCTGGTGGATTGTTAATAACGTAACTAGAAGTTTTGACTAGAAATAACTCATTAAGATCCTGAAACTAATTTTTAGGCGGTTTATTTCTTAATCTTTTAGAACGACGTAACTTTATCTGTTCATTGTCATTATTGTTTTCGTCCTGCTGTAACATTTCTTCCTGATCTTGTCCAGATTCATTGTTGTTCTCGCCTTCTTTTAAAACTTTTTCCTGGACATTTTGCCGGGCTTGGCAATGCTTATTTTCTTCAACATTTATCTCGTTTATGCATATATCGACCAGAATACAATTATATTTGAAGTCACAATGAACTTCGTTTGCACTTTGGAATCTGAATAAACGCCTTACTGCAATAAATTCTAATATGACTTAAATTCGGTTTTCTATTGTACGAAAGTTCGAAAGGAGTTTTACTTACAGATTAACTGGGCAGTCGATTTTGTATATAATTAGCTGCCATAACACATTCAGCCCACAAATTCTTTTGAAGATTTGACCCGTTTAACATAGCACGTACCATTTCAACTAACGTTCGATTCTTTCGCTCTGCTACATCATTTTGTTCTGGACAATAAGGAACAGTTCTTTGTAAAATAATTCCAGACATCTTTAAGAATGTTTTTATTTGATGATTTATATATTCACCCCTATTATCGCAACGTAATATCTTAATTTTATTATTCGTAAAATTTTCTACCTCTTTAGCAAATTCCTTTAGTTTTGAAAATACCTTACCAAACCATATATTTTTGTGTGTTTAGAACAATCATCTACATAAGACATTTTAGGATCTTATTTGAAAAGGTCTGCAAACATCAGAATAGATCGATTCAAGCTACTTTTTGGAAAAGGAGTTCTTGACATTTTTGACTTTGCGCAAATATCACAAAAAACGTTCTTATTACATTTTGATAAACTGATTCCATCACTCAACTGTTGCAGTTTCTTTATATCAATAATATTTCGGTGATTCAATCGACAATGCTATAAATGAACACATCCAGAAAAACACTGCGACATATAGGATTCATTACTTGTCTTTTCACGTAAACAGGCATGTCACAGAACTCAATTCCGATTGAAAGTAGTTTGAATTCCGTAAGTTGCTTCTTCAGAAAACTGAAAACGAAAAATTGAATGGAATGAAACCACTTTAAATTTCGAAGTTGAATTTAGTTTCTTTAAAATTTTGTTACTTGCGTTTATTAAATTTACTATTATGATGTGTCCTACTTAGATTAGCCTTATTGTTTACTTTGGTGTGCAAAGTATTGCTACATTTAAATTAAATAGTGGAGATTCAATACTTTTCAGGAATAAACAAAATCGATCGGAATCTGAAGAAGGTAAAACAATCTCGATCGGAATTGTTAATACGGAATTGAAACCATTCCAATCGGAATGTGTGACATCCTGGAAACATACAAATTTTCCTTTTAAATTCTATCTGCAATAACCTTATCATTATTTTGAATTTTTGAAATTAATTGTAAAACTTTTTCTAACTATTTTAATCATTTTAAAGCACGTTTTGAAGAAATATATTATTATATTTACCATTTTTATACTCGTTTCCAATGCCTACTGCATCCAAAGACTTCCCATTAGCTATGAACACCTTGCTTAAAGACTTTTTAATGTTCGAATACTTTTCATATGTATTGATGCACCTGAATCAATAACCCAACCACGTTCATGAGGAACTTGCAAGCTAACTTCACCATTTTTACAAAATCCTTCTGAAATTGCTGCATTCTGTTTTTTTTTTTTTCACTTGAAGGAATCCTTTTCGACATGGCCCAATTTATTACAATGATGACACTTAATTGACTTCTTTTGAAATTGTTGTCCCTTTAAAGCACTATTATTCTCACTTTTAACACCATCACCACGCCTTTCAGCTTCATCCAATAACTTTTCCATTACTAAAGCAGAATCTGTTCTTGGCGAACTACTAAGCATTATAGCCACCATAGAACTATCCTTAATTTCCTCACCACGGACCAATAACTGAGCTCGCATCATTTTAACATACAGACATACGTTTGTCATATAACTTACGCAGTAAATGCAATTTTGAAGTCATTGTTTCACGTTCATGAGCGGTTTGCAATTTCATCCAAATTTCTTTCGCTTACTTATGAAATGATTATGATATGTAAATCCAATTCTACGAGATATATTTGCATCTTGAACTTTCACGTAAAATAGTTTAAGTTGTTCAGAAGGGTGGTGAGCCCATAACTTATCAGAACTATTTCAAGTTATAATAAAACAACTTATGTCTTGAACAAAGGTACATAAAGTAATAAATTTTATTATGAAAAATTTTCTATATTAAATTATTGCAAATTCTGTTGCATAAATTAAAGTATTAAACAGACAAGTGTGACAATATTCAGTTGATATCTAACATTATATACCTATAATAATAACTATTTTTGATTCTTTCAAAGAAAATATTCGAGAGCTAAGTAAAGCACACCGTTTTGATCGTATTCAACTATATTTTCCTAAGATCGTATGCTTTTAAAATTTTTTTATTTATTTTTTACCAAGAATTATCCTTATTTTATTATTATTATTATTTTTTTAAATAATTTGCTTTTATTGATCTTTTATTTATTTATTTTTTGTCAAAAAACTGTCCGATTCATACTTTTTGGCAGAAATAATCTCACGAAATTTCCAAAATTTCAAACATTCCTTATATTAAGGTATTGATTAATATAATTTTACTTGTTAATAATATTTTGTTGAGAATAATAATTACAATAATTTTTGCTAAAAAAAAAAAAAAAAAAAAACAAAAAAAAAAGCTATTATTTTAGCCAAATGAAAATTAGATAACAATAATTTTCTTAGTCGAAAACAAAAAAAAATCAGAAAATAACACTTCTGCCAAAAAATAAAATAAGCAAGTATTTCTGAGAATAAAAAATACATTAACTCCTTATCTGAGAAGCTATGCCGACACAGTTGGATAACATTTTTAGTCGACTATGAGCAAATCGGCTTAGTTCTCTGATATCTGATCGATTGGCGTACTTAAATTTTCTCTAGCTCATCTAGTCCTTGGCAAAGTTTGTTTCAACACTAACACGGACGGACAGACGGACATCGGAAATGACAAAGTTAGATATCCCCTTTTTCCACCTTTGGTGAAGGAGATTTTAAATTTATAAACTAGAGGGTGTTCCCATAAGTGACATTAATTTACCTATATGCGTCTATCTTTTAAACCGTTATAGAAAAACCCTTGCAAATTGGACAAAATGTTGGTTACTGTTCAAGGGTGCCCCAATAGTTCATTTAATTTGATGTGTATATATGGCCATACTTTTAAACAGTTGTAGACAGACGACTAAAATTTAAAAAGAAACTGTATTGTTAAGTCGTTACTACAACAAGTACTCAAATTGGATTTGTAAATTGATAAATGATAATGTAATGAATTAAAGTATTTAATAAAATAATTAAAATAAATAATAAATAAATAAAATAATAACCGTGGCGACGAGGATTTTGAGTAGTTTTTTTTTTTTTTTTAAGAGAAGTAGCACTTCAGGCAACAATGCCTATTTAATTAGTGTGTAACCATGCTACACACTTTAGGAAAGGGATAGAGGAGAGAAAAGAACAGGTGGTGAAAGTATAGCCAATTTATTTGTTATTTTACTTCGCCGGCGAATATGCTATGAAGAAGTACCGAAGAAAGAGACTGCATGTTTTTTTAATGTTAATTCTGAATATGTATTTATACCATTAAACAGAAAAACACATTTTTTTTTTTTTTGGTTGTCGCAGGGGTTGAATCCTGGCCAACCAGATTTGTAGTCGCTGTGCTTACCACCTTGACTACAGCAGCCTGGAAAGTTATCACAAACTAATTGAGAATTCTTCCACGTGCTCTTAAATTGTTCCACCGTTTTTTTTTCCAAAAAAAACTTGTTAACAGCTCTACAAAATCATGATGCATTTACAGAAAAAAGAAGAAAAATACATAACCTCAAATACAGCATTCGATCTCTCAAGTCAAATTACTAAGTTTTGCTACGATGCAGAAATATTGGTATTTTTTGAACCATGGTACAATAGGTTCGAACAACAAAGAAGATGGTAAAAATCTTGACTTGAGATTTGTATCCCAAGACGATGTGCTATTCCCAAATTATTAGGGATACAGATCTTTAATAGATGATGCATGATGATTGATGGATAGCTGATTGAGTATTTTATCGTCATGGAACTGAGCCACTACAGCAGTTATCGCTTTTTGCCATGTGAACATTATTTAATTTTAGTTTGTTTGTTTTAACAAAGAGAATAACCAAATATGTTATTTACATACAGCGTCATATTGTTCCTTATTTACACCGGAAGTGGCTGGATTTAGTAATTGATCATGAGTCTTATAATGTAATAGAGACTGTATTTGATCCCATAGTCTCTTGATTGTTATAATACTTATTTTATTGTAGGGAATGATAATTTGTGGTCAATTCTTTTAATAGCTAACAAATGGCCGTTTAACCTTCGCTTTGTACTGATTAAAATATCTGCTGTTCATTGAATTTTTCGAGTATGAAGGAAAGTGATTTATTAGTGACTATTTCAAAGCGCTCCTCGTTAGTGCTCTGAGGCGCTTGGCTTCATTACTTGATATGATCGTCGGCTATATTAGTGATTTTGTCGTAACAACGTTCAGCAAAATAGTCTTATATTTCGATAAATCATCATCACAAGCGTATTTCAAAAGCCGCATTTATTCGACGAAGTCTGCTAATCCTTTTCTTTCGGCTGAATCTCTTTTGGAATCGCTTACAATTTTCTGGATTTTTTCACCTCTTCTGAATAAACTTC
The DNA here is from genome assembly GCA_937654795.1 of Cistogaster globosa. Lineage (NCBI taxonomy): Eukaryota > Metazoa > Arthropoda > Insecta > Diptera > Tachinidae > Cistogaster > Cistogaster globosa. Next base: position 39,652,905 of record OW569407.1, read on the forward strand.
TAACAAATCTTCAATATTAGCGATGTTGAATCAGACTCCTTGATATCAGCGTAATTGCTGCGTGGTGATTTACTTGTTTATTTTTAGATTTCCTTTTAAGTTCCTTACCATTAATGGGGAAACTCAAAATATTTGAGCAGGGTCACCAAAAATGGTTATTTGATTGTTTGGATTTAAATAGTATTATTCAGTTCAAACCTTTTAATTTGAACTGTACTACTTCTAATAAATTCTTTAAGAACTTGAACTTAAAAAGTGATGGTCACAAACAAATAGAGTTTTATTACTGAGCTATATTTTAAACTTTTATTGTGGTATTTATACTTTTTTCTATTAGGACCAGCACTCAGGGGATGACCCCTACTTATGCAATTCATTGTGCCAGAACTAGGAAATTAGGTTGTGGGAAGTGGAAATTTGATTTGAATCTTTGGACATTGAAAGACGCAGGAAAATCCTCTAAAGGGAATTTATTCCACTTACGATCTTTTCAGCTAAAAAAACGGTTCACCGGCCAATCGACCACAAAGGAATGCGCTCTTGATGCAGAGCGCATAACGCGTACGAAATTACGGTTTTCAGGAACAAGTTCCCTGTTTTCATAAGAGCACATTTCGTTGTAGTAACACACCCCACATTGCGTCGATGCTACAGTGAGTCAACAGGGCTGGATACCATACTGTCACCGATGAGCTTCTTCGCTCTCTCCTGCACGCGGTCGAGTAACTCCAAAATAGACTTTGAAGCACCGGCCCATACATGAGAGTTGTGTTCCATTTTCGGTCTGTTAAAAGTGAAATAGATAGCAAGAAAATCAGATGGAGTGAAGTACTTCTTGCGCCGTTTCAGAAAACCTAGGCACTTGAATGCTTCATTTGCGACATAAAAAATATGCTTCTTCCAACAAACATCGCGTTGAAGTTGAATGCCAATAAAATCGAGAGCTTCTGATTCCTTCATATATATATTACAAATGAGGTAGCATATTCAGCCGTACGCTCTCATAACCCCAATTTCCCTGAGAAAGCTCGATATAAGTTGAGTGAAGCTATTACCAAAACCAAAAGCAAAAGTTTTGATATGAGTGCACCATGCCACACTTTATCAAACGCCTTGGAAATATCCACAGCCACCACCTTACTTTCGCCGAAATGGTAAATGGATTGACACCATTTTTCCAAAAGAAAGGCCAATAAGTCACCCGTAGAGCGTCCCCTACGGAAGCCGTACTGCCCGTCACTAAGTAAGCTGTTGAACTCCAAATATTTCATAAGATGAAAATTAAGCATACTTTCCATTACTTTGGAGCAAATTGCGATTGGGCGGTAATTTTTAGGGTTGCTAGCCTCTCAACTTCCAACGTGATGGGAACTCACCGACATGGTACAAAATGTTAAAAAGTATTGCTAACGGACGCGCTGACGTCGAAGAGCACTGCTTTATATCCATTCGGATCAGGGGACTTGTGTATGTTGAGATCCGCTAAAACCTTTTTAACTGCACCTGCTCGAAAGGAAAACAAAAATAATTACATAATTTCTGCATATTTTTAAAATAATAAAATAAAAGAGTTAAAATGTATATGAAATTTTGTAATGTGATGTCTCTTATTAATAATTTCGTTTTGTTAGCTAGACAAATAAAAATTAAAGTAAATAAAATGACAAATTTAACAATAGGTGTGCCCAAGGCGAATTAATACAGGTGATTGCACGGCTACAACAATGCAACAACACAAAAAACAACAGGGAATTTGTTGCTACAAAAATTATGTATGTTGACAAAAGAAAAAATTTAAAAAAAAAACAAACATAAGAGATTGGAAAAAATTAGACAAGTATTTTTAAATTTTTTTTGCCAGAATTCTGCGGTGATGCATTATGCATGAAATGCACGTTGCGACCTGTTGCACAACTTGAGAAGGATGTACAACAGATTGCAATATTTGTAATGTAGTTGTATTAAGTTGCGTGTTGGTTGTACGAAAGGTCAAGAAGTTTTGATTTTTTGTCAACGTTAGTGGACATGTCGCACAACATTATTCTATTTTACTTTTCATTTTCGTAGTGACAACATAGCAAAACACAGCGCAGAAGTAATCTATACATTTAAAGAAAATTAATATATGAATTAAAATGGAGGATTTTGATGAAATGCGTGCAAGGTTTTTAGAAGTTTGTTGTTAGAATATTTTTTCTTTTTTATTAACCAATTCTTTGACCACTTTCGCTTCCTTTTTAACTTTTGTTTGCATTATTTTTCTTCTTGCTCAAACACTTTATCGACTTCAACATACGAAACAATATCGGATTACATCTTTACTATAATGGCTTGTATATAAAATAAAGTTGTGGCTGGCGATTGTATGCAAGTTGAATTATTTATAGACAAAACACCTAACTTTATTACTAGCAAAGTTGTACAACATGTCGCAACGTGTATAGCTTGCATTATATCTAAAGGTCTTGAAAAAAACTGGAGAAAATATATTGAAGAGCAATATGAAATAGAACCGGAAACAAAAAAGAAACTAAAAACAATTTTAAACTTATTGCGATGCTCACCCACCTCCTTGAAATCCTTTATTCTATCTACGTGCGAATAAGTATCAAATTTCTAAACGAGCTACTGGCATCAATTATGTTCTTATTCGACATTGCTTACAGCGAGAATTCTTCTTGTATGGCTATAAGATCTTGTGTATTGTAACTTTTCTCTTTCTATAGCAGCATACGAAAATTGGAAGGAACACAAGAGAAAATGTTTTGAACTAGAAAGATTTCCTAAACGATTTTTCCATAAACAGACATTTACGAGAAAAATAGAAAATGAACGAAATGTTCCCCAATGTATATTGTGCTAGGAAACACGTAATAATACTAGTCTAACGCCTTGTGGCCACTTGTTTCGTTGGAGCTGTATTTTGAATTGGTTTGACGAAAGCAATTAATGACCTTTGTGTAGGGAGACAACAAAGAAATCTCAAATTGTGCATCAAAATTATTTGCGACTTGCGTTTCATTTCTAATTTTCTTAAAATTAAAATTTTTTAAATGATATTCTGTTTCGCACAAATTTTTTAAGCCATTTAAATATTTCATTTTTTATTAGAAATCCAAACACATTAAAGTTTTGTTTAACAAATAATTTATTTTTGACAACATTCATAAACAAGCACAATTCGCCTTGACAACTACAACGTATACAGCTGATGCGCTTTTTCGCCCATGCGTTCACCTGTATTATTTCGCCATAGGTGTGCCCTAGTTTTTAAGTGACTAAAATGGCAGATTAAATATGGGTGGGTTTAAGTTTCTTAATATTTTTTAGAAATCGTGGTTCGTTGCAATTTTGTTTATACCATAAATCGAACACCAGAAGACGGGGAATAAAACTACGTTCAATTTATTTGAAAACAGCTTCTTATCTGCTCGGAGGTTTCTAATTATTGAGTAATATTTAGGGTTGAGGATTTCCCGGAAAAAAATAATTGCATTTCCAGAATTTCCCGGTGGGTTTTCAAATTATTTATAACAGGTTAATTAACTATTACTAATATTATTTAAGAAAAAAACTGCTGAAATCTATATTTTTTTTTTACAAATAAGATATGCATATCTTAACTGAGCTTTTATTATTAGCTTCGATAACATTGCACAGTAGGTCCGCGAATCAATTCTAATTGCCTTAAAATAAAAATTTAGAAAATTAGGTTTTTAAACAATTGTTGTAGAGTTCTGTAAATAGTGTTAAAAATTTTCCATCTACAAAAATAAAATGCACTGACAACTGTTTAAGTATCCATTATCTCTAGTTTCTCCAAGAAATTACATATTTTTATTTAAAAAAAAGTATCCTATATTTGAACCAAGGTCATAAGGGACCTCCACACAAAATTTTATTCTATTCAGCAGTTTTTACGTGATGCGAACACAGACAGACAAAAATTCTAAAAATAGATTTTTTGGATTTCATATCTACACCAACATCAAAATTTTCAAAAAATGTTTCATGCCCCGTTACTGTTTTATTATGTCTATAGAATACACAAATTAGACTAAAATACACAAAAGTGCAATAAATTTTCGTTTTACTTTTTTATTTGAGTGCTATATTCGGCTATGCTATCATATATATCATATATACACTTCACCATCTATGAAATAAAATTTAGTGAAGTGTAGCTCCCAAGGCATATTAATTTAACAGGTAGTGTTAGCAGATCAGGTGATGTTTTTTGTTTACGTTTTCAGGTGTCAAATTTTGTTTACACTTTTTATTTTCCTAGGATTTTTTTTTTTTCTAATATCATGTGTCGGGGAAATTTGTGTTTGTGTTTAAAACTTCCATAGAACAAAAAAGTGTATAAAAATTTATTATGAAGCTTGATTTTATCCCTTTACTGCTCCTTATCCGCGAAATGACATCCATAACGGCTTCTATACGTATTTTTCTTCATCGCATGTAAGTCTTGTGAAATGATTGAAAATAATAATAACATTAATTTTTTTTTCTAAAGCGCACATTGGGACAAATAACCGAATTATGAATGGAATTTTGTTAAATGTAACCAATAATGCACTTAATTTGTTCTATATGGTAGTGCGCAAACAAACAATAAGTATTTATTTTTTAAGCATTACATTAGTCTGTACGTGCGTGCAAAGTATTATTATCTGTTTTACGGGCTAGTTTAGTTACTTAAACTCATCATCATACATGAAATAAATATTATGATAAAAAATATGTATTTACCAAAACAAAAGATTATGACTAGCTTTAATTCCAAACATTATTTTAGGACAAGAAATATATGTTTAGTCCTTATGATAAATTTTTTGTAAACAAATTTTAAGATAAGAAATATTCTGGTAATAACGAAATTCAATATTTTACTAATTATACTTTTTGGAAGAAAATTACATAAAAGAAAGTAACTTTAAATAGCGACAGTCATTAAGAGGATGCCTATGTAAAAACATACATATATAATGTTAAGTGTACTATTAATAGGTACTAAAAAAATAAAAATACTAAAGCAATGCTTTACATACTTTGCACGTAAAGACTTAAGTGATGCGTTAAAAAATAAATACTTATAAGTTTACTGGGTGCTAGGAAAAAGAACAAATAAGGGCAATAGTGGTTACATTTAACGAAATAAGAAACTCCATTTTTGTCGTCGTAATTCGGTTATTTGTCCCTATGTGCAGCGTTAGTTGATTTTGACATCTGAAAACATATTTTACAAACATAAAATACATTGTTGTAGTTGTTTTAGAACTGCTTTTACCTGTTAAATTAATATGCCTTGCTAGCTCCTATCAAATAAATAAATAAATAAATATTGCCCATATGTTTGTTTTTTTATTAGAGTTATTTCATTATTACAAATGATGTGAAAAATTAGAGGTAGGCGTGGTGTTTTGCCCGCTGCCACTTTCGACACTATATCTGATCGGTTGGCTTATTTACATTTTCTGCAGCTGATCTAGTGCTTTGGTGAACTTGATTTCAATACTAACACGGACGGACAAATGGACAGATAGACAGACGGACATAGCTCAATCGACTTTGCTATGCATAAGAAGTCAGAATATATATATGAAACTATAATAATTGGAAAAAATCGTGATATTTTTTTCTATTAAATTAATAAATCACCGATATTAATTATTGAGGGTGAGAGCACTTCCCGATGGCCATTTCGCTACCGCTCACTTAGCTCTTCAGGAAACTTCTCACTAATATTTGAAATAAACTAAAGATTTTTATCCAAACAATAAAGTAAAGCGAAAAGTCAATGTTTAAGCAAAAAACAACAATAATTAGCAATGATTTTGTTTTTCTTAATCAACTATATTTTGTTAAATTGTTTGTAGCAAATAATACGAAATAGTTATGAAAGGGTAAAATAGTAATTGAAATTGGAACAAATTGAACAGCAATGTTTTGAGAATTCCGTACTATTGATTTTGAGTATAATAGAAAAGATGGGCAATTCAAACAAGTACGGTTATCACTAAGAATTTCACCTCGCAATAAGTTTTTAATTATTTGGCTATTATTAATTTACTTATTTTTTATTGTTAATTTTTTCATTTTAGGGCTCTCATTGGCTATATTAAACTATTGACGCTGATTAAAAAATATGAAAAGAAAAATTTTACTATTGCAGATATATTTCAAATAAATGTAGCCAATTTTCCGGATAAACTTGTCATTGTCAGTGAGACGCAATCATGGACATTCCGTGAATTAAACGAATTCTCTAATCGTATTGCGAATGTTTTCCACAGCCATGGTTACAAGAAAGGCGATGTAATAGGATTGCTATTAGAAAATCGTTCCGAATTTGTTGGCATTTGGTTAGGTTTATCGAAAATTGGAGTCATTACCCCGCTTATTAATACAAATTTACGTGGTCCTTCTCTGTTGCACAGTATTTCTGTTGCGAAATGCACTGCCTTTATATATGGGGAAGGATTTGTAGACGCTATAAATGATATTTCAAAGGCAATTCCATCAAATATTGCATTGTACCAACTTAACAACGAAATGAATCAGCCTGTATTCGGTACTTCAAAGGACTTGACAAAACTATTAAATAGTGCTTCTGTGGAAAAATTGCCCGCCTCAGTAGATCGTCCAGCACATCATGATAAACTGGTCTACATTTATACATCTGGTACTACAGGTTTACCCAAGGCTGCAGTTATTTCTCATTCTCGGTAGGTTTGTGTTGTTATGACGATAATATCTACTAATCCTTACTACTGTGAAGACCGTCGTCACTGGCTATTTGTTTGGTACGATTGGCGAGCGCTTTCGATGTAAAGACATCATTAGTACTAATCAAAACGCGGCTTGAAAATTATGTCTTTACATCGGAAGAGACGACGGTCTTTGCCGAAAGGTATGACAACAGTATTATATTTACTGGCGGAATAAATCCAATTAACTTAATACTAATCTTTACTACTTATCATTTCAGATATTTGTTCATCTCTGCTGGCATTCACTTTACACTCGGCTTTAGACGAGAAGATGTATTCTATACACCTCTACCTTTGTATCACACTGCTGGTGGCATTATGAGTATGGGTCAGGCATTGTTGTTTGGTTCGACAGTCGCCATACGTAAAAAGTTTTCAGCTTCCGGTTACTTTGCTGACTGTATAAAATTTAATTGTACCGTGAGTAGAATTTTATGTTTTACTTTTATTCACTAGGTCAGTTTGTTTACTTTTCTAGTAACTGAGAATATATACAATTTGCCTAAAAAAAGTACGCAAGGAAAATTATTGAAGATTAACATTTTTTTTATTTAACGGCTATATTCGTTTTTTTAAATTATAGGCAATGTGGGTAAAAGTTTATTTATAAGCGATCAATGGTCTTAGAAACCTTTAAAAAAAATTTAAATCAAGAATTTTATGGTTAGATTTACCTAATTTACCTAATAAAATAAATCTTAAGATAGAAAAAGTGGTTTTAAAGAGGAAATGAAAAATTATTTTTCGAAATTTGTCGTGGGGTAGAAATGCGAAACATTGCTTAAAATTTTAATAGTTGTAGGTCAAAAACAGAAAAATCAACTGCAAGTTTTGTGAAAAAATATTGAACTAAATTGCAGAAAAGTTTTTTTTTATAAGAGCTTATTTGTTCTTTTTTTATAACAACTATCAAAATAATAGCAACTCAGTAATACTAATTACAAAAGAAAAAGTTTTACTTTAGGCAATAGTTGTTGTTTTTTGTACTAAAAGGAGACAAACGTAGTTTATTTAAATAAACAACAATTGAGAAAAAAGTGTAATCCAAAAACCAGCTCTTCTTTTAACACAAATACTGGTTTAGTTGTAATGCCACATGCTTGTTTGATTGATAACAGTTGACAAGCCATTGCGTATTTGTCATATCAGCTCGGTGTAGTTTCTCGTTAATTTTAAATGTATTATTAAAAACAATAAGCGTACTGCTGATTGCTAGTAACGCTAACAAGTAATAGTATTAAATGTTTAAAACTTATCCGCGTATAACCAAAGTTTCTGTTTAATGCCTATTTCGAAAGTTAATAAAATTACTTCTGCGAGAAGTAAAAGAAAAACTACAAAAATAAATAAAATCGAAAACTGTTATAAAAATACCCAGAACAATAGCATAATGCAAGAAAATAATGGGCCCCAAGATGAACTTTCGTTACATGATGAGGTGTATGTCTCCAATACCCCTATGCTAAACTCCATTATTAATAACTCTTCAAAAAACGGCTTAGAAAATATACTCAAAACTCTTTTGTTGATTCTCCTTTCAAAACCCTTAATATAATGGAAAATCGTTTTCATAAATTAACCAGAGAATTAGTGCAAACTATAGATAACAAATTAACTGAATATAAATCGAACCTTTTACGTGTATTTAATGATAGTTTCAATACAATTAAACAAATTACATGACATTACGGAGAGAGCTTAACAATTGGAATCAGTCGCTGTTAACATTGGTAATATGCAAAATGAAATCAGCTTCATTAAACAAAAACTTAAGCATCAAGAAAATAGAAATTTTGCGTGCGAATTACGTCTGAATGAAATTTCGTTCAAAGAAAATGAAAACCTATACGTATATTTCAAAATATCTGTGATACTAATTATATTACTGTTCCTGCTGTCAAAGTCGTTTACCGTCTATACAATTTATACAACAAGAATAACAAAACTTAAATCATTTGCGAACTTCCGTAAATCAACTAAAGGTAAAAACCTTACTTCTTCCAACTTTAAAATTCTTCCTGGTGCTATTAAGCTCAAAAAACAAAGCCATATTCATAGTGTCTTTAGCAACCATGGTTTAATCTACATAAAGAAATATGCTGATAGTAATGTAATGCTAGTTGATAAGTTTGAATAACTGAACAATTTATTTCAGGAAAATGCTCCATATGCCGTTATAAACAATGTTTCTTCAACTAGATTTTTACACTATTTTCTTATTAAAAATTAAATATACTTATACTAAACTTTTATTGTCTTTCCCTTTTTTTATTGTACCACAGGTATCTTAATTTAATTAATTTTAAAACTCATATTTAACTTTAAATTTAGAAACAGTTTCGCTCTGATTGTTCTTTCGTGCGTTACCTTTTCAATCACTTTAAAACTAATTAATGATTGAAAGCTATAGTTTGCGTTCCAGAGAAAGTGTTGCGAATATGTTAAAATGGTAGTAAAATATGTCACATCTATGCACAAAGTTTAACAAAAAAATTGATGAATTTAGATTTATATTTGAAAATCCCGCTATAGATCTTATTTGCGTATCTGAAACGTGGTTTAATAGTGCGTTTCCATTTACGTGATATTGTCTAAAACACTTGATTTGCTCAAATCAAGCGTTTTGCTACTTGATTTCCCATACATTTTTCATGCTCCCAAAACCACTTAAATCACTTGATTTCTTTCAAATCATGTCGAAAATGTATTTTTTCGAACTGATTTTGTCTTTTCAACACTGTGTTGTGTCTGGGATATTCAAGTCTAGCTCCGTGTTATCTATTCAGATTGGATGTTTTTATCGAAAAAGGGACATTTATTTCAAGTTTCTTAAAATAATATACTTCTTAGTACAAGAATTGTGTTTAAAAGAACATATAATTAAATATTTGTAAAAGCAAAAACAAACAAAAGCACGAACTCGATTTTTTACAAAAATAAAATAAGGGATGTTTTTCAATAACGGAGAAAAGTGTCAGTGTTGTGTCACTAATTCAAATATACAAAACAGCTTTGCTCAATGGAAACACTTCGAAGTGTTTTCCTCAAAACTAGTTGATTTCAAGTCAATGGAAACATAGTATAATTCCAGCATGACTGATTTATATATACAGTACTGTTCGAAACCTAAGCAACTTTTTCCCACTAAGTAATAACAGACTCATCTTTTCTTTAAATAAATTTATAGAAAATATTTTTTTTTATTTACTACTACACAATGTGTCTATAACCTAAAAATAACAACAAAAATTAAATTCCATTTCTTTGGAAGTTATAATAAAATAAAAACAAAATTAACTTAAAAACTCGCTGTTCAAAGCCTAAGCAACTTTTAATATTTGGTATGATATCCTTTGTTTCTTACGACATTAGCGCATCTTTTGAGCATAGATTCAATAAGATTCGATAGAATAGATGTTGGTATAGTTTCCCACTCTGATTTTAGACAGTTCATCAACTCCTGTTTATTTTTAAAGCGTCGAGTTCCAACTCTCCGTTTTAAAATTCCAAAGAGGTTCTCTATGGGATTCAAGTCTGGCGATTAAGGTGGCCAATCCAAAACTTAAATCCCATTAGCTGATAAGCAATCCTTGCGTGTTTTGGGTCATTGTCATGTTGAAACACCCATCGAAGTGGCATTTCCCACTCAGCATAGTAAGGCATGTGAGTTGCTAAAATGTCTCTGTAAACAAAACGGTCCATTTTTGTTTGAATTTCTACAAAGGAACCAACGCCACTGGCCAAAAAACAAGTCCAAACCATCACATTTCTACCCCCATGCTTTATTGTGGCTTTTGAGTACCGAGGATGTAGCCGGTTTCCTTTTGGTCTTCTCACGTGGCAAACTATCTGAATTTAGTAAGATTCATCGCTACACAAAACAGTTCTCCATTTTGATATAGTCCAATACATATGTGCTCTAGCAAAATCCAACCTAAAACAACTAAAAAGCTGAGAAAATCAGAGACTACGTTATCAAACAAACCTCTTTTTTAAATGCTTCTTAGTCAGCATAGGCTTTTTAGATGGCATGAAGCTCCTTAAGTTTTGTTCCAATAAACGTTTTCTTACTGTGGAAGAACTAATCTGAAGTTCAAGCTCATTCACTATGTCTTTCGACGAAATAAATGGATTTTTTTAACTAGACGGAAAATCTTCTGTTCTGTTCGCTCAGAAGTTTTTCGAGGTCGCCTACCGCTATAGGCTTCCTCTTCTTTCCCAGTAGCATTATACTTTTTAATAAGTCAGGAAACTATTGATTTATTAATATTCAATTGCTTTGCTATAGCAATTTGGGATTTACCGTTATTAAAAAGTTAAATAATCTTTAGGTTAAAAGCTGATCCATAACGTGTTCGCGTCATGGTTGCACTTCTAAAGAATTAGTACTACTTTTATGCATAAAATCAACCAAAATTATTTTTTCAATAGCAATCATAACGGGACTAATATTTTTGTTTAAAATTTTTGTTGTTGTTTTAGTTAATATTTCGCAACAAATGCAACAATGTAAAAGTTGCTTAGGTTTCGAACAGCGAATTTCTAAGTTAATTTTGTTTTTGTTTTATAATTTCTTCCAAAGACATTATATGTATTTCTTGTTATTGTTTTTAGTATGTGGACTATATGTACAATAATAAATAAATGGCAAATTTTTCATTAATCTATTTAAAGAGAACATATATCACCATGAGTATTTACTTGGGAAAAGTTGCTTAGGTTTCGAACAATACTGTATGTCTCATTGAACGGATACAATCTTCGTAGAGTTGATAGAGAAGATGGATATGGTGTCGTGTAATTTATATAAAAAAGAGTATTACCTTTTGCATCAAATGCACTTCAAAAGAAAATTGTCACTTTAAGCATCTTGATAATAATGATGCGGTAAACCTCTTTGAGTACCTTTTCATTGAAATCAACAGTGAGGGTAAGAAACTGCTAGTGGGAAGTTTTATAGGCCTAACAGAAATATTAACTTTAGCTAGTTTATACGAACGTTGTAGATACAAATTCTATATATGACGATATTATAATCGCAGAACGGTCTATTTGGTGAATTTTTTTCACTTGGTTTAATAAAGCCCAATACTTCAACTCCCAACACATTTTACTGCTACAAATAATACACTGCTGGATTTGTTTTTTGTCGCTAACGAATCGAATATCTTACTATATGATTAGCTTTCTGCGTCATGTTTCTCAAAACATGACTTGATTTTCATGACCTATAAATTCCAATTAAAAACACCAGTTCAAACAATTTCTTGATTTTAAAAATATGGATGTCAATTTACTTGAGCGAGAATTTGCCAAAATTGACTGGAATAGCGCGTATTACTTAAATTCGGTAGATGATCAACTCACTTTCCTCGAATGGAATATACGTGCTCTTTTTGATTTAACAGTTCCTCTAAAAAAAAGGATAACTTATAGGGAAAAACCTTGGTTCTCTGATGAGATAAAAGAATCCATTAGTCATAGAGAGTTTGCATATCGCAGGTGGAGAAGATTTAGGACAGCTGAACTCCGTAATGACTATCGTATTTCTAAACGTAAAGTTAATAGACTGATTAAAAAAAGCAAATCGGAATTTTATGCTGAAAAATTTTCTCATGCTCTCTCTACCAAGAAGACATGAAAAACAATACGTGAAATATGAATTGGAAAAAAATATTAGTTCAGAGAAATGTCTAACAGATACAAATGTCATGAATGGAAATTTTCTAAACATTCCGATTTGTAGATTCTGACCAAAGTTACTATTGTAATTTACAAACCAATAACAACGATTCTGTGTTTTTCTTCTCTACTGTTGATCAGTGTGACGTACTAGAAAGCTTGTTGTCAATAAATTCTAACTCTGTAGGTGTAGATGGTATTAATACAAAGTTTTCGAAATACTTCCTTTAATTACCGCTATTTTTAATAGAATATTAACTTCAAGCTAATTTCCTTCTAACTGGAAAACTGCAAAAATAAAAACAGGATCCGAGTTCCGGCCCATAGCCATACTACCTTATTTATCGAAATCATTTGAAAGAATTATGCACGAACAGATCACTAGTTTTCTTACTAATAGTATTATGCTTACATCTCTGCAGTCTTGATTTAGAAAAAACAAAGCTGCATAACTGCATTAATTGATGTTGATGAGGAAATTCGTAAGGAAATTGATTTTGGCAAAATAAGCTTTCTGGTATTATTGGATCACTCCAAGGCTTTCGATACTGTTGACCATAATATGCTTTGCTTTTGTTGTATATGTAAGCTCTCAATTACGAATCGTTTTATCTCCACTTTCTCTTTGTTAAGTATTTTAATTGTATCAAAGTCAGCTGCGTCAGCTAATGCAGTCGATACAGCTAACACATCATAGAAACAGGGCACACAGATGACTTTGATACAATTAAAATACTTGACAAAAAGAAAGTGGAGAAAAACCTTTCGTAATTAAGAGCTTACATATACAACAAAAAATTACAAAAGCAATGAATCAGAAAGAAGATACTGATACTAAAATAAGAAAAAATAACAACTGTGATATAAAAATAAGTAATGCAATGTTTAATTGTTTGTCAATTGTAAAATTCTTTTTATTGTTTAATTTTAAATGTGATATATCTTAAATTTATAGTAAGTTCTTATTCAAGGTACATTTATTTTACTAGTGTCAAGTAAATAATACAACTACTTACCATAACAACCCTACATAGAAAACAACCCTGTACTATACCTCGTGTATTTTTTAAATTTTAACCGACAGTCGACGAATCAACGCCATACAGACAGGACGTGTTTAAATGGATAAATTTTTCATATTGTGCTATTGAATTTTCTTACCTACATATTTTAAATAAACGTTCAAATTAATAAACAAAACTGATCGACTATAAACTTATTGAAGGTTTTATAATCCATTAACAATTTTCAGAAGTGGGATAAAGAACTTATAAACAGCGCGATGGAAAACCTATACAGTTTAACCCTCAAACAACTGCAGGCGAAATGCAGAGAAAAAGGTATTTCATCATCCGGAAAAAAGAGCATACTGATTGAACGCCTTGAAACGGAAAACAACGGTGCACGTGATGGCATAAAATCAGTTGATTTGGCAGAACGTGTGTTGCAACTGGAGGAAATGTTGTCGAACATGCAGGCTCAAATAAGGTCAAATAAACCATTAGATTTTGTTCCAGGCATTGCGTCATCTCCGTTGCCAAATGATTCAGGGCCGCACACGAATAGTGTTTCATTCAACGGTTTCACAACAGCATCGTCAATACCATCTTCAAACATACCGCAATTGAATTTGCTACAGGTATCTCATGCAACATCACGGCCTGTATATGGCGATCGAAATGCCAACGTCCAAAATGTAAATAATGTGATATCTGCACCGTGCTCTATCACAACGCCAATTGTAACCTCACAAAACATTTCTTCATATAACAACGTACCCGGAAACAATGTGCCGGTGGTAGCGCAGGCGAATCCGTCCTTTAACATAAACTACGCTCAGTATATGCCACCCATCACTTACGGACAACAAACACGAACATCGACCTATGTTCGCCAACCGGTGACAACCGCCACTTATGCTAATGCAATACCACAATTTTGTGCTCCGACACAACCTGTTCCATATAATGGTTTCAACGTATGTCAAACTTATGGAAGTATTAGGGAAATAATATCCCTCATGCCCGATTTTAATCCAACATCAAATGAATCACTAAACTCAGTACAATTTATTAAACGTGTGGAGGCTTTAAAATCTGCTTATTGTTGGGATGATCAATCCGTGATTTTTGCTGTCCAGCAAAAGATGAAGGGCTCGGCCAAGCATTGGATAGATTCAGTGCAAGAAGTTTTTGTATCTTGGGCTCAATTTACTAATTTCTTTCAGACTTTCCGTGCACAGAAAATGTTGCCGACATACATATAAAGATGTCAACAATGATACGTCGCTCAAATGAAACACCCCAGGAGTATTATTACAAAATGCTGGCACTTGGTAAGAAAGGTGGTTTGACCGAAGCTGCAATTACTCGTCATATTGTAAACGGCATTAATGACTCAGATCTGAAACGAAAAGTGTCCAACGAATATGTAACGTGCAACCAACTTCTTTGTGACATTAATAGTTACTGTAATTACAACGAAATTAAAACCCAAAATACAGGCTACAATAGGGTAAAGAAGAGTACTAACGATACCACCACGAAAACGGAAACCACCATAAGAGAAGGCAATCCACCACTAAATAAAATCAAGTGTTACAATTGTGCTAGCTATGGACATTATTCAGCTAACTGCCCGGAACCTCAGAAAAAACTTCGTTGTGAAAAATGTAATCGAACATCGCACAAGACGGCTGATTGCAAAATAAAACAAGGCGAATTCAGAAATGTAAACAAAGTTGTCAATTACACTTCAAAGCCGATGGAAAAACTTACCAAATACGTTAAAATCAACGGCGTTCAAACGAGAGCATTTATTGACTCTGGTAGTGACTACAGTCACAATGATATTACAACAAAGGTAAAGTGCAACGAGCTGTTAAAGGGTTTTGCTGGAGGTGAATTTTATAGTACTGAAAAAGTGATGGTTAATATACAAGTAGATGACACACAGTTTGATGTTGAACTGTTTGTAGTAGAAGATAGGCTGTTATCTCATGATATTTACTTGGGTCGTGATGTACTGTGTCAAAAGGGGAAGCGAACTATCATAGAAGGGAACGATTGTTGGATCAAAAATATAAACGTAATAAATTCAGAGAAGGCTACAACTCTAAATGCCGATGAACAACTTCATTCATTGCTTATCAACCGGAAGGCCTGTTTTGCTGAAAACGTAAACGAATTAGGAAAATGCAATCTGTTGAAAATGAACATTCAAGTCACAACACCTCAGCCGATATGTGTTAAGCCGTATAAAATTGCTTTTGCCAAACGCTCTATAGTTAATAACATCGTTAAAGAGTTGCTCGATAACAACATCATACGAAAATCTAATTCACCTTATGCCTCAGGCATCGTACTCGTAGAAAAGAAAAATGGGGAGCATAGGTTATGCGTTGATTATCGCCAGCTTAATAAGATCACCGTAAAAATTCCGTACCCTATGCCGGTAATGGAGGAACAATTCGCACGATTATCGGGAAATCGTTATTTTACTACGCTTGACTTGCGTATGGGTTACCACCAAATCGAGATCGAGGAGGAATCGAAAAAGTTTACCGCGTTCGTCACATCCGAGGGTCATTACGAATAC
Source organism: Cistogaster globosa (assembly GCA_937654795.1). Classification (NCBI taxonomy): domain Eukaryota; kingdom Metazoa; phylum Arthropoda; class Insecta; order Diptera; family Tachinidae; genus Cistogaster; species Cistogaster globosa. The sequence continues at coordinate 39,668,960 of OW569407.1, forward strand.
AACCGTATGCCTTTTGGACTCGTTAATGCTCCGGCAGTATTTCAAACTGTAATGAATCGAATTTCCGAAAAAATGATGCCAGGTGAAGTTTTGACTTATCTCGATGATGTCATAATCCCAAGTAAAACTTTAGATGAAGGCATTGAACGCCTTGATCGTTTTTTAAAAATTCTGGAAGAAAGCGGTCTAACTTTGCGTATCGATAAATGCAATTTTCTGGCAGAACAAATCGCATACTTGGGACACAACGTTTCGGCAAACGGCATAACGCCAGGGAAAGAAAAGCTTAGTGCCATTCGTAATTATAAGAGACCGACAAACACCACCGAAGTTCGTCGTTTTCTTGGCCTAACAGGGTTCTTCAGGAAATTCGTCGAGAATTATTCACTAATAGCAAGACCTCTCACAACACTTTTACGAAAGAATGAGGAAAACCATTTTCATTGGGACAAACCACAAGAAAAAGCATTTTGCGAATTAATTGATATTCTTTGTAATGAGCCGTTATTGGTGACATATAATATGACAGCCCAACACGAGGTGCACACTGATGCAAGTAGTTTGGGTCTGGCCGGGGTATTGCTACAGTCTACGGGAAATGGCAAGTGGCAACCTGTATTTTATTTTAGTCGACATTGCTCCGACACGGAGGCGAAATACCATAGCTATGAGCTGGAGGTTTTGGCAGTAGTATAAACTTTAGACCGTTTTCGAGTTTACCTTTTGGGTAAATCATTTCGAGTAGTGACTGATTGTGCAGCTATCACAAGAGCCAAAACTAGCAAAGAGCTACTACCAAAGGTGGCAAGGTGGTTAATGAAATTACTGGAATTTGACTGTGAGTTTGTACACCGCGAGGGTTCACGTATGGCCCATGTTGACGCACTGAGCCGAGCACCCGATTTACCAGCAACGGAGCCGGAAACAGCTGGGTTTATTATGAACATAAACGTTGGTAGTGATGACTGGATTTATTTGATGCAAATAAAGGATGAGAAATTAAACAACATAATTAAGGTATTAAGAGGTGATTTAAAATCTGACCAGAGGCGACAGTTGGAATTGGAGTACAATTTAAAAAATCAACGACTTTTCCGTAGAACTCAGCATGGTCTTAAACTGGTAATACCGAAGGCTGTACGTTGGCGCATTGCAAAACACTGCCATGACGATGTGGGTCATTATGGCCTGGACAAAACTGTGGAAAGAGTGCAACAATCATTTTGGTTTCCACGTATGAGAAAGTATCTTCAGGAATATATCGCTGCATGCACCGAGTGTTGTTACAATCGAGTTAAAGGTGGAAAACGAAAAGGTGAACTTCATTATGCGGCCGTTGATCCTCTTCCGTTCCGCTTAATACATATTGACCATTTAGGGCCATTTGTAAAAAGTAAACGCGGACATACACATGTTTTAGCGATATCCGACGCTTTCACAAAATTTGCTATAGTAAAGGCGGTGCGAAGTACAAAGACGGCACCAGTGATCGACGTTTTAAATGAGCTCTCTAGCTATTTTGGGTTACCGAAACGTATCGTAACGGACCGTGGCACAGCGTTTACGTCAAAAAATTTTGAAGAATATTGCGAAATGAATGATATCCAGCATATAAAAACAGCGGTTCGCACACCCAGGGCCAATGGCCAGGTTGAACGACTCAACCAAACCATTTTAAATTATCTCCGTACGACTACTGCAGAGACAAAGGAGTGGGACAAATCTCTACACAGCTTACAGTGGTCAATAAATTCGCAAACTAATTCAACAACTGGATTTTGCCCAAACGAGTTAGTTTTTGATTACAACCCAATCGATTTAGTGCAGAACTGATTGCTGGCTGCTATCCAAGAAGACGAAATTTCCGAAGGTACGAAAACGATCGACGACAAGCGTGCCCTAGCGGCTAAGAACATCCAACAAGCAAGAGAACGCTGGAAACAACGTTTTGACAGTAAGCATATTCAGCCGACAATATATGAAGAGGGTGACTTGGTTCTCATTGAAAATGAACCACAATCTTCTGGTGATTCGAGAAAACTGGAGCCAAAGTATCGAGGACCATACATCGTCGCGAGAGTACTCGGAAATGATAGGTACCTCATTGAAGACATACCCGGTCTCAAAATAAGTTTTGCTCGGTATACAGCTCCGATAAAATGAAAAGATGGTGCAATGGTGTACCTGATATCGATATTGATGATGACGAGGAAGCCGAGGACGACTCTGATTCAGGATTGGCCGAGCTGTCAAGTAAATAATACAACTACTTACCATAACAACCCTACATAGAAAACAACCCTGTACTATACCTCGTGTATTTTTTAAATTTTAACCGACAGTCGACGAATCAACGCCATACAGACAGGACGTGTTTAAATGGATAAATTTTTCATATTGTGCTATTGAATTTTCTTACCTACATATTTTAAATAAACGTTCAAATTAATAAACAAAACTGATCGACTATAAACTTATTGAAGGTTTTATAATCCATTAACACTAGGTAGTGTCGTCCGCCCAGCTAGTTTGTAGTTGGACGTTAAAAGTTTTTTTTTATTTTCCTACTTTTGTTTGCGAATTTTAAAAAACACTACCAACAAGCATATGCAGAACAAAGAAAGCGTTTGTTTTTAGACAAATTCTCTTTTATTTTCTTTTTCTATTTTTGACATTTCCACTCACAAAGCAGCAATAAAATGCCATGTTGTTTTTACAAATGTTGTATATGTTTTAGAGCCGCTATTACCTAGTAATATAAATGTACCCTGTTCTTATTGTTGTTTTTGTATAATCACATAATAATTTAATGAAATATATACGAAAATCCCTTGAAAAAGCCAACAAACAATTGACGAAACGTCGGGATAAAAAATATAATAAATCTTCTTACATTTATTCTCATTAGGCCCAATTAGCTTAATAAAGCACCAAAGACATTTTTATATACAGTGAAGGACTTAAGTATAGGCACAAGCTGCAAAATGAAACAAAATATGTTTTTTTCACATTTGTAAGTATCAAATATTTATTTAAAGAACATATAATAATTATAACATAAATTCATATTAAAAATAACCAAAAAAGTCGAACAGATTTTATTCGGTGGTAGAAAAATAACGAAAAGGTTTAAAAAACTTGATTTTCTGTGGGACAAAAGTATAGGCACATTCTTTGTTAACGGAATCAAAACTAGTCAGAAACTCAAATTAGTATTTTGTTGTCTATTAGGCATAGAGTGTACTAATTTTTTTGTAAAATTTTTATCAATTTTAAGCCATTCTTCGGTTAACGCTGTTTTAAGCTCACATTTGTTTGAAATATTGCGTTTCCGAATTCTTCGGTCTAGCTCCTCCCACAAATGCTCAATGGAATTTAGGTCTGGGGACTGCGGAGGATGTGGCAATACATGTGCGGTGTTATATGCAAGCCACATCTTGACGTCGTGAGCAGAATGTTTGCGGTCATTGTCATGCTGGAATGTAAATGACTCTGACAAACCCAATTTAATGGCGCTTTTCTTAACATTTTCCTTCAAAATATTTAAGTAAACAGTCTTGTTCATTATTTCATCAATGAAGACTAGTTCTCCGACACCCGCTGCAGACATACAGCCCCAGACCATAACTCCTCCGCCACCATACTTTACTGTTGGTGTAAGATTTTTTTCGTCATATGCAGTATTACGTTTTCGCCAAACTCGTGAATGTCCATCAGGCTTAAAAATATTAAATTTGCTTTCGTCTGAGAAGAGAACCTGTTCCCAGAAACTGCATGGCTGATTTTCAAATTGTTTTGCATAATCCATACGTCTTTTTTTATTAACTGCAGATATTAATGGTTTTCGTCTAGCAACACGTGATTTATAACCGGCTTCATGTAGTAATCTCTGAACAGGTTTAGAGTGCACGTCCTTACCGAAATTTTCCTTGACGTCGTTTCGGATCAATTTTTACTTTCCGTATTATTTGGGCACGTTCTCTCTCAGTTAATTTTCTGGGACGACCACAGCGTTTAGCACTTTCAAAGTTAGTTTTACCTTTATAACGATTAATTATTGTCCGAATAGTAAAACGGCTTCGATCCATTAATTCGCCAATCTTAGCAAAAGATTTGCCTTGGTTATGCAGATGGAGAATTATTTTTCGCTGTGATTCTGTAGTTTCATTTAATTTAGGACACATTTTTTGGAAAACGACAAAGAAATTATTATTTTTAACAAATTTTTCTTACTTTTCACCAACTGAAACAAATTGAAAATAATAAGGGCACATTCCATTCTGTCAAAAAATACAGTATTGCCAGGTTGGCGAATTTATAATCGTCTTTTATTTCCGTTAACAATGAATGTGCCTATACTTTTGTCCCATAAAAAATCGATATTTTTAAATTTTTTTTGTTATTATTCTATCGGCGAATGAAATCTGTTCAAATTTTTTGATTACTTCTTATATGAAGCTTTGTAAGAACCATTTTACGTTCTAAAAATAAACATTTGATGATAATCAATATAAAAAAAATTACTGTTTGCTTCATTTTGCACCTTGTGCCTATACTTAAGTCCATCACTGTATTTGCAATAACTCTTTGGAATTCAATTCCCCATATCATACAAATTTTGAATAACGCGCGTGAATTTAAAGATGAAACTGTTTCCAGACTAATTTTATTTCTTAACTGTTATTTTTTAAATATATGTATGTATTTTATATCTGCGAACATATCCAATGGTTTTTTTTTATAATAATATTAATTTTTATTCGTGGTTGTTGTTGTTGTTGTTTTTTTTTTTTTTTTTTTTTGTTTTGTTTATGTTTGTTATGTTATGTTATGTTTTTTTTTCTAATTTATGTTTGTATTTTGATGTGTAAGTCATATTTCTATTTACTTATAAAGTTGCAATTTTAATTTATAACCGTAACACTCAGGTCTACTCTGTAATATAAGACCTAAGGTCTTGTGTATGGAACTTCTTAAGCAGACAATAAAAAAAAAAAAAACAAAAAATAAATAGTTAAAAAGGATGTCTTAGCTTGATCAAATTGGAAGATCCATGGAAACGTGTAAACGAAATAGTGTTAAAATGACAATTAGGTTAACTTGTGAAAAAATAGTAGACATCACATTTTAACAGGCCAACAAATGATATACCACTAAACACCCGCCCCATTTCGCATAACGTTGGGATTAGATATGATTTGGCGAGTAGTTGGCGTCTTCTAAATGAAGTTGTGGCTTCTACATAGAATATGTATGTTTTTCTTAAGGCATACTATTTAAAAAATGTTGGTTAGGTAGTATTCTGTTCATTTGTTGTGAAAAAATCCTATGTTCATAAATGTTTTATACAAAGAAATGTATGCAAAAAAACATAAATTTCAATATAGTACTGTAAATAACTTAAGTGGGAAAGCATAATTAACAATGAAAAAAGGGGATATCAAAACATAAGAATGAAAGTACAAAATGGTTATAGAGAAATGTTTTTTAGACATGATGCTAGGAACACAACTGGGACGAACGACGAATTTTTGGTCGCGAATATTCGTCGTCAAAAATAAAACACATTTGTTTATATGAAAATGCACGACGTCGGGAGAAATTTGTCATACGCGGCGAACTTTGCAATAGGTTTAATTCTATTTCTTACTCCGGCGAACGACGAACAATTCAGTAAAAAATTTGTCATACGCGGCGAACTTTGCAATAGGTTTATTTCTATTTCTTACTCCGGCGAACGACGAACAATTCAGTAAAATGTGACCATCTTTGGTTTTAGTTTCGAAGTAATTGAGTAAGTAAAGTTAGTTTACTTAAAAAATAGATTTATTTGTATCCTATAGCATTAAATATAAGTGCACAAGTTAGTAGTTAAATATAAAATTAGTTTTTAGTTGTGTTTTTATTTTAATATATTATTTTTTAAATATTATTTTTTATATGGTCTCCCTATCAACTCACAAAAAGTAAACAAAAGTAAATATGTAAGAAAATTATGTCGTCGTTGTTGTGCTTCATACAACGAAGTTTTAATGACAAATTCGTCGTGTTGGACGAAATTCGTCGTTCGCCCCAGTTGTGTTCCTAGCATGACTTGTCACTTTAAAAATGTATGTCAAAGTTGTCGTTTTTACATATGGCTTATAATTTTTGCGTTTAAACGTATGTGTAAATTACTTCTGACATAATGTAAAAGGTAGATCCAAGGTACATTAACAGGTAACAGCAATTCTAAGACAACTAAAACAATAAAAAGCAACATGTACTTTGTTTTTGTAAAATTTGTTTTCAGATGTCAAATTCAAGAGACGCTGCATATAGCGACAAATAACTGAATTACGATGACAAAAATGGTATATAGTTTTTGCTCAATGTAACCACAGTTGCACTTAATATGTTCTACATATATACTAGTACACAATAAACTTATATTAGTCTGTACGTGCAAAGTAGATGCTGCTGAGGTATAAGCGAATTGTTTTATGTTATGAAAAAACAACGTTTCTTTATAATGATTTATGCATTACTTTAGTATTTTTATTTTTAGAATATTGATGGTACACTTCAAATTATATAAGTATATTTTTACATGAGCATTCTCCTAATGACTGTCGTTATTTTAAGGGTATTTCCTTCCATGTAACTTCTTTCCGAACATTTTATTAGTAAAAATTTGAATTTCGTTCTTACCAAAATATTTCTTTTCTTAAAATATGTTTAAAAAATATTTTTCATAAGGATAAAACAAATATTTCTTATCTTAATATAATGTTTGGGATTAAAAATAGTCATAATCTTTTGTTCTGGTAAATATGTATACATATTTATCATAATATTTAACATATGTGTAATGATTGGTCTAAGTAACTTTACTAAAGCGTGTAACAGATAATAATACTTGACACGCACGTATAGACAAGTACTAATGTCATGCGTTTAAAAAATAATAATACTTGTAGGTTGATTGCATACTAGCATATAAAACATAATGCAAACATTTTCAATCGCCAGATCTTCGCCCGCGAATCGCTGGCAAGTTGTCAACAATCGCAGCGATTAATCGCGTGCAAGCTAAAAATTATCTTCAGGCGATTCGCTAAAACGCTCGCTTGTGTGCCTGCTGCAATTCGCCGACAGCGATTCATAATTAACGACTCGCAGGCGAATCTCAGATATAGGTACGCCGGCGATTCACAATTAACGATTCACAGTTGCATCACAAATAGAAATCCGCCGGCGATTCATAATTAACGACTCGCAGGGATGAAAAATATATTTATTTTTTCAACATATTTTTATATATTAATTCTACACACCACATCTTTCACTGGTCACTTATCACTTACATCTTTCACTTATCACTTATTTATTTCTTTTTGATATTTTATATTTCCGATGTATTTAATGCATTAATGGTATAAAGAAAATTTTGCTAATTATGTATATTTATCACTTATTGTCTTTTTAAGCCATCCTTCACAGATCATTTGCTCAACTAAAATTAAACTTTTGCTACTTGCTCTTGAAACCAAATATTTATTTTCCCGTTACCTTTAGGAAAGAACAAAAAAAAAAATTCCATCGAAAGTTATGAAAAAACACAGATAACTTAACTCAAATGGATAAAGAATGCAAAAATACGTTTACTCTTGTGACGAATATTTCCCGTTACTATTGTGCGCTCTCGCATTCATCGCTTAGTTTTAAGAGATAGGCGATGGTTAGCGATTTGTATTCCCTGAGAAGAATCACGTCCTCATCGCCAAACAAACCATCGCCAAAAAATCTCAAAAATGTTTGCTGGGAGTGGTTACATTTACGAAAAATCTATTTTTGTCGTGTTAATTCGTTTATATGTGCTAATGTGCGTTGTAGAGAAAAAATGGATATTATTATTTTTAATTATTTCACAGAACTTACGTACAATGAAGAAAAATACGTATGGAAGCCGTAATGGATGTGATTGCGCGGATGTAGTGCTGTAAAGGGGTAAAATTCAGCTTCATAATAAATTTTTACACAGTTTTTGTTCTATGGAACAACAATAATATTACAAAAAAAATCCTAGGAACAAAATAAATGTAAACAAATTTTGACATCTGAAAACGTAAACAAAAAAGTCAACTGATCTACTGCCACTACCTAATATAGTATATATGTGCCTTGGGTAAATCATTGTCTACAGCTGTTATTTCAGTGCGTTATTTTTTTCACAAATAATTTAAATAAATGAAGTGTTCCTGTATTTCATTACTTATTTTTGGACTTTTTTATTTATTTGTTGAACATACTACAGCTGATGCTAAGAAAAATTTTAACTTTGTTCTGTTTTGTTCCATCTTAGTGCTTTGCGCATTTTTTGGTAATTTAATAACGTTTAAAGTGAACAAAGAATGATTTGCACCATTTAAAGTCAGATTCTTTGTCATATTTTTATTTAGAATGCTCTAAATGAAAATTCGTCACATGACTTTTACATATCGCACTTGATCAACAAGAGGGTATTAACTCAAAATTGCCAAAATTACACTTTTTGCAAGAAGTCCACTAACAACATCAATATTTATGTACTGTAAAAATTTTAACGCTTTCGTGATTATCTAGTGACTACCTTTATAGCGACAAAAAGGTATTATTTTGAGTTAATACAAAAGTTATAATAGAAACGCATCGTATATTTTCATAAAATAGGTATTGTTTTGAGTAGAGTCCTTATTCAAGTTAAAAATAATCAAATTGTTTTATTTAAATTTGGTTTTATTTGGAGTTAATACTGTTTTGTTGATAGAATTTGTTTCATTTTATGATAAAATTGTACACACTTTCTTTTTTTTTTTTTATTTTGAGTTGTGACCCTCTTGATGAAATAATACAATCGTTCTTAAGTAATAAAAATACTTGCTGATAACTAAATCGATTGCTCAGTGCAATAAATAAAAAAATTAAATATAAAAAATTATTGTATTTTATATCTATTGTAAGAACAAACAATAATTATTAAAAACTTAATATGAAGTGTCCAAACCTGCAACACTATTGTAAGTTTTTGCGTTTAGAGGGTATACATAGTGAGAATAATAGTGAAAGCTCTTCAGACCCATTCAGTGATGATTCGGATGACGATTTCAAACCATCGTTTGTCAGTTGAAGCAGTTCTTCGGACGTAAAAATGCAGAAAGTTGTTGATGAAAGAAGAAAACGTACAAAATATAAAACACAAAACCAGAAACAAAAACAAAAACGGCAACAATAACTGCGAAACTCTCGATATTCATATTCTTCGCTACCTAATTAAATTATACACGAAATATTAAAGAAAAGACTACTTGTACTCTGAAATAAAGAACATGTATTTGAGATATAAAAGAATTTGAACTTATTTTCGAGTTAATAAAAATTTCAACTAAGGCGTCACAACTCAAAATAATATAGAAAAAAACATCAACATATTTCAGAAAAATGGTATTTACTAAAAAAATATATTTTTTGCACAGATTTAAAGGAAAAACAATGTGATCATATTTTCTAATGGAATTTGCTTACTTTGATGTATTCGGATTTTTAAATTCTCTTAAAATGTAACCACAAACAGTTTTTCACCTCTACTAAAAATTTTAACATTTTGAGTTAATACCCTATTGTTAATCAAGTGCGATATGTACTTAACATCATATGCTTTGTATTTTGCAATGAAAATCTGTTTTATACGTAAAATGCACATCGTACCTTTATCAAAAATAATGTATGCTGAATCTTATTTATAGCCCAGTACTAAGTTAGTAAAATTTTCATTCTGTTACACCTCAATTAACAATAATAATATTAAGCTTGTAACTTTATTACTTATTATTACTCATTTTTTGACTTCTCATTATTCTACTTTAAACAATAATCCTTTTAAGTTTTGAATTTCGCCATTGATTGGAACTGGGGCTGAGCGTAGTTTAGATGAGTGCTACGCAGTCACCTAATGATAATTATGGGCTTAAAGCTTGCTTGGATGTTTTAATATGTCTTGTGTCGCCAAGGAGGAGTGTTGTTAAATTTTTTATCTGTGGTATGTACTGGCTTGTGTAATTTTAATTCAACACAGTTTTAGACGTTCTTCGTAGCTTTGTTCAGTGAGTTTCTAAAAGCTAGTGCGTGACGTTTTAATGACGCTCGACATTGCGACTCTATAGCTGGCATTAATGTTGTCAGTGTCCTCTTTCAGGTTCATTGTGATCCCTATTTTCTTCTGTATATGTAGACTTTCTTTTGTATATCTCTTTTTTATAATTTTTTCTTTCTCCAATATTTTGATGTTATAAAAGTCAGCTGTGTGACCTGTTTTATTTATTTGTTGTGCCAATGCAGTTATCTCCTTTCTTTTATTAATGTCCATTTAATGTTCAGCTATTCTTGTCGCAAGCTTCTCTTTTTTGTTCCAATGTAAATTTTATTACATTTTGTTTCTTCATTCCCCATGCATGGTCTTTCGTAAACAACATTGCTTTGTTGTTGCTTTTGAATAGGCGCTTTAATTTTTGTAAATATTGTGTTTAATGTATTAGTTGGTTTGTAAGCAAAGCCTATCTTGTTGTTGTTTTTTTATTATTTTCCGTATATTTCTGTTGTCTGTTAGGCCAGGAATGTATTGTACACTGTGAAAAATACGATTTACCTTGTTGTCTGCATTGTCATTAGGTTTTTTAGTTTTTAAACGGTGTTTTACTGCTTCTATTAAAGTAACATTTCTCGGAAAACTATTGTTGCTAAGTGTGTTATATATTTTTTGTATATTACTGTTGTGAAAATTTTCATCGCTAATATTTAAGACTCTTTCGATAAAGTTCTTTGCTGTAATCTGTAAAATCTGATTTCTAGGTTGTGTTGCGTTGTAGTTCATTAATCTTCCGGATGCAGTTTCTTTAGAATACCAGTCAAAAATAATTTTTTCTGAAGATCTAATTAACTTTGCATCTAAGTATGTAATTGTATTGTCCTGTTCAATTTCCATTGTGAATTTTAACTTTGGGGAGGTGGGTGTTGAATGTTTTGAAGATTTCATCTTTATCGTCGGATTTTATAATACCAAAAATGTCATCTACATATTTAGCATGTATTTAATTTTAATGTTCTTATTTTTTAATTCTATTGTTACATCGTCAAGTAAACTGTTAAGAACTATATCAGCTATGGTTGGTGAAAGAGGATTTCCCATTGGCATGCCGTAAATTTCATTATATACTTTGTCCTTGTAAATAAAATAATTATTGCTGTCAATGTTTTTATTATGTTCCATTTTTTCATGATTTTTTTGATGGCGTTGTGAACTGGAATATTAGTAAAAAGAGATATAACGTCAAACGATACTAATATGTCATTTTCTTCAATCTTTATGTCACGAGTTTTTGTTTTTAATTCAATAGAATTTTTTATATTATACTCCTTAGAGATTAAATGCTTTAAAATTTGACCCACATATTTTGATAAATTGTAGCATGGTACTTGGGTTGAAGATATAATAGGCCTGAGTGGGATCCCTATTTTGTGGATTTTCGCTAAACCATATATCCTTGGTGCAATGGCTGAAGAGCATATCAGCTTGTGTTTTTGCCAGTTATCAATAATGCCATTTTTTAAAAGGTCAGAGACTATATTATTGTTAATTCTCTGTAGTTTTTCCGTCGGGTAAACTCCAATCACTCTATAGGTTTGCTTGTCCCTCAGAATTGTTTCTATTTTCTGTTCATATTCACTTTTAAATATCGCCACAGTTTTTTTACCTTTGTCCGCTTGTAACGACACGTGCTCGCTGGTTGCTGGGGTAGGCTCAGCGGAGACCAGGGTCGTACATACAAATAAAAAACAAATTACAAAACGCTATAAGCTTTTATTTGTGGTTTAGGACTGTGCTTCTGCCCTCAATTCGCTCTGGTCACGCTTGGGTGATGCCCTCGTGTGGTTTCTGGCTCGAGCGGTTCCGCGGACTCTCTTATTGGTTTATCGTTTGTATTTGGGGGGCAGGATATTCTCTAGACGATGTGTCCAACGACAAGAGCTACTCCAGCAACGATTTCCTCTAAGCTTTTCTACTGGTTATGTGTCCAACGCCAGTGGCAAATCTCGCTATGTTCATAAAATATTATTAGTTGATGTGCCCAACGAGTAATATTGCTCTTACCACAGCACGAGCTGACAGGCAACTGACTTCTATTCAGCGATCATTCGCCTTTTATACCTCTCAGTTGTACACACACGAGTACACACCCACACGTACTTCTGCTTGTGTGCGCACACAAGCAATGTTTATATAACTATAACAAAAGGAATGGTTGTAAAACAACAGAGGTGTATTGAAAGGCAGTGCCCACAGCAATTACATTTCTTCCGTTAATTTTAAATTTAAAAATTAACACCACAGTTTAACTTAAATAAAATTATTTAGTATAACAGTTCAAATATATTTATGTAAGTTAATAACCTGTAATTCGAATACAAAAAAAAAAAAAAAAAACAATTCAATACTGAGAAAATAAAAGAATAGTTCAATAAGTAACTAAAAGAGTAGTTCATATAAGAAAATAATAATAAAAACAAAAAAATATATATATAGCGACTTTGGTCCGTCACACTACCCCTCCTCTTCCTGGTGATTAATGTTGGAACCCTATTACCCTTATTGCTCCGGACCGAGAAATGATTACCCGGTATCGCTGACCCGCTATAATTTTCACCCACCTGCCCCATGGTTTAGTCTGGGTTGATGCCATTCACTCCTGTACTTCTCGCCTTAACTGTTCGGGAGCCTTATCAAATGGAATCTCGATCGGTTCCCCAGCTGGGGCCGACACTGCAACGCTTGGGGCCGGGGTAGAATGAACTATGCGGGCTCCCGCTGGAGTATCCAGAGATTCTGGTCCAAAGGTGGCAAGACCTTCTGGCTCTGGCTGGTATGACTCAGTTAATGTGGACGACGGGCTCAAGGTAGACACTTTGAAGGGGGATGGTTGAGCTGACGATGTTGATGATGATAATGATGATGATGATGGTGATGATAATAAAAATGTTACCACGGATGCTTTTTGCGAGGAACCAGCTGGCGACCCAAAGGAACTCAAACGAGCCGTTGACAGTTCTGGAACCATTTCGGCTTTCCGTCCTCTGATGTCTCCGCCATGTGATTTAACGTCGTTATCCAGACCCGGTGTACCATCAATCCAACCATGACCCGGTGTTCTAGGTATCGGTAGAATAGGGAAGTCACTTATATCTTCGGCATAGAGATATTCTGGCGGCGCATCCAACTCCACCTGGCTCTGGATCGCGGGAGTGGGATAGTTTTCTGGGATTAATATACGTACACGCTAAACCCTCTCGTAACAACGCCAACCCAGGTGACGGAACTGTGAGTCCTTCACCTCGAATGAGCCCAGGCCGCGACGGAGTGGTGGTGTTGGTGGGCGAAAGTTGTCATTCTCCCAGTCCAGTGATGACGGGGACCACGGTGGCAGGGGAGAGGATGGGGTTGTTGGACGTACGTCGAATGTTGTGTCGCAGTACCCGAAAAATGAACGCCGAATTTCCCTAAGCATATCCTCGTCAATATCTGCATCCTCAATTTCGACATCGGCTAGGTCTATAAACTCCTCATTGCCTCCCGGTCGAGGAGACGTAGCTCTTCGGTCCTCTTCATCTTCGTCCTCTATTATTATGGCTGCCGGCTCGATGATTGGAGGCGGCGGTGGACACTCTTCGTCTACCGGTTGCATAAACATCTGGCGGTGGTGAACTGTTTTTGTTCGCTTCCCTTTCGTCCAGGTATCGAATGGTGAAGGCGGTGGAGGGCACTTTTCGTCTACCGTTGATGCATGGAACTGACCCGTGCAGTCTGGTTTGGTTTTATGTTCTGGTGGTCGGGCTGCCCGCGGCGTTCCGTCGCGACAAGCTCCGGGTCTATTACTCGTGGTACCAGTTTTCGTTTTCCTGCCTTGGCTGGAGCTGGGTACATCGTCGGGGTCCACAAAAATTGTGCGTCTTATCTTTGCGCGTTTTCTCTCCATATTGTCTCTAAACAACTTTCGGGTGGCTTCAAATTTATCTCTCGCCGCACTCATGTTCGCCGCATACTCTTACTTCTTACTTCGAGGGGTGAGTAGGAGTATCAAAGAAAAAATAGGTTAGTGATATGGTTCGGTATAGGGTTTGATTTCACTAATATGTGCTGTACGCCTTTCAGTACTTTCTCCGCTACGGAGTTCTACAATAACGGGGGACACGAATCCCGTGATGACATAAGGTCCCCCGAATCGTGGAGCCAATTTTGTCGCAAAGCTATCTATGGCTTTCGACAATGGATGTTGACGGACTAAAATTTGATCACCTATTTTCGGTTGCCACTGGCGTCGTCGTAAATTATAATAGCGTTTTTGTCTTTGCGACGCTTTGTCTAGGTTTCGTCGAACTATTCCGAAAATCTCCTTCAATTCCCCAGCGCGACCGTCTGGAGTGATTGGGCGAGCTCCTGTGCCGATGGTTACTTCGTCGTACAGGGCTTTTGGCAAGCGGGGTTCTCTTCCTTGGGTCAAATAAGCCGGTGTGTACCCTGATGATTTTGATATGCTGGTATTCATGGCCAACATGATTTCTGACACCGCCTCATCCCAGGCGGAGTGCTTTTGACGTGAAAATTGGGCAATAATGGTCTTGATTGTACGGTTGGCTCGTTCCGTTGGATTTTTCTGTGGGGTGTAAGAGGCGGTAAACTGCTGCTGCACCCCGATTTCTTCCAAATATTTCTTTAGCACCCGCGACGTGAATTATGTTCCACTGTCGATGAGAAGCACCTTAGGAACTCCATAGCGTGATATAATTCTGCGCTAGGTTTACCTCCTCTACGGGTTGTGAGAGCGCGTCAGCCATCTGCTTCCCTTTTCTATAACTGACGGAAAATTTGAACTGTTGTACCTCGAGTGCCCACCTTGCCAAACGTCCGGTGGGGTTCTCAATCGAGTTGAGCCATTTTAAGGACAAATGATCAGTTAGTACCTTGAATTCATATCCTTCAAGATAGGGTCTCATTTTCCGGATTCCCCAAACAATGGCTAAACATTCTTTCTCCGTGGCAGAGTAATTTCTCTCCGCTTTGTTTAAGTGTCGGCTGGCATAAGCGATAACGTGTTCTTTCTTGTCCATCTCTTGGGTTAACACCGCTTCCAGCCCGTAGTCACTGGCATCGGTCTGCAAGGTGAAGGGTTTGGTAAAATGTGGGCATGCGAGTACTGGTACTGTGATGAGTTTTTCCACAGGGTCTCATAAGCGTTCTGCTGCGGCGTACCCCATTTCCAGTGTTTGCCCTTCTTCAACATTTGCGTCAGTGGTTCAGCGACGTCAGAAAAGTTCGGAACAAATCGCCTATACCATGAAGTGATGCCAAGGAAGTGGCGAATTTCTCTTACATTTTTAGGCGGAAGCATTTCCGCAATTACTGAAATTTTTTCCGGGTCTGTTTTAATCCCATCTCAGGTGACAATATGCACTAGGTATTTGGTTTCTGATTTAAAAAACTCACACTTCTCTATGTTTATTTTTAAGTTGGCCGCGCGTAGGCGCCGAAAGACCTTCAAATTCTTCATGTGTTCCTCAAAGGTAGATCCAATGACGATGATATCGTCCAGATAGGCGAAAGCGTGTGGTTTCATCTCCGGCCCGATGATGCTATCTTATGCCTGCTGGAACGTGGCTGGAGCCGAATGTAGACCAAATGGCATCACTCGCCACTGATACAAGCCGCGGCCAGAAACAGCAAAGGCCAAAGGCGGTATACTGCTTACTCTCTTCCTCCATCGGTATTTGCCAATACCCGTCCTTCAGATCCAGGCTACTGACAAACCTTGCATTGAGTAGCCGGTTCAGGATACTGTCGATCCTTGATAGAGGGTAGGCATCAGGGATAGATCTGGCATTGAGTTGGCGAAAGTCCATACAGGTACGCCACTTTCCATTTTTTTCTTTACCAGAGTTATCGGAAAACTATAAGCACTACGGGATGGCTCAATGCAGCCTTGGTCGATTAGTTTGCTAACTTGTTCGTCGATAATTGCTTGCATCGCGGGATTTCGAGGTGCATAACGTATTTTTATCGGTCGATCATCCTTCGCAACTATACGGTGCGTGGCAGCAGAAGATAACCCCTTAATTTCTTTAAATTTGGGCAGCTCTTCCTCTAAAAACTGGATGATTTGTTGCTGTTGCGTATTTTCGTTTAAACTAAAACTTGCTTGTGGGTGTGCTGGTTTACAGAGTTGGTGGCTTACCTGCTCGCTTAGAGGTTCCTCACAGAAATTCCCAGCTTTTGATGTGTTTATTTTTATTTTGAATTAATGTACTAACGTTTTATTTTGTAAGTATGTATTTCTGAAGTTTTTGTTTTGAATTATAATGTAATTGTAATTTTTTGCTATGATTTTTTTAAATAAAAAAATAGACGTCGACAAATAATCGACGAAACGTCGGGAAAACAGTAATTAAACTGGATTTTTAATTACTTGACAACTGTTGGCCTTAATAGCTCAAGAATAATAGAATCCATAAGTTCACATACAATTATTGGCCAACTATAATCATCATAGCATATTTTTTATTATTTAGTTCTTCTCAAAATAGTCATTATTATTGAAAGCTATACCTAATAGACTTAACATATCGAAGCCGCAGTAATGTTCTTTCAAATCCTTTCGAGATCTTTGATGTCTTCGTGATGAAACTAATGGGTCTAAAGGCCGCCAAAATATTAAAAAGGTCCTCATTTCGTCTAATCTTTAAAATCTTGCAAGTATTTGGATATCTATGTTACTACATTCCTTGGCTTCTTCTTATAGGTCTCCAATTTTTGCAATGAACCAAAATCTTATTTATCTCAGGATACATTTGAGACAAAACTTGGGCAGTTTTTGAAGCGTATTCATCAAACATTGTCTATTTACCATTTCTCTATAGTTTAGGATAACTTCCAACCTTTTTATAATGATTGTCAACTCTAGTAATTCAGACTATTATCATTTTCAAAAAATACTCTGGACATATCACCACCGTTAGTATTTCTATACCCCTGCTTTGGGCAATCTAGTGTCAGTCCAAGCTTCTTAAGAAATTCATTTTGTGCATTTTTTTTTCGAGCAGATAGCACAGGCCAACACCCAATTTGCTTCTTTGAATTTATCATCTGATTCTAGTTAATTTGGGTGCGCTAAATTCAAATCTGTAATCAGTTTGTCTCTATCAGCTCTAGTTTTCATGATATAGCTTTTTTTAAGTATTTAGAAAGTAAAACTTTTCCATAGGAATTAAAAAAAAACAAAGAAGTTAACCTGTTTCGTACAGTTTTATTAGAATAAAAAAATTTCTCACAAAGCAATAAAAACATAATATAAATATAATTCTAGTTAAAGGATGTAAAGCTTCTTTTAAGAGACAATCTGGAATGAACAGCCGGATTAGAGTCTCTTTGCAAATTCCAACAGTAGTCTGCCATCATATGTGTATCCCACCTTCCCTGGTACCGATTCTCCATTATTTTGATATCTTGGTGAAACCTTTCTCCTTGTTCTTCGCTTAAATGACTCAAATTTTTGGGAAATTGGTCCAAGTGACTGTGCAAATAATGGATTTTAATACTCATGTTGCAGCCAAGGTCTCTAAACTTATCCAGCATATTCTCCACTAATTGAACATAATTTGAAGCTTTATTATTTCCCAAGAAATTTTTTATAACTTGCACGACCGTCAAAAACTCCTGCTCTAATCTTATCTCTACTTAGATTAGGCATTTTGCTGCAAATATATGCAAAACATTCCCCATCATGATTCAGAGCCTTAAAAAACTGCTTCATGAGCCCTAATTTGATGTGCAACGGTGGTAGGACGATCTTTTCACGTGCAACTAAAGCTTCATTTAGAATATTTTTATCGCCAATAATTATTTTTTCTCTCGTTGGCCAATATTTTTGACGCCAATGTTTTTGCTTGGATCTGCTATCCCAGAGACACAAAAAGCAAGGGTACTTAGTATAACCACACTGTTGTCCAAGAAGAAAATTTACCATTTTAAGATCAACACAAATGATCCATTGGTGGTCTTGGTATTTTATCTTTTTCATCACTAATGCAATGTTGTTATATTCTTCTATCATTGTTGTGGAGTGCGCAATTGGAATTGATGCATACACATTGCCATTGTGCAATAAGACGCACTTCAAACTTCTCTTGGATCTGTCCACGAAGAGGCGCCAATTGCTAGATAGATACTGGGATAGCCCCATTTCCTGCATAAGACCATTTACATTATTACAAAACACCAGATTGTCTTCCTTAGTAAAAAATTTTAAAAAATCCTTATCCCTAGTGCGGTAATAAGTTATTTTTGTTCCACGTTCTAACAAATTCTTATCATTTAACCTAGAAGCTAACAATTCAGACGCTTCTTTTGATAAGGCCAAATCTCGAATTAAGTTATTCAACTCGCATTGATTAAAACGTTGAGGAATAGTTTCTATGTCTTCGAAAACACTGTCGCAATCAGTTAGATCATTAGGGGTATTATGTTCAAACTCCGTATTCAGCTCTAAGGAATCTTTCAGTTTTGGAATGGGAACATCTTCGGAATGGGGAATTGGACGGCGCGCTGAAAGTAAATCGGGATACTGCCATTTATTTCGATTTTTCCTATTAATACCAGCAATACTCACTAAACAGAAGTAACAGTCGTCCAAATGATTTCTGGGCTCTCTCCAAACCATCGGCACACCAAACTTAAGCCTATTTCGTTTTCGTTGAGTCCACTGTCGCAAATTTACACAGCAGGTATTACACGCAATGTGTGGAGCCCAGCTTTTATCTTGGTCACCAATATCAACTCCAAAGTAATCCAAATACGATGTTTTAACACATTCTGAAATAGGTCTTATGTTTTCTTTGAAGGTGTATTCTCCACAAATATAACAAAATGTGTCAGCTGAATTTTTACACCATCTTCTATTGGAAGTCATTTCTATTTAGATCAACACCTTTTTAATAAACTTTGCCAACTGCAATAAACCACTTCTTGCAAGCAACTAACTTCCGATATGCAATTGGAGTGCATAAAGAAAAAATAATGTTCTGAATAATATTGCACAAATAAAATTCCCGTTAATCAGCTAGCAATTACACATAAAATAATATTTTTGAAAAAAAAAACGGAATGACAAACTGATATACCCTCCTCACTTACAGTGAAAGGTTCAAAAAAGCTATATCATGAAAACTGGAGCTGATAGAGACGAACTGAGTACAGATTTGAATTCAGCGCACCCAAATTAACTTTTTTTAATTTTGTCGGGCTGTGTAGTTTATCTTCTTGTGTTGCGTTCTTATTAAAACATTCTCCTTCTTATGGAATTGTAAACGCTAATTTTAAAATTAAATTCATGAAACCAATTCTGGCATGTAGCGGAGAAATTTCATATTTATAGTTTTGATCATCACTTAAATCATCAAAATTTTGAAAGTCTTTCTGTGATTTATTTGCAAATCACACATTAAAGTTGACGAAGTATATGTTATTACATTTAAGAATTTGTAATAGTCATTCATAATCGATCGAAACAATTTTTCCATTCTTCGTTTCAAGAACATTAGGTTTTAATACAGAAATTAGCTTTTGTATATCGTTTACTCTAGATTTTATTTCTGAAGACTTCTTTTCATATTGAAAAAATGTCGGACGGAAAAAATTAACTAATGGGCGAGGATTTTTTAATGCTCAAAGATTTCACTTCTAAGTCGTAAAGGAACTGCAGAAGCCAGCTTTGCATCTGTAATAGTTGTCATTTGTCGATATTGTTTGTTTGTAAGCGCTTTAATGGATGATCGTCACATCTTCACATATTTTTGCCTTCTTTGCAGGTAAACTTTGAAATCTCATTAATTCTCAAATTAAGAAAAAAGTGTTTTTAAATATTTAATTTAGAGTTCTGTAAACAGTGTTTAAATTTTACATCTATAAAAATAAAATTTGCTGACAACTGTTTTAGTACCATTATACCGGTAAAATTGGATGCTCTCCCATTCTTCTCTACGAAGTGACTTAGTTTTACAAAAAAAAATAGTATTCTATATCTGCACCAAGGTTGATAGGAGCCTCTTCACGTGATGCAAATAAAAACGGACAGATGGACAAAAATTCCAAAAATAGATGTTTTGTATTCCATATCGATTACTATCTACAGAAAACTGTACGGAAATTGCCTTGTTATGTACTGTAAAGAATATAGCAAATATCTTATAGTAATAATCCGATCAGTAATAAGTACACCACGACAAAAATACTAAGTTTAAGGTTGGCCAAAGAAACAAATTGTAAGCCAATTTTCGCCCAAAGTAAAAGAGATAACCTTCACATACAGTATTGGGCAAAACCTAAGAAACATTGCTTAATATTAGCTTCTGAGTCAAATTATATTTAAATGAACATATTTCAATTCAATGTTTTAATGCAGTTTTATTAGTTACTGTGTCATACAAAATTACAAAAAAAAATTGTAACTATCTCTCACCTAACGGTTCTTTTAGTACAACAACAAAAAATACTCAAAAATTCATTGGGCAAAACCTAAGAAACTTTTAATATTTGGTATAATAACCCTAATTTTTTATTACTGCGGCGCACCGACGCGGCATAGGTTTGATTAAATTATCAATTTTTTTTTTTTTTTTGATCTATGCGAATCCATTCATCCTCCAGACACGAAAATAAATCGTATCTGTTGGAAAATCATTTCGAGCCAACATTCCTCTTCAATATAGAAAATAAATTTTCGATTGGGTTCAAATCGGGCGATTGGGCCTGCCAATCAAACACTTGAATCCCTTTCGATTGTATTCAGTCCTTCACCAACTTCGATGAGTGTTTCGGATCGTTATCATGTGGCATATTCCACTCGGCATATGGCAACATTTTATTTTCTAAAATGTCCCTATACACAAATCTGTCCATTTTGGTAGAAATTCTGTGGAACGGCCCTAGACCATGACCTGAAAAACACGTCCACACCATCACATTGCCACCCCCCATGCTTGACAGTTCTTTTTTACAATATCGGGGTTTAAACCTTTCACCTGTATTGCGTCTCATACGACATATGCCATCGGAGTTGAACAAATTAAATTTGCTCTCGTCGCTAAATAGCACACTTTTCCACTTTGTAACTGACCAATCAAGATATTTTTTTGCAAATTCGAGCCTAAAAAAATCAGGCATCAATGGTTGACTTGTATAGCTTAAGAATACATACCGTTTTTTTGCGTGACGTTTTGTAAGAAGAGGTTTTTTGGAAGCTGTATAACTTTTCAATCCAGCCTTTCTCGCCCGTCTGCGGGCTGTGCTGGCATCAACACTTAAGCCTAATTCTGACACAATTTTTTTTTGACGAGATAAAGGCTTTTTTTATTATCTTCTTGGTATTTCTATCATCACGAACTGTTTTACGAGGTCTTCCTCCAGGATTAATATTGACAACAGTTCCTTTATCTTTATAAACGCTTATCCATTTGGAAACCATTGATTTGCTTACTTTTAACAAATTTGCAATTTCAGCTTGTGATTTGCCTGTATTATAATGCGTTATAGCATTCAATTTAAGTGCTTCACAGTATTTTCTACGTTGCATATTATTTTAATTTTCAATGCGCAATTTAATCGTTAAACGCTTTCAAATGCATACTAGATCACTTTTTCATAAGAAATCATCGAAAGAAATAAAAAAATTACCGTTATCTTAAAAAAAAAAAAAAAAACAAATTTATTGTACAAAAGCAAAAAGTTTCTTAGGTTTTGCCCAATGAATTTTTGAGTATTTTTTGTTTTTGTACTAAAAGAACCGTTAGGTGAGAGATAATTACAATTTTTTATATAATTTTGTATGACACAGTAACTAATAAAACTGCATTAACACATTGAATTGAAATATGTTCATTTAAATATAATTTGACTCAGAAGCTAATATTAAGCAATGTTTCTTAGGTTTTGCCCAATTCTGTACATGCACATTTTCTGGTCCAATTAAATTTAAACAATTTTAATATTTGAGCTAATAATAAACTTAGATATATATTAAAAAAATTATATACCTGAGGTACCCAAATTTATGGCCCTACTCAGAAGACCCTCTTTATCCTAGAGGTCAGACCTTTCGTAACTTTACTCACAAAAACCTTAAGATATCTTCTGTGGTTCATGAGATACCGATGTCTAAATATGTAAATCGTTTTCAAACCACATTTTGAATCCAATAAACATTTTGATTCATTTTCTAATAAAAATGATCAAACGGCGATCTTCTAACTAGGGATGAGCGATCCCGCGATAATTGACGAAAATCGTTACTATTAAACTAGATTTTCAAATCAACGTTCTTCTAAATAGTTACCGTGATTACCTTTTGCAGTTTTTGTTTAATTAAGTATACTGCACACAGAAAAAAGACTGGTAAAAATTCCATCGATATGTTCAAGATTCAATTACCGATATAATAATTTGATTTTTATTATTAATAAATTATAATATTGACTTATTTTATATATTTAAAGCTAACATTTGATATTTGCCTCTAAATATTGGTTGTAACACCTTTTAAAAAAGTTAACCTGACCGATTTGTATCTTTATTAAAATCTATTCTATTGAATGAAAGATGCAATTAAACTTATTCAGTACATGACTACTGAAAACCAAATTTTGGTAGTTAGAATTATCAAAATCAATTGTATTTTCTAATATAGAAAATTTTTTGACGTATTAAAAATAAAATTTGCACACATTATACAAAAAAATAATAAAATTTCACTTTAAAAGTACAAAAATTTTTCAAAAGTGGTGAAAAGCTCTCCAATATTGTTTAGTGGTAAGTTCAAAATTATCTCGCAAAGCCATATGAAAATAAAAATTATTTTAAAATGTCCTCATAGAGGCAAATCGTGCGGTATGGAACGGCAAGTTGAAAAAACTATGTGGAAAAGAAGAATCATGATATAAAAGAAGGAGTAGTTTATATTAAATGGTTTGAGTCATGAAAGTTTGATGTGAAATCTTATTTCTGTAATTTATTTTTTAAATAAAACAAAATATTAAAAAATTATATTGTTATATTTAATTCACAATAATATTCTATAGTCACTAAAGAATCATTAAAAAAATAGTTGTGAGTGCCATACTCATTCAGTTATTACAACCGAATTCAAGATAATACACATAACTGACAAAATTCGATTGGCAACGAATTCGGTTCCCGCAACGAATTTCTTTTCTCTGTGTGTGTTTATATAGGTATAGAGATGATGGATATTTCACTACCTGTGATCCTATCACTGTGATAAAAAATCACTGGTCACTACAGTGGCTGAGTTTATTAAGTAACAGTTCAGCTAAAGAACGTTCTTTTATATTTGCACACATACAAACTTAAATTTCATTTTACTTTCTGGAGGGAAATATTAGTATATTTGATCCTTTAATTTTTTAATATATCAAAGCGGCTTTTTTGTGTAGCTTTTTCTTGCTTCTTCTTACTAACAACAGTTATATTTTTTCAAACTTCACACAACCATACTTATGTAAAAAAAAATAATGTTTTGTTTTTATTCGAACCCATATTCAGTGTTACCCAAGTTTATATATTGCTGGTCAAAATTATTTACAGCGGCTTTGAATGTAGAAATCAAATTACCTTTTCCATAATGGTTACAGTTAGCATAATATATTATTTAATATATATGCTATGTAACTTCTATATAAACATGTATGCTTAACTAAAAATGTATTCTATAATAAAAAATAAAAAAATAACTGCGAACGTTGATCACGGTAACTATTAAAAAGAACGGTGATTTAAACAGCACGTTCACCGGTAACATATATAAATAATATACAATTTTCACACCTTTCGGTGAAGACCGTCTTCATTGGCTGTTTATTTGTTAGCTTTGGCGAGCGCTTTCGACGTGAGAACATCATGCTGACGGATTTAAACACAATACATAACAAAATCACATACACAATGGAAAAAGAGCAAGACGGAACTTTACATTATCTTGACATAACAATAACACGAGGAGTTGACTCTTTAAACTTTGACATATACAGAAAACCAATAACAACCGACACAACTATCCACAGTTCCTCAAACCATCCCACTCAACATAAACTCGCATATGACATATGATTTACAGACTTAAGACAGTCCCACTTTCTCCAGACAAATATAACAAAGAACTCGACTCAATTTACGCTATAGCTAAAAATAACTGTTACAACTGCACTACTATCGACAAACTACTTAGACAATACAAAACTAAAATAAGATAAAAGCAAGGAGACAATCGATACAGCACGACGACACATTTTTACTTACACAGTACCAGAAATACAAAACAATCTCAAGACATCAACAGAAATGACCGATATATTTTACACCAGCGGAGTATACAGACCTGCAACCATACATATTTAGGACAAACTGGACGAACATTAAAAACAAAGTTCACAGAACACATACGATCATATAAACGGAAAAGAAAAGACTCCAACTTAGCAATACACCTTAACACACAGGAACACGAGTCAAGGAAAATAGATGAATGTATTACATTAATACATCTTAGTAAAAAAGGACAAAGACTGGACATTCTTGAAAACATGGAAATATAAAAAACACGAACGTTCAACGGAGTTATTATTAACGAACAGGTAAATACGATCTCGGACACAATTTTTACACCACTAAAATTATTAAAACAATCTTACAAACGGAAAACACCCACAGATGGTTACACTTACCTACCCAATAATAAAAGACTGAAATATTAAAATTATATACCTTCAATAAACATAACAGATATCAAGCAATCTACCTGTACCCTACCACCATCTATGCAACAAACACCTTACACTATCTAACCAGTACTAATCAAAACGCGGCTTGAAAATGATGTTCTCACATCGAAGGCGCTCGCCAAACCTACCAAATAAACAGCCAAATGCAAAAGGCATTTTGGTCTCTACATTTAAAGCACTGTAATTCAAATTTGCCAGTAATATAAAATTCGGTAACACTGATCGATTATAGGTTCAAATAAAAAAGCACACAGCATTTTTCGTTTGCTTACTACATACATATGTACATTAGGGAAAACCGTTTTTTCGGCATAGTGCCATAAATTCAACCATGTTCTAGTAAACACGAAAATCATAATCTTTTTAAATTTTTCTCAAAAAATTTTACGCGCCAATTGGTTTTTCTAAACAGGTGTATAAAAAATTATTTAAAAATTGATTATTTAAATTACTCAAAGTTGCATATATACTGAAAGAAGCATATATTATTTTCTTGTGGGTTTCGGATTATTGAACCATCTTTTTTCCAATGCCTAATAAAGCAGTTTTTACCAGCTTTAAATATTGAAAGTGATTTATATAAAACTTCGAAGTTGTCGTCGCGAAATCTTTGGTCTAAAAACCATATGTCGAACAATTTTCCGCAGATAAACTAGCATATCGGATACAATTCATTCTGATATAAGCTAAAATGGCTAAGACGGCCTTTGAGTTCCAACGAGCGTTACTGATTGCGGGTATAGGTTTTAAATTTATGTATGGAAATTTTTTCGTTTCTTGAAAAAATCTTAAAGCAGTTCCTAGTTCAAACAAATCAATATCAAGCGTTTCATTCCAGCTTTGTTTTAAGTTATTCTTATTCGAAATCAATTCCCTTACAAAATTGTAACATGTGTCTGGAGAGGATGTCTTACCACCGAACAACTTATCCATTATGTGCCTCAGTATCAAATCCAAAATCTGGTGTTGACAAACAATATATTGTAGTATTTCCAATCTATGTCTTTTAAAAAATTTCTGAAACTGTGTAACCACACTATTTATCTTACCGTATTTGCCTTTACATCATTCAAAACAAGTACTTCCAGATATATTTTTTAAGATTTATTTTTTAAAACTATGACTAAAATTTATTTTCTGTTAATTCTTTTTCCATTGAAGTGAAGACACCAAAGTTCTTCCTTAAATTTTCTTTTAACCGTTTTACTTTCTGTTCAGCTGATTTAATAACAGCGTTTTAAATTGCTGGTTAAAAATGTATAGAAATCATAACATCAGAATCGAGAAGTTCTTTATAAAATTTTGCTGCTTTTTTAGTTCTTTATGTACCTTATTCACCAATGTTGCTGGATGTGTAGTGTTACAGCTGGATGTGAGCATAAGACGATGTGATTTATCAAAATCATAACTGTTTTGGTTTGCGGAAAAACTTCTTATTATCTCTAAATATTATCGAAATATTTTGTTTTAAATAAACATTTTATTAATTTTCTTTAGCCAAAAAAAAAAAAAAAAAATAAATAAATAAGAATTATATATATAATTATAATTTAGCAAAAATAAAATACCGTAGTGTTTTGTAATTTTTTATTGTATAAAAAGAGCTGAAAAAAAGTCAGCCGTATACAGTGGATAAAGAAAAATAAAATCAAAGTTGATTATTGTTGTTTTTGTTTGAACTTTGCTTTTCGTCTTTACTTTATTGCTTAGACAAAAGTCTTTAGTTTATTTAAAACAACTGTGAGAAGTTTCCTGAAGAGCTAAGTAAGCGGTAGTCAAATGGCCATCGAGACTTGCTTTCACCTCCAATAATCAATATCGGTGATTAAAATATTTTATTGGGAAAAGTAGCACGATAATTTTAAAGTTTAATAAATTTAATTTAATATTCCCTTGTTTTTAGTTTTTTATTAAAAAATTAAAATTGTGCAAACTTTTTTGACCTTAACGAAAAAATAAATATAGTTATCCCTCGTTTAACGCGGTACTTGTACAACGCGTCATCGATATAACGCGATTTGAAAAAATTCGGTTTCCTTACAACGGTTAGGTACATATGAATATTTATTATAAAGCGCATACAAAAAGGGTTAAGTTTGGTAAAAAAAAATGAAATCTTTTTTTACAAATTATGATCCTTTACTGGAGAGATCCAGAAAAATAATAAAGCAATTAGATATTAATCTAGGATATTGAAAAAAAGCCTGATTTCACAATTATAGAACCAGCGAAAAAATCAGTTTTTTGTCCAGTAGCGAAAACTATGTAGAAGATATATCTTCTATTTGAACTATTGCACGCCCAAAAACGTTTATCATGAAATATAATGTTTGACCACAATAATGAAGTTTGTTAAAAAACTTTTAATTTTTTTCAGTTCGTGTTTAAATTTTATAATACGTATGTTAGTTTTTTTGAATTTTAAAATCTTTTGTATTATGTTTATTTTTTGTTTTTATTTTATAACAAAGTCTGAATTTTAATTATGAATTGGGATATACTTGCGTCTGTTATTTAGCATGTTTCTTAATAAAAAAAACATATTGGAACATAACTCTCAAAATTGTATGATATAACGCGAATTTACATGACGAGAAATTTTTTCTGGAACCCAACTACCGCGTTACACGAGTGATACCTGTACACGTTTCTTTATAGTTTTATAAGCTCTATCGGACTGTGCTATGTCAATTTTAATATTAAAAAGTGAAGTAAAAAAAGCTACACAGCAATGAAGTCGATTTAACTTATGAAAGATTGAAGCAGACAAAAGTACTAATATTTCTCACCACAAAGTAAATAAATATGTAAACTCAAATTTAAGTTTGTACGTGTGCGAATATAAAAAACGTTTTTACACGGAACTGTTACTTGATAAACTCAGTCACTGTAGTGACTAGAGGTCTGCACAAATATATGTACATATTTGTATACATGAAGTACACGTGCAGTGGCGAAGTATGAATACTTAATCAAAGTATAAACAGAATAAGGTAAATTTTTTTTATTAGAACAAAACTTTCAAACAGCTATCAGTCATGTTCTGTCAATCGCAAATCGCCTAAAACTTGCAATGCGAGTTGAAATCGCATGAAAGGTGTTCTGTAGTTCACAATCGCAAGAAATTTGGCGACTTCAAATCGTTATTTTTTGAAGAATATGTGACGAACCCATGCAGGGTTACCGTTAGGAATTTTTGAAAAGTCGCACAAAAGGTCGTTTTATAAAAATAAAGTCGCACAAAAAATTTGTTTGAGAAAAAAAGTCGCACATCTTTTTTTAGCATTATTATTCTATACATAGTTTCGTTTGATAGAATTAAGGACAGGATTTAACGAAGCAAATTTCCGCATAAAATATTAAATTAGTTTTTTATTACCCACAAATATTTGCAAGTCATTATCACATAAAAAGTAATATACGGGTAGATTTTACTTTCGTTTTGCATTTTTCTATTCTGTTGGATTTATTTATTTCAAGTATTAGTCACCTGTGATTTACTGGTGGTTATCGGTATACTTTTATTAAGTATTTTTATATTTTTTAGACGTTCATTTAAGTCCACGCTTTTCCATGTGCAATACATTTATATGGGTTTTCCCGAAGTGTGGGCATTTTTGTCGCCCTTTTTGGTTTTATTCCTAATAAAAAACTCACGGGATTATTTGTATTTAGTTATTAAAATATGAGTTTCTAATACAACAAGACATTAAATCTTATAAATTAGAGTATTAGAATCAGGCAAGTACTTTCAATTAAAAAAGGCAAAAGTAAGAAAAAAAATTATTAACTAAAAATAATATAATATTGCATATAGCATTAAAAATATTTAAAAATTTACATACTATATATATACAGTAGTAGACAAAACTGTTCACAAATAGATGAAATTTTAATTCAGAATTGATTTTATCTACATATCAACTGTCTGGTAACCTTTTTCATTTGGAAGTTGTTGAATACTCTCTTTTCTATTATCTGGTAACTCATTTTTAAGCTAACGGATGTTTTAGACGTTTGTTTGATGTCATCGAAATAATATTACTTGTTAACAATATTGTCTGCAAATAGATTTTTTTAACAATTTCTTTCAATTTAGACCTTACCAGGAGAAAATTGGGTAAATATAAATAAAAATTTATTTTTTCCAATTAAAGTGAAGGTAATTTATTTTATTTTAATAAGTTTGCAGTCTCTTTATAATGGGAAAAGCTATAAATTCTGTCTTAAAAAGAAACATCTTAGAAGATATACAAAATTCCGTTTCGTAACGATTAATTGCAAAAAAGTACAAAGTATCTCTTGGACTCATCAACAAAATAAAATATCAAAACACATTATCCGTCCCTCGAAATTATGGCGGTCGTCCGAAGAAGCTATCCTCAGCTATTGCGCGGATTGCCAGGCGCTTAATCGTTTCAGGAGCCACAAACACTGCAGTGGACACTAATGAGGTCCTAAGGGAAGTTCATGGAGTCAACGTCAGTGACAAAACAATCTGCAGGTGTCTTAAAAATAACGGACTTAAGGCAAGGGCTGTTATAAAAAGACCATTTTTAAATGAAAAACACCGTAAGGCACGATTAAAGTTCGCTAAAACGTACGAAAATTTCACGATTGATGATTGGAAGAAAGTTACATGGTCGGATGAAACTAAGATTAATAGGGTGGGGTCAGATGGACCCAAATAGACATGGGTTGATAGACGTAGCGGTGTACAAGATCGCAACATTTGTGAAACTGTGAAATTCGAGGTTGGATCACTAATGGTTTGGGGATGTTTTCGTGGTAATGAGGTCGGTGTGCTTCGGCGTATCAATGGTATTATGCGTGCCACAGACTATATTGACATACTGGAGGACTCTTATCTCCCAAGTCTGGATATATTCGGTCTCGAACCGGGGCAAAGCGATATATTTATGCAAGATAACGACCCGAAACACACCGCAAAAATAACCAAAAAATGGTTTGTAGATAACGGTATTAAACTGCTCGAATGGCCTCCCCAGTCCCCAGATTTGAAACCAATTGAGCACCTTTGGGCGATTTTAAAACGAAAGATTTTCACTGAAAAGTGTGCTCCAAGAACCGTGGATGAATTGTGGGAGAGAGCCCTACTAGCATGGCAAAATATAAGCCCAAAATATTTAGAAAGCCTTATAAACAGTATGCCACAAAGATTCAAAGCTGTAAAAAAATCCCGTGGTGGTCATACAAAATATTGAGTTAATAATTAATCTCCCTTTAAAACCAAGGGACAAAAGTGTTCACATACCCTTTGTATTAATATGTATTATTTTGGATTAAATAACATAAGTTGCTTTAATTTAGATATTCTTTTGGTTAGTAAACTGATTACTCTATTAAAATGTATTATCATTATTTATGATATATAATATATAATAAACTTTTTCCTTGAAATTTAAATGTTTGAACTATTTGTGAACAGTTTTGTCTACTACTGTATATTCGTTTGTGTGTATAAGAATTTTTATTAGACAGTTTAAACAGAGTTACAGTTAATCTTGAACCTTTGCAAAAGTAAAATTTTAAATTTAATTGCGTTGCTTGTATTCTGCAAAATAGGGTATAGTTGGTTCCAGAGACGAATTGTTAATATATAAAACTGTCTTTCGGATGCCGTGTCATTATGCCGAAATTGAATAGTGCCGTTTCCTCTCGACGATCTAGTGAACGCCAAGCGGTTATATAGGTATTTAGGCTTTTTGGTAAATATGATTTTATGTAGCAGGATGAGGTTTTTAACTTTTAAATAGTTATTTATTTATTATATATTTATTATATTTATTGTTAAAAATGCATAATTTAGTTGTTGTTGGTTGCTACTGCTTATTGAAAATAAAATAATCATAAATAGTTTGCAACCATAAAAAAACCTCACACTTTTATGTTTAAAACATGCTAAAAAACCTAAACTCAAAAAAAAAAACCAGAAACAATAATTAAAAGTCAATAATAAGTGATTACTTCTAAACAATTGCTCTTCATGCTATTTTTATACATAAATGCATACATATAAAATTTACGGTGTAAATGCCATCAGCAGCTACCTAGTATTATTTTGAGTTTGTTCTTTTTTACATATAAGTACGTTGTACCAAGAAAAGGAACATTATTTTAGCAGTACCTTTTCTCTCACGTTCGCATATTTCTATGTTCATACTTTTCTGTATGAACTTATTAAGTAACATATGTATTTGGCTGCGACTACATGCTTGTAGGTATTTGTGTTCTGATAGAGAAAAAAATATTACTGTAATCGGAAAAGAAACTTCAGATGTACAACAAAAATGTACTCGATGCGGACCTCTAGTAGTGACCAGTGATTTTTTTGTCACAGTGATTTAATCACAGATGCTGAAATATCGCTCATCTCTATTTCTAACACTTCAGTTCCTTAATGTATTGTATTTTTTTAATCACCTTGTTATGTCTCTGAGCATTGGGAAAATTCTGGCTCGTCGTCGGTTAACTTTT
The DNA here is from genome assembly GCA_937654795.1 of Cistogaster globosa. NCBI lineage: Eukaryota > Metazoa > Arthropoda > Insecta > Diptera > Tachinidae > Cistogaster > Cistogaster globosa. The sequence continues at coordinate 39,700,367 of OW569407.1, forward strand.
GTCGTCCGATATTTTTCAATATGCAAGGGAGTGTTCAGAAATAATCAAGTCTACAGTGCACGATATAAAAAATTAAATTTCTGAACTAAAGCCTTATGAAGCAAATTTTATCTGCATTGCTTTGCTCACGCCAACAAAAAAATTTTGACCTGCTGTATTCTTAAATTTTCTCAAGCTTTTATAATGTAAGTTGAATGATGATTCATTTTGCCAATGAAGTGCGATCAACAAATAACAAATTACTTGTTGTGGCTTGTGAGAGAATAGGTCTGCTAACTTTAGTCTCTCAAAAGTTAGAATTTGATTAGATTTAATTGTGGCAGGAAAAAAAATATGTGTATACTTCTCCTATTTCAGAAGCCTTTTAACGAGTAGGTTGAAAGTGAAATTAAAGACTTTTCACAACTTCTGTTCTGAAGAACTAAAATTTTCTTTTATAAGAACACAGCCGTTGGTATTATGATTTCTAAATGAACGAGCAGCTAATGACGAAATTATCTTTTTAGGTAAGTGATTTGGGATTTACAAAGTATCTTTAGGTCTTAAGATCCATTCCTAAACCAGCCAGACCGAATAAACAAATTTTATCTGCTCAGAAAAGCAAATCATTCTGTATGTAGAGCTGGCAGAGCAAATTCTCCGCCGTTGCCATTTTTTTCCTTAACCTGACAACTTCTACAAATGTCATGGTATGAAAGATTAAGTCTCTTAGTATGGGCACCGATGACAGTGCCCCGCCAGCACAGACACCAGTGCGCTCAGCTGCCCTCGAGGAATCCTCAGCAGATTTGCGGTTCTCCTACTATCATACTAAGGCGTGTTTTTTATTTTTAACTAATCCACGCTAATGATTCAACAAACGCAGATAGTATCCTCTGATAAAATTTCAATTTTGTCATTGCTCCTACAACAGAACCAAATGCTGATAAATTCTTTACGTACTAAGAGAACCTCCTCATATCACGTTATGCCTGACCTTAACAATACAATAAAAAAAAAAAAAAAATTAACTAGAAAAGGTCTCCGTGAGAGACAAAACTGGTTGCGTCCGTCAATGGCATATGTAACATAAGAAATTGGCCAGATTTGTTTTGCTTACAATGTGCTCGCTAACTTAGAAGCTGAAGCCCATAACTGGTAAAATGCAGCGGAATTTAAGAGTTGGTCGGAATTCGAAGAGGAATTTAAGGACAAATTTATTGGTCGACAATTAATAGCTGAACTTTGGGAGAAATGTTCGAAAGACGTCAACTTGATCTTGAAGACATTACTGATTATTATCTTTATAGGCTTCGTTTAACACAGTTTAGATTTCGAAGATTCCAGAAAATTTATAATCAACTGATCTAAAAAAATTTATTTTGCAGAAGTAACACAATACAACTTACTATCTACGATTATATAGTTGCTGGATATGCAAAAGAGGATGATGTAGTTAAACCACAAGTTCTGCAACACATGTTGAAAATACGACTATTTTGAGCGCATTTGCAAAACTGACATCTTATCGTTAAATTGTTTCCGCTGTGAAGGTAAAAGACATGTTAAGAAGTTTTGCAAGACACCTCTTAAATGCCTTAGTTGTCAACAAGAAGGACATATGCAGAGATTTTGCTCAGCTAAAAATAGAAATGTCCTGACAAATTCGTCGATAATGCATACTCGTAACAACAAAATCAATGATGCTACTATAGTTACCACTTTAGCTACCACTATTGATACTGCCACTAACAATAAGTATTTTCAAGAAGCTTTTGTCGACCAATCGTACATAGATCCAGAAAGTGCAGTAAATGTGATGCCGAAATCCACAGTTAAAAGGTTAATATTCGAATAAAGAAACCCCAAGATATTTGTACGAATCCAAGGTTTTGGTAATAGATCAGCAATTCCAATCGGAGAAATTAATGTTAACTTTAAAATCTATTAAGCTGTTGCCGACGTAGAAATATTTGTGGTACAAGATGAGGAACTCAATATCCCTTTATTAGTTGTTCAAACATTTACAGAAAAAGAGCACATTACCAGTGTACGATGTTGAGAAAAAGTATCAGCAATTACAAAATAATAGGAGAAAAATATTCACTTAAAATGTAAGTAGTAAATTAAAAGAAATAAATATCGTTAAAAATAAGCGAAATAAACAAGGCGAGTATTATAAGCAACAAAAAGATAATTAAAAGGCTTTTTAGCTTGATGGAGGCAAACCCATATATCGCAAGGGTAATCTGTTCAAAAATAGTTGGTGGAAAAATGAGAAGAATATGCGATAGAGTTAAATAGTTTAAGTCCACTTATATAAATACCAAACCACGGCAGCTTGTTTGGAAGGATCTTAAATGCACGACAAAGAAAAAAATCCGAAAACACTTAAGTTATTTAAGTCTAGAGGATTAGAAACGTCGCCAATACATCATTTCATTCTTTCAATACAATGGTCATAGTCTAAATGAAAAAAATAATTCTTGGCTCACTTTAGAAATTAAATTTTAGTTACTAATTCCGAACGAATTTCACACATGTTATTTTCGTAATTTGTCAGCTGTTATTTTTTAACGCATATTCACAATAGCAACTACTTACTCATTCACAACTTTATCAACTGGTTTTCGCAATATCCTTTTCAACCTTAGTTGACAAATTTTTTCACTTTTCAACCAATTGATGGTTGCTGTTCATAATAAAACTTGTAATTTTTGCGACATCTTCGGGCAACAAAAATGACTCTTCAATAGGAAGATGAAGCGGATGTTCTTTAACGCGTCTTACTAATGTCAAAGTTTTCTAATCATAAAAAAAAATAAACTTGTTATCACACAAAAAAATAGCCTGCGTAGATGCTCTGCGCCTAAATCGGGTGTAAAACTTTTACGTTCTTTAAAACTGCAAAACAAAAGGATGGTGCCATTGTACTTACGAATGCTATCTTCGTTGCTTTCTTGGGCTGAACCAAAGCTTTATAACTAAAAGCCCCAGAAGTGCAAATGTTGTAACTTGAGAATACATTTCTCGGGCTTCCATATCTTCTACCGCTATAGGCAAACGTTTACCATCTTTAATTTCTCTGGCATCATCTAAAGCGTCCCTCCAGGAAAATGCGACCTATACCTAGGTAGTGAAAATCCTGATCGGAATTATTAAATGTATACATATGTGTGTTTTTTTTGAAAAAACAGCAAAACTTTCTGGTTTAAATTTCTAAGCCGAAAGGCATAGTTTTTTATTATTATATTAACATTATTCCAAACGAGACGAATTTTAATCATAATGGCTAATAAAACGCCGGCAGAACAATTTTCACATTTATATTAATATCAGTTTAAAGGGGTCGTTGATGATTTAATATTATGATGAATAATTCTTATCTGGTCACTGTGTAGGCAATATGTCCAAATAATTATGTTGAAATGTTATTTTTTGAACTTTCGATTGGTTTCATAATAATAATAAAATAAACAAATGCATAAGCTATAATAATTAAAAATTTTATTAAAAAAATTAAACGTCAAAAATAAAATTACATTTAAAATGACTTTTCATATCATGATGAATTTATTAGTCTATGAGTTCTTATGATTATATCATAACGACGATGATGTAGACTTCATTTATTAGTATTAAATGAAGTCTACACAGGATCGGCTGACTTCCAAAACGTCAGTTGCTTTGTATTCGAACAATGTATTGTGTTTCATAATGCAGTGGTACTAAATTTTTACAATGTATACCATTCCAAAATGTCGCAAACAAGTATTAGAAACGTTGCAACCGAGCAACTAGCGCATCATTTTCCAAATTGATGCTTTGTTTCGCAACTTTGTATATGAACAAGATCTAAATACCGCAGCAAAACTGTATACAAACTTTGTATTAATACATTTTGGAAGTCAGCCGATGAATTTTCATCATGATATAAATTTGACTTTCATCAAGACGTAAATTAATCAGGTGTGGACTTCCTGTTAATATTTATTTAATGGAATTGTTAACTCGGTTTTGAATGATTGCAATTAAAAAACAACAAAGTCAATGTAGTTTTTTAAATAAATTCGCCCTTATAATTTTTTTGTCGCACTGCCACCACCTGGTACACGATTTGGCTATGATTAAGAACATGGTTCATCTTTGGTAAATTCTGCAAGCGCTGTTAAAAATAAACAGATCCTTCTGGACTGACTTGCATATGTATACAGTGCCGAACTAAATTATTGGTACAGCAGTCAATTCCAACTACATTATTAGTTTATTGGTATTTTTAAAGCGATTTTTAAGATCTAAACACTATTATCAGATGCATTGATAGTCTTACTTCAAAACGCATTTAGTTTCATTAAAAAATTTAACAGGTACCCAATGTAGCTAAACAAAATTGTTGGCACACTTAGTGAATTTCATAAAATGTAATCGATCTAGCAATTTTTAGGGACAATTCAACATTTTTAACTTTATACGTTTAAGCGTAGAAGTCATTGTGCTGCGTTTTTGCTGTTATTTTTTTTGTCTTTGTTCAAAATGGGTTAAAGACAAAAGGAAACCACAGAATCTCAGCGTAAATTTATCCTGTATTTGCACAATAATGGCAAATCGAATGCTGAGATTAAGCAAATTATGGATTAAAGCCGTTACACCATCCGAAGCATAGTTCAAAGTTTTAAGGGAGCCGCAACATTTGAAAAGTGATAAGCATTCATGCCGACCAAGATCTTTAAGTGATAATGAACGCAACCAGATAATTAGAAAAGTCAAAATTAACCCCAAAATAACTTCAACACAAATAGCTGCTGAGATTAAAGAGAAGTTTGGATAAGATGTTTATGCCATCACCGTCCGGAGAGCCCTACATGAAGGTAACTACAAATGTCGTGTAGCTAGACGAAAACCTTACATTTCCTTAGTGAGCCAAAAGAAGCTTTTGGAACATGCCAAGGAATAAATACTCAAACCAAATGATTTTTGGGATCATGTGCTATTCTCGGATGAAATCAAATTCAATATTTTTCGTTCCATTGGTCGCCAAACAGTGTGGAGAAAACGCAATACAGAATTAGAAAAAAAACCTTGCTACGAGTGTGAAACATGGTGGTGGGAGAGTGATTATGTGGGGATTTGAAATTACCAGCCTCGTTCAGTTTTTAACACAATAATGATCCAAAATATTCGGCTCACATCGTGCGTATATAACAATAACAAACAAGAATGAACTGAAGCAGGCACTAGTCGAAGAATGGCATAATATGGGAGCTGAAGTTACGAAAAAGTTGTAAGTTCTATGCCAAAACAACTGAAGGCTGTTATTAAGTAAAATGGGCTACCTACTAAATATTAATTTTATTATATCGCAAATATTTTATAGTCTTAAACGAAGTGTGCCAATTATATTGTTTAATGAAATTGAGTTTTTTTTTTTTTTTTTTGTTTTTTAATCTTTTATAAAAAGAGTAATAAAAATAAAAAAATTAATTAAACTAAATATCATGACAAATATATTGCTCTATCCAGTAAGTATTTTATTTTATTAAATATCGTTTTAAATAAAGGCTTTAAACTAACAATGAAATTGATATTGACTACTGTGCCAATAATTTAGTTCGGGACTGTATTACTTTTGCATCTGAAATCTACTAGATTTGATGTGAAATCTTTCTTGAATTTTAGTTTTTTTACATTAACAACAAAAAGGGCACATAAATATATTTCATTGTACAGAGTGCAATATGAACATTGTTTGTTATGTTTTTTCATTGTTTTTTTTTACGATTATCAATATGACTTATTATTATTAAATCAACAAAAAATTGACGAAACCTTAGGTGAAAAATGAAATAAAATTGTTTTAATTGCATTTATTGTAAGCCTTAATTAGTTTATTTTAACAACCAAAATAAATTTACACATTCCTGGCCAATAAACATAAGTTTATGTATATTACATTGTATTTACAATTTACGCCAAGGCAAGTTTATAAGAGATTGCAGCGCCGCTACAATAATAAAAAAAATTAAAGGAAAAGAAAAACAGACACTGAAGCAAGGGGAATAAATTACCAGCTGGCAGCGTAAGCGAATTCAGTATTTTTTTACTGGTATACACGACTGTCAAACTCCATACATAAAAAATATAATGTGCTAGATTTCATTCTGCTTGGTGTATAATTTTTCTTTGGAGAACGTAGGCAGACATTTGCAAATAATTTTTCTTTCTAAAAGTTTTAAGAAACTAAATAAATGAACCTAAAGTCGAAAAAGTATTTTTTATTCATTTTAGTTTTATTTATACCGAATGAATAATCCAACTGCACTTTTTTTTTTTTTTTAATTAGGACCAGCACTCAGGGGATGACCCCTACTTATGCAATGCATTGTGCCAGAACTAGGAAATTAGGTTTTGGGATGGGGGATAGAGGGAGTAGTGCTTGTGAACATTTGATTTGAATCTTTGCACATTGAAAGTGGCAGGAAAGACCTCTGCAGGGAGTTTATTCCACATACGAACTGTTCGGCTAAAAAACGAATTCTCTCTGTAATGCGTTGTGCGATTCACTGGCCAATCGACCACAAAGGAATGCGCTCTTGATGCAGATCGCGTTGCGCGTATGAAATTACGGTTTTCAGGAACAAGTTCCCTGATTTCATAAGAGCACATTCCGTTGTAGTAACGATAAAACAGCGAAACACACCCCACATTGCGTCGATGCTCCAGTGAGTCAATAGAGCTGGATACCCTACTGTCACCGATGAGTTTCTTCGCTCTCTCCTGTACGCGGTCGAGTAACTCCAAAGTAGACTTTGAAGCACCGGCCCATACATGAGATTTGTATTCCATTTTCGGTCTGATAAAGATGACATAGGTAGTAAGGATATCAGATGGAGTGAAGTATTTCTTACACCGTTTCAGAAAACCTTGGCATTTGAATGCTTCTTTCGCAATATGAAAAATATGCTTGTTCCAACGAACATCGCATTGAATTTTAATGCCAATAACATCGAGAGCTTCTGATTCCTTAATATATGTATCACCCATAATTACAGATGACGTAGCATGTTCAGCAGTTCGCCTGTGCGAAAGCACACAGCACTGGGTTTTATTAGCGTTAAACTGAACCCTGTTCGCAAGGCTTCATTCGGAAATTACCAAAAGGTCGCGATTAAGGGTATCGTCCATGTGCTTTCTCGTAGATTCAATTTCCCGAAGGCTTGGTCTACTGCGAAAAGAAAATGAATGGCATATGCTACTGTCATATGCAAAAGAATAGATAGGGTTGGAAGTCTGACGTAGTAGGTCATTAAGAAAAATAAGAAATAGGGTAGGGGAAAAAACGGAAGCTTGCGGTACCCCTGAATTTAACTTGAACTCGTTTGATGAGATCCCATCTATAACAACTCGTATAGTGCGATCCCTGAGAAAGCTCGATATAAGTCGAGTGAAGCTATTACCGACACCAAAAGCAATAAGTTTTGATATGAGTGCACCATGCCACACTCTATCGAACGCCTTGGAAATATCTAAAGCCACCACCTTACTTTCGCCGAAATGGTGAATGGATTGACACCATTTTTCCGAAAGGAAGGCCAATAAGTCACCCGTAGAGCGAGCCCTACGGAAGCCGTACTGCCGGTCACTAAGTAAGCTGTTGGACTCCAGATATTTCACAAGATGAAAATTAAGCATACTTTCCATTACTTTGGAAAGCGCAGAGCAAATTGCGATTGGGCGGTAATTTTCAGGGTTGCTAGCCTCTCCTTTTTTGGGGATTGGTGTTACATTAGCAACCTTCCAACATGATGGGAACTCACCAACATGGTACAAAATGTTGAACAGTTTTGCTAATGGACGCGCTAACGTCGAAGAGCACTGCTTCAAGACCAGTGCTGGAATTCCATCCGGACCAGGGGACTTGTGTATGTTGAGATCCGCTAAAACCTTTTTAACTGCACGTGCTCGAAAGAATATATCTGGCATAGTTACTGATACTCTTTCCAGTGCGGGCAGTGGTTGATTGCTCTCCGGCAAGTAGGAGTTACTTGCAAAAATTTCAGCCAAGACGTTAGCTTTATCAACCGGGTCGTTAATTATTTGATCATCCTTTAAAAGAGGCGAAATTGAGGAACTAGCATTATCCTTCACTCTTTTAACGAATGACCAAAAGCTCTTGCTACCCCGAGAAGTAGTAAGAACTTTAGCACGAAGGCGCTGCTCGTATAAAGCTTTTTCGCGTCTTAGTACTTTGGCACACGAAGATCTCGCCTTTTTGCGTAGCAAATCAGTTACGGCGTTTTTGTTACACCGCCATATACTGAATGCTTCCTCTCTGGATCTGACTGCATTTTTGCACGTCTGATTAAACCAAGAATTCTTTCTTGGATTAACACGGATTTGCTTAGATGGAATGAAAGTTTTCATTCCAAGCAAAATAATGTTCACAACCATTTCTGCCATGGCATCGACTTTATTGTCCAGAAAACAAAGTTTCCAATTAAAATGCCGAAAAAATTCGTTGAACTCAGCCCAACGAGCCTTTTCGTACATATATTTTAAACGTTTCGTGGCCATTTTTGAAACGTTATGAAGATTAGCGACCGAAAAGGAGGCGGAAATGGTGCAGTGATCCGAGTTACCGAGAGGCGCAAGAATACTTACCTCATACTTATCAGGGTGTGAGGTAAGGAAAAGGTCGAGAGTATTATGTTGTTGCCCTACTACACACGAAATATGTGTTGGCTCGTTAATTAATTGCGCGAGGTGGTTGTGCGCGGCGAATAGCTCAACATATTGGCCCTCTAGGGTTGTACGGTTCGAATGGCGAATCCAAGACAAGTTGTGAACATTGAAATCACCAGCAACAACAATTTCACTGTTCGGACAGCTTTCTAGGATTCTCGATATGGAATCGGAAAGGGCATCGAAGCCGGAAATAGATTTATCCCTTCCCGCGTTTGGGCTTCTGTATAAAAACCCGAAATGTAAGAAGTGTGACCAGATTTTGAATTTAACCCAAAGACAGTTAAATTCAGGATCATTTGTGCCTAATGATTACTGGCACTGGTACACGACTTCATTACGAATGTACATCGCAAGGCCCCAATGTAGACTAAAAATAGGTAGAAGAGAGTACCCAGGCAAATGAAAATCGTGTGGATCAGCATCCTCAGATACCTGGGTCTCACATAAGGCGAAAATATCAGGCCGATGGAGACAACTGTGTGCATACACAGAGAAGAAATTCGCTCTTAATCCACGTATGTTGCAGAAATCGATTCTAAATCTTCCTGCCATTACAAATACAAAGACTCAAACCTTTTGTTTATTTTATAATACCAACACACTTGTGAAAAACTGATGTTTTTGTGACTATTTAGTGACCAGTGTTATACCTTCGCCACTAACTAGTCAAACAACAGTCACCACAAAGGTGCAAGTAAAATAAAATTACAATTACTATAAAAAAAGAGGGAGAAATACTAGGAAAAAGGAAAGGTTCTATTTGTGGTACAATTTGCGTCGCAAAGAGCCATAAAAGCCCTGAGCTGGTCACATGCGACTTGTCGTGCCATCACTGTTATTATTATTGTATTTTTTTTTTGTCTTGAATTGATGTTTTTTTCTGTGTTGATTTTATATGTATTGTTGTTGTAAATAATTCTTTGGTTGCTTTTCTTTTTTCTTTTTTTTAACTGTTACAAGAATTTATTGTTTTTGTTTGTTTTCTTATATGTAGGTATGTTGATAATTTTTGGTTTTATGTTTTTGATTTTTAATTTTTGTTATTATTATTATTATTATTATTATTATTATTATTGATTAAATTTCTGTTCTTATTTTTTGTATATTTTTTTTATGGCACATTTAATTAAAAAAAAATTTACACTAAATTTAAAAACACAACATAGATTAAAATAAAGACGACACAAAAACGCATGCGGACAGGTCAAATGACAGAACACTACTTTCACGAAGACATGTTAAATGCGCATTGTGTTCTAAATACAGCCGCGAGCTAAATCGCGCAAACTTGCATTTTCGTCCTGTTTACAGAAAAAGATATTCGTTAAAGCTAAAAACTTGAAATTATAAGAATTAATAAATTTAGAACGAAAAATCACGGTATTGTAAGCCGCAACCTTAATGATACGGCCAGATTCAGTGTGCAATAAGTTAGCTTAATTATAGATAATAAAGCTAACTTGGTAAGTATGATGTAGGGGTTCTTTCGTAAGGGATCAGAAAGCAATCCGAATTGTTCATTAAGTGCAATCCGGTTTTCCTAACTTATCTGCCTGCACTTTATGCTTCGAATAAAACAGACAAGGGAATATATGGGTGGTTTTATTTAATTTACTTACTCCATATATTTTATAACTAGATTAATTCTTTACATATAACAAATGTCATAATTTTTATATATACAAAACTTAACCAAATGAAACAATAAAAATTTTTTTTTAATATACAGGTTGGTCAATACATTGGTGAAATGGCTCGTTATATTTTAGCCACTCCGCCGTCGGAAAACGATCGCAAACATAGAGTACGCATGATTTTCGGTAACGGCCTACGTCCTCAAATCTGGCCCCAGTTCGTTGAACGTTTTAACATTGGTAAGGTTGGTGAATTTTATGGTGCTACCGAGGGTAACGCAAATATAATGAATAATGACAACACACTGGGTGCTATTGGCTTTGTTTCCCGGATTTTACCGAAAATATATCCTATTTCTATAATCCGTGCTAATCCCGATTCTGGAGAACCTATACGTGGACCCGATGGACTTTGTCAGTTGTGCAAACCAAATGAACCGGGTGTTTTTATTGGCAAAATCATCAAAGGTAACCCATCCAGAGAATTTTTAGGTTATGTTGATGAAGAAGCATCCGCAAAAAAGGTGGTCCATGATGTATTTAAAAAGGGCGACATGGCTTTCTTATCTGGTGATCTTTTAGTTGCTGATGAAAAAGGATATCTTTATTTTAAGGACCGAACAGGAGACACTTTCCGCTGGAAAGGAGAAAATGTGTCTACCAGCGAAGTTGAAGCTCAAGTCAGCAATGTTGCTGGATATAAGGATACAGTCGTCTACGGTGTAAACATTCCCAACACTGAAGGTCGTGCCGGTATGGCAGCCGTTTACGATCCTGAAGGTCAAGTTGATCTTGAAAAATTTAGCCAAAACTTAGAAAAAGTTCTTCCCACTTATGCTCGACCGCAATTCTTGCGTTTTCTTACCAAACTTGATTTAACTGGTACCTTTAAGTTGCGCAAAGTGGATCTTCAAAAGGAAGGCTATGATCCTCATAAAATTAGTGATGCTATGTACTATCGAACATCGAACGGCAAGTATGAGCCGCTTACCAAAGAAATTTATGACAGAATCTGTAAAAACGAAATAAGGTTTTAGAAGGCCGCACAAACATGGATATTTTCGTGATCGGACATTTAGTAATATCGTTATCTAGTTGTTAAGTAAATCATTGTTGGCTTCATTTGCTCTTTTTAATGCTTTGTGGGAAATAGACTTTTTAACTAACTTTATTTTTTTATTATTTATTTTTACATGTGAACATACAATATTACTTACATATGTATGTATTTAGTTTTTATTATATTTTGTCTTTCTATAAATTTATTGTTTTTGCATATTATGTTAATTTAATATGTTTTTGATTTTTATTTATTTAATCAATTAAGTCTAATCGATAATGATTTAAATTCAACAAATAAATATGGGAATTTCTAAGATTTTGGTAATAACTAAATTTATACTTGTCTTATTTAAAATTTTAGAGAGATATTTTGTATTGATTTGATAATTTAATTAAATATTTCCGTAGTTTAATTTTAACTAATATATTTTCTGACTATGATGATAGCCTGGTCTACTATTTTTTACTGTCAGTTGACCTTTTATTATACCCTTCACCACTAGAAGAAAAAGGATATAATAGATCTGTCCGTGTACTTCAAGGCAATGGGCCAAACACCACACCTGCCTCTAATTTTTCTATATTATTTTGAACAATGAGTATCTCCAATCAAAAAAAAAATTATATGGAGCGATAGAGAATTAAAAAAAAAAACACATCAAGTGAAAAAAATGCCGCTCGCCTAAATTCGCAAATTATAGGCCTCTGAAATACATAAATAGTTCGATTGTCAACATAGTCAATATCTCTCACAAAATGCTAAATTTTTTTTTTTAAATTGTTAACACCTTAAGATCCGGTGACATTTTTATGTAAAATTATGTATAATTCTTATTTTTTCTTATTTTTTAACTTTTTGTCATTCCAATATTTGTTTTGATAGGAACAAGGTGAAGCGTATATAAGACTCGGCATAGCCGAATATAGCGCTCTTAACTGTTTTTTATTAAAAATAAATCACATTTTTACTAGAAAGAAGAAACCTGTCACAACCTTGTTGCTATGTATCATGGTAGGTACATTTATATATGTCCCATATATTTTGTATTAAGTTTTGGTCAAGATTCAGAAAGAAATTAATAAAAACCTTTTTTACGCGAATTTTAAAATTGTGTCAAGGCTACTAGAATTTGTAGTACTAAAATTTTATTATTTATCTACTATTAGTTGTATCCAGCGGGGCGCCAATATCCAAAAAATCTCACAGCAGGTTACTAGAGATCCAGCAGCGTGGCACTTGCTATACAAAATAAATATTTTAAATAGTATGACATTGAAGCTATAGTTTGGCAAATAGCTAGTTGGTAGCAAAGACTAAACGTAGTACCTTCAAAACAAAGTGAAAAGTTATTATCGGTAACGTAGGAAAAGTATAGTACGTAGAACCTTCAAATGTTGTACATGTAGCAAACCAAACCAAGTGAATGTTTTATAGTTTTCTTATGAAATTGTATATTGAAGGGTTTGTTATTTCCCGGAATTTTTTATTTTCTGGAAAACGAAAAAAAATATTACATTCCCGGGAAAAAGGAATTTTTGAAGAAAACAAGTTTATCAAATAAAATAATATTCAAAAATTCATAGTTTTACTAAAACAAACAAAATAGTTGTTAAATAATAGCTTGAACAGTTTTTAAAACTTAAAAACAATTCAGGTGACAAGACATACATGCACATTTGTACAATAAAACGAGAGATAACAAAGATAAAATACTGAAAAGGTATTTTATTCACCCTTTTTCTCTTTTGCGTCGTCAACACTAGACGACGTCGCTTTACTTCGTTTGTTGTAAATCGGTATTCCCGTTGTCAATATTGTCATTACTCGATGACTGTCGACATATGTTTGGTATTCCCTAAGAACAATTGATGTTGATGTTGCCGTTTAATTTGTCGTCGCCATTTTTGGTGTTGTGTTGTGTCGTGTGCTAAAGATAACTTAAAAAATAGAAAGAGTACGGCGATATTAAAAAAGCAAAGTAAGAAACAAATAAAATAACATAAAGGAAATGTGAAACACTCAAATTATTAACCCCTGTCAATTTGAAAAATTAATGGAAGAGTTAGAAAAAGTCTATTCCTTGCTAGAGAATTTCGCAGAGGCATTATTACAACTTGTCGGACTGATAAATGGATTTGCATATTAAAAACTTCACTTATTTTTTTATCCATTAAATAATAACATTAAAAAATTTAAAGTTTTATTAATGCAAAGGTCTTTATCAAGCATCTAAAATCATAGCTTTAACTAACGGCAAGTTGCAATAATGGCCCTTAGACTATTTAATTTAATTGTTTTTTTAAATTTTTATTAATTTTTTTCAGAAAACTTAACTTTCCATAACACTTTCTCAACTTAATAGAAAACAAATTGATTCATCTGTCACAAATATAAGATATGTGTGTTTTACTTATTTATTATATCGATAAAGAGTCAACGTCGTCATTAAGCTGTTAGGGAATATCAAATTAGTATTGATGTTGTATTTAATTGATGTTGTCTTCAAATTGACGACGATGTTGACGACGCCAAACAGAATAAGGGTGATCAATTTTTTTTTTTTTTGAAATGTATGATTTTAAACCTGATTTAACAAATAACTAGATATACTGTTACTTGTTTTCGTTGCAAAATTTCCAACAAAAAAAAACCTTTTCACTATCCACTGAGGTAGGTGTTTCAAATGTTAGTGGCTTCGAATAACTTAAAAATTTTTTTAAACAAATTACTAACCTTTTGTTCTGTTTTATACCTTACTAGCAATGCTCACGACTTCTTCCGCGTATCATTTTTGATTGTCTTTAAACTAAAATTTTGTAAAATGTGTTTTTAAGTATTTGTGGTAATTACATAATTAAGTCCATCCAGCAGTTTTTATGTGATGAGAACTAGATATGAGCGAAATTTCAATACCTGTGATCTAATTACTGTGATTAAAAAATTACTGGTCACTACAGTGACTGAGTTTATCAAGTAATAGTTCCGCAAAAGCACGTTCATTTACATCTGCACAGATAGAAATTTAATTTTACTTTGTGGAGAGAAATATTAGTACTTTTGACCCTCTCATTTCTCATTCTATGTCAAAAAAAAAAAAAAAAAAAACCACCCTTATTCCGTTTGGCGTCGTTAACATCGTCGTTAATTTTAAGACAACCTCAATACTAATTTGGTATTCCCAACAGCTTAATGACGACGTTGACTGTTTATGGATAATATAAATAAGTAAAACACACATATCTAATATTTGTGTCAGTTGATTCAATTTGTTTTCTATTATGTTAAGAGGTGTTGTAGAAAGTTTTCTAAAAAAAATAAATAAAAACTTTTAAAAACAATTAAACTAAGGGCCGTTCTTTCAACTTGCTGTTAGTTAAAGGTATGATTTTTTCTGCTTGATAAGGAGCTTTGCATTAATAAAACTTTTAATTTTTATTGTTATTATTTAATGGATAAAAAAATAATAAATGACGTTTTTAATATGCAAATCTATATATCAGTCTGACAAGTTGTAATAATGTCGCTAAGGGTAATTTTTTCAGTTATCCACTGTTCCTTAACATCAGTAGAAACTGTGCCCCTGCGAAATTCTCTAGCAAAGAATACACTTCTTTTAACTCTTCTATTTATTTATCAAATTGACAGGGGTTAATAACTTTATTTTTCACATTTCCTTTAATGTAATTTGTATATTTCTTTTGTCTTTTTAAATATCGCCGTATGCTTTGTATGTTTTTAAATTTTCTTTATCACACAACACCAAAAATGAAGGCGACAAACTAAACGGCAACATCAATCGTTCTTAGGGAATACCAAACATATGCCAACTGCCATCGACTAATGACAATCTGTTTGGCGTCGTCAATTTTTAGACATCAATTAAATACAACAACAATACTAATTTGGTATTCCCTAACAGCTTAATGACAACGTTGACTGTTTATCGATAATATAAATAAGTAAAACGCACATATCTAATATTTGTGACAGATGATCTATTATGTTAAGAAAGTTTAAGTTTTCTGAAAAAAACTTAATAAAAATAAAAAAACAATTAAATTAAATAGTCTAAGGGCCATTATTGCAACTTGCTGTTAGTTAAAGGTATGATTTTAGATGCTTGATAAAGAGCTTTGCATTAATAAAACTTTATATTTTTTAAGTTATTATTTAATGGATAAATAAATAAGTGAAGTTTTTAATATCGAAATCCGACAAGTTGTAATAATGCCTCTGCGAAATTGTCTAGCAAGGAATAGACTTTTCTTAACTTCTTCCATTAATTTTTCAAATTGACAGGGGTTAATAATTTTAGTGTTTCACATTTCCTTTATGTTATTTTATATGTTTCTTACTTTGCTTTTTCAATATCGCCGTACGCTTTAATTTTTTTTTAAGTTTTCTTTAGCACACGACACAACAAAACACCAAAAATGGCGACGACAAAACAAACGGCAACATCAACTGTTCTTAGGGAATACCAAACATATGTCGACAGTCATCGATTAATGACAATATTGACAACGGGAATACCGATTTACAACAAACGAAGAAAAACGACGTCGTATTGTGTTGACGACGCCAAAGAGAATAAGGGTTATTCGAACCTTTATTCAGTGTTACCAAATTTAATATTACTGGCCAATATTAATCACAGCTGCTTTGAATGTAGAAATCAAATTACCTTTTACATTATAGTTACTGAATATATTATTAAACACATGCACTTTATACTTTCTATATAAACATGTATGCTTAAATAAAAAAAGGACTGCAAACTGTGATCATGGTAACTATAAAAAAGAGCGATGATTTGAAAATCACGTTCACTGGTAACGATGTTCCTTAAAAATCACGGGATCGCTTATTCCTAATGCGAACACAGACTAACAAAAATTCTAAAAATAAGTGCTTTGTCTTCCACAGAGTAAGTATTTTCGCATTCTTTGATTGCTCCTTTATTTAAAGCGCATGCTCTTTTATTTTTTTGGTCTGCAATGAATTTGATTGTCGGGCTGTTTGCGCTGCGCATTGAGCAGAAGTCGTTTGATTGAATTTATTCGTTACAAAAACAATTTTGTAAGATAAGTTTTGTTAAGATTTAAGTAAATGTAATTGTATTTGTAATTTTGTTATTGCAGAGTACCACGTTAATGTCAAAACAGCTAATAAAACAAGAGCAAGCCGAATTTAATTTATCCTTCTATCCAGTCGGTTTCTTTCTCCTGTATATGCAGTAATACCTCACATTTCATTTTCCTTTTTATAAAATTTACAATTCATATTTTTTAATTTATTTGAAATTTTTTTAATTATTTCAATTATTTATTTGCGAAATAAATAACCTAAGAACCTTTTTTTATTTTCTTTCGGCTATGATTAGTCAAAAAAAGCCCCAGATACAAGTTTTCTAAAGTGTCCGATGAGCCTACTACGAGCAACTACAGATTTCATTTGTTATCTGACAAAGAAGAAGAAATTTCAGTAAAGGAAAAATTCCACCGATTATCGTTGATTCTACACATTGTTTTTCAACTGTTGTTTCGGCATTTCATTTAATTAAAATTAATTTTCTTTATTTTTGTTTAATTTTTTATTTTTTAATTCAATGAATTCACTCTTTTAAATTTCATTAAAATGTCAAATTAATAAAATAAATTTTGCCCCCAATGAAATGTCAGTTACGCTGGGGAAATTATAACTGTATAAAATTAAATTTTTTGTCAACCATTTTTATTATAAATAAAGATCTCATTCTTGTACTAAATACGAATAAAACCGGTCTTGAACTTTTTTTCGCTTGCGAGTTTTACCATTTTGTTAAAAATCAGTGCCCTTAAATCATTTTAAAAAACAATCAACATTTAAAGTTTGCTTAAAAACAATATCTTTTCTTTTAATTGTGCAAACAGTCTTTAAAAATCATTAAAGACGAAACATTTTGGCGCCCGAGCAGGGACAGTGTTTATTTTTAATTAAAAAAGTGTAAAATTCGCGTTTACCAAAACCGTATTTGCTAATTAAAAACTGTATTAAAATACTGTGCGTTCGTTAATAAAACAACCCGGTATAAACGTTTGTTTATAATTAAATAAACAAAATAATAAAAACAACAACAACTCATCATCAACAACAACTCATCATCAACTCTTTCAACCCTCAGAAGATTTGGAATTCATCTAGATGCCCAGGTGTAGCTGTATTTTGTGCAAAAAGGAACGTGAACAAAACATCAACCAGGTATTTAAGAACAAATAATTTGTGTGAGACTTTGCGTTTAATTTTTAAATAACAAAAATTAAATTTAAAATTCGTTTAAAGCAAAAGTTTTATTCCACACGAAGAATTATTTGTTCTTTTCGTCAATTCGTTTATGTCCTAAGTAGTGAAACACACACACATAGTGATACAAAAGTGATTATTTATTTGAAGTTAAAAAGCACACTAAATATTTTCATTTGTTTATCAAATTTATTTGAATTAAATTTTCACTTAAATCTCGATCGATTTCTCATCTCGTGTTTTCTTTTAAATTCACCTGCTGCTCTCTTCGCTTCCATTGCGTTAGATTTTCTGAAAATAGAAAACTATTTACAAAAATTAATAATTAACACTCACCAATCTATATACTTCCATTTTGGTTGTTTGCTGTTTATTTGTACTGACGTTTGTTTAATTATCACTTGTTCTTTTAATACCTCCATTCGATTTATTATTGTGATTAGTTTTTTTTTACATTAATTTCATTAATGTTACTTGTAACTTGGCATCATTATATCGCAGCAGATCGTGACGTCAGTTAATTTACATACGAATAGGAGAGAAAGAAACATAAGAAAAACAAACAGATAACCCAGCAAACATTTTCGTGTGAGTTGGTTGCTTGAGAATAAATTTTTCGAAAAAATAAAATTTTAATTAATTTTCATTTAATACTAAAAAATTGTATGAAATTCATCATTCAAGTTCATTCAGTTTAATCAAATTTATTAATTATTGCTTGAAGCTTGAGGATTGAGCTACAG